>CM062626.1:24330983-24528483 GCA_025617555.3 Puccinia polysora
GCAAGCCTAAATAAACTGGCCCACTCAAAGTTTCTCTGCAAACACACTTCAATGATGTGCCCATCATCTTGGCTATTGCTCCTCAAAATCCATTCCTGATAAAGTCCCACAAGATTAAATGTCTTGAATTGGCTTGTGCCCATCAATAACTGGATGAGGTTAATATGGACCAATTTATATGTTGATTTCTGTATAGGATTTATCAGGAATAGAACCAGTAGACTAATGACAAGCAGTTAGGAATCAATCAAAGAGATTCATGTATGAGAATAATGAAAAAAAAATAGAAAAGATTACCAACAGCTAAGGATTATGATCAGAGTCTGAATTAGATGGACGATAGGGGAGAAGTTAAGACTAGAGGAGTTTGGCAAATAGCTGAAAGAGACAAGAGTCAGAGTTATTGGATGCAAGGAATATTGATGATAGGTCTCTTACCAGACAGCAGCACATGGACCATGAGGTCAAACAGGATTGATGAGACGATTAAAAATAAAGAAAAGAAATAGAAAAAAAGAAATATACAAAAGAAAAGAAATAAGAAATAAATAAAGAAGATATTTGGTTGAGGCCTTGAGATGAATCGAGTCGGTAAGATCGATTATTCTGAGTTGGATCGGACCGAGTATCTGAGGTGGGTGATTTCAAGATGAGAAGAGACGAGAAAATTAACAGAGGTAGAAAAGAAGACCGTGAAGAAGACAGTCTGGGAATTGTGATGGTTGGTTGAACCTCACTTGGAATAGGGTGTTCACACGGTTGGAGCAAAGAGTGCGCGGCTTATAGTGGACTATGTAGTAGACTAGGTGTTTACAGGATTGAGGCACAGAGTGCGCGGCAGTAGTAGAGATAGTAAAGTGAGAGTATGTGTCAGATCAGAATCTTAACACTCCCCATGTCTGGTAAGGGAGTTATCTGAGCAATAACTTATTCCAGGTAAATGTTCTTTTTTGCAGTAGTTCCAGAGAGGTCATGGACGACGCTTTGGTGAGGGAATCCGCAACCATCAACTGACTAGAGATGAGATTTAGTGCAAACTCTTGTTCCGTAAAGTCTTTGCAAAGACCTTTCGTCTTTATATCAATATGCCTTGACTTTGAATGCGAACCAAACTTTTTTATTTTGTCATCTAAGCCCTTATTGTCAATATAAAATACAGGTTTGAATTTGCTTTCTTGAGAGATCTCGCAGATAAGATGTCGAATCCATTTGACTTCAAGATAGCAGTCGAGTAAGGCGTTCAGTTCTGATTTGGTAGATGAATACAAGATATTACGTTGTCTAGTTGAGCTCCAGATAACCGGGCTTCTTTAGTGGAAAATGATGTATCCAGATTGAGATTTTCTAAAGGCTGGATTGTCCCCCCAAGTAGTGTCACTAAAGCTCAAAAGGACTTCTTGATCGGGGTTGTATTTGATGGTGAGCTTGAATTCTTTAGTCGTCTTAAGGTATTTCCATACCTTTCGGACTTCTCGCCAATGACTCATGCTGGGTTTTGCATTGAACCTCGCCAGGCTAGATACCGAAAACAATATATCTGGGCGAGTATACTGTGAAAGGTGATTAAGAAGTCCAATCGCGGATCGGTAGTTAATATTTAACTGACAGAATTCCGCATGATTGTCGTCAGAAGCGGGTTCGAGATTGAGGTTTTGAGTTAGAGGAGACATCGTGTCTCTGCAGGCTGATAAACCAAGTTCTTCTAACCCGCGATCAATATGGTTCAGTTGGCTTAAGAGAATTCGGTCATCTTCGATCTCCATGAGCATACCAAGTATGGTGTTTGGAGGATGACATGACGAGTTCTGGAATTGATTAAGAAAACTAGACTCAAAGTCATCAGAATTACCTATGTGAATCAAGTTGTCCACGTGGAAGTATAAAATTTCTTTTGTCTTGCTATTAAGATAGAGGCAGGGGTCGCTTGTCGACTCTTTATATCCTTGAGACTTGATCCATAACGTAAGTGTCTCAAACCAATTTTTAGGCAATTTTTTAAGACCATATAGAGATTTTTTTAATTTTAGATATGGGGATTTCCTACTTGAACCTTCCGGAGTTTTTATAATGACAGTTTCTTCAAGAGGAGCATGAAGAAATGCCCCCTTGACGTCGAATTGAGTGAGTTTCAGTTTTTCTTTTAAAGCATATAAGAGAGCCAATCGTAAAGATCCGATCTTTCCGGTTGGTGCCCAGGTTTCATTGTAATCGACTCCTAAAACTTGGTCAAAGCCTTGAACGCATAATTGGGCTTTATATTTAACTGGCTCGCCATGGCAATTTTCCTTAACTTTGAAGACCCACGTTTTGTTCAAAATATTATCTGGGCTTCCAAAATATTCTTCCCAAACGTCTTGCGATTCTATGCCGTCCAATTTGATTTCTGTAGCTGCTTTCCACTTAGGCCACTCCGGGAATTTGCATGCGGCCTTGTAAGAGGGAGGTTCATAATAATGATGGAAACCATATCTTTGGGGTTTCCTCGTTTCGCGTCTGGGTCTTTGATAGGTGGATGTTTCAGGAGGTTCCACTGGAGTAGGATGGCAAGGAGAGTTTGGGACCGATAAATCTGAGGAATTTACTGGATTAGTCTCCTTGCGATCTGATTCTGATTCAGAGATATTTTCAGGTGGTTCGCGGATTGTGTATTGCTTTTCGACGGAAGAGAAATCTGACTCATTTGGTTCCAAACTGACTTGAGAGAAAAGATCAAGTCCAGGAGATTTGAGAAGTGGAAAGTCAAAGGTATTGTTTTTGAGAAACTGGACGTGTTTGGTTTCAACGACAGCACCAGATGAGCTTAAAATTAAATAGGAATGAAAGATTGGATTAAACCCAACTAGTATTCCTTCTAACCCTTTTTCGTCAAATTTCTTCCCTCCTTGAAGGTGACTTCCCAAATAGATGACCGGAAATCCTACGGGTTTCAAATAATTAGTAGGAAGTTCCTTTTTGAACATCAGTTCCCAGGGAGACCAATCATTACCTTCCCTCGGGATCTGATTCAACATGAAGCAACAGCTTCGAATTACTATATGCCAATAATTTTTTGGCAATCTAGAAGAAGAAAAAGTAGCGCGTGCGGATTCGACTATCGTTTGATTAGCCCGTTCAGATCTCCCGTTGTGCTGAGAATGATAGGGTTCTGATGTGATTAGTTTGATGTGCTTGGATTTGGCAAAATCCTTTAACGTTTGATTAGTAAACTCCGTCCCTTTATCTGAGAAAATCTCCGTTGGATAGTAGTTGAGTCGTTTGTATTCTGTTTCGAGAATGCTTATAATGACATTCGGAGTCTCATCTTTGGATGCTAGTGGAAACGCAGCGAGATAACCCAAGAAGTTATTGACAAGAGTTAAAATATACCGATGACCCGCCTTCGATTGAGGAGTTATTTGTCCTATCAAATCCAGATGAATCCTTTTGAGGGGTTTTGATGACGGGGTTGATGTTGCTGAGAAGGGAGATTTTGTTATCTTACTTTTGACGCAGCTTTCACATTGGAAATTGTTCAGTTCCTCCTTAGAAAATTGATATTTTAGAACGGTTTTTAGAGTAGAAATCGCAGCGTGACCATATTTTTTATGAACATCTAATAGAGATTGAGATTCGATCGACTGAGAGTTGGCGGACTGATTCATGAGATTAACAGAACAATTATTGCCCGCGACACGGGGTTTATCGATAACAAATAGATTATCTTGGATTAATCCTTTCAAGACTATGTCATTATATCGAGTGATAGTGAATCAATCTTGTTCTTGTTGAAGGCTGCATCCCTTCTTTGCTAAGAGACCTGGACTAATCAGGTTGACGACTATGTCTGGAACATACATGCATTCCTCCAGGGTAATGACAGATTCATTCCATTCTAATCGCACTGTACCTGTGCCTCTAATCTTCAGGTTGGCTTTGAGCTTTCCGGTCTTTATTTCTTCCAGATTGTCTTGAAGATTAATTGAGGTGAAAAATTTGAGGTCATTGAATATATGAATGTTTGCACCCAAGTCCAACAAGAGATTGGGCGTATTATCCAAGTTGATCCAGAGTGTAAGCAAGGCGTGGTAATTGATCGAGAGATATTTTTTTGATTTATTTTTCCATTCGTTCTGCTGTTTGATCCACCAACTTGGTGCAATTTGAGGGTGGAGATGAAAGCATGATGTTTCTGGATGAGGTGCGTTGGGATCGTGATAGCCTTCCTTACATCTGAGTCGAGGTTTCCTATTGTCCTTGTCTGCTCTTCCTTTAGTCGATATTAGGGTGACGTCTGAGGTTGATTTACTAACTTTAAGTTGGGCCTTTCACTCATTATTTTATTGAATAAGATGACTGAAAACTACATCTACCGTTATGAATTTTTCTACATGCATGATTTGCTGTTTAAGATTTTCAAGAAGAGGCGGAAATTTAAAGAGTATAAGATATGCTAGTATGTCTTTTGGCAATTCTATACCAACATCCGTCATACAAGTAAGAGCCTTCTTGGTATCTGTGATGAAGCCTTCAATCGCATGTTCATTAAACGGAGCGTGCAGAAATTGATTGAACACTTGCGCTCTATTTGCAGTTTCAGATGAAGCAAATTGTTGGGTAATCTCAGCCCAGAGGAGTTTAGAAGATGAAATGTTTGTCGAGTTGACTACGTTGGCGTGAGTGATGCTGTCTAGTTTAGAGAGAATAATGGCACGAATTTCACAATCTTGTTTTATAGATAGTTGGCCCGAGTTCTGAGTTATGGCGTCCTTGATTTCTTTTAGATCGAAGAGCATCATCATCTTATCTCGCCAGATAGAGTAATTATCTTCATTGAGCGGAGGGATAGCATCGACGGAGGCTTTGAGAGCGACTTGGTGAAAATAATTGTTGGCTCCGACTGGTTCGTTCATTTCCATTTATAAAGACGTTTGTTTTGGTTTTGGCTTTTAACCGTGTTGATTTCTGTATAGGATTTATCAGGACTAGGACCAGTAGACTAATGACAAGCAGTTAGGAATCAATCAAAGAGATTCATGTATGAGAATAATGAAAAAAAAAATAGAAAAGATTACCAACAGCTAAGGATTATGATCAGAGTCTGAATTAGATGGACGATAGGGGAGAAGTTAAGACTAGAGGAGTTTGGCAAATAGCTGAAAGAGATAAGAGTCAGAGTTATTGGATGCAAGGAATATTGATGATAGGTCTCTTACCAGACAGCAGCACATGGACCATGAGGTCGAACAGGATTGATGAGACAATTAAAAATAAAGAAAAGAAATAGAAAAAAAGAAATATACAAAAGAAAAGAAATAAGAAATAAATAAAGAAGATATTCGGTTGAGGCCTTGAGATGAATCGAGTCGGTAAGATCGATTGTTCTGAGTTGGATCGGACCAAGTATCTGAGGTGGGTGATTTCAAGATGAGAAGAGACGAGCAAATTAACAGAGGTAGAAAAGAAGACCGTGAAGAAGACAGTCTGGGAATCGTGATGGTTGGTTGAACCTCACTCGGAATAGGGTGTTCACACGGTTGGAGCAAAGAGTGCGTGGCTTATAGTGGACTATGTAGTAGACTAGGTGTTTACAGGATTGAGGCACAGAGTGCGCGGCAGTAGTAGAGATAGTAAAGTGAGAGTATGTGTCAGATCAGAATCTTAAAATTATATTCCTTTGAATTTGCCAAGAACACTCAGCAAGTGAATGTCTGGAGACTCCCCCATGAGAAGTTTGATTCAAGCTGCCTTGCCCCCACATTCAAGAGTGGTTCAACAACAATGAGGGTATGGGGTGCTTTCATGGGTCAAAGCACCTCCTCAATCCTCCTCAAGCAACCAAAGAGACAAGATCCAAAGGATTTCATCAAAATTGATTGTGAAGGTGCTTTGGGACCTTGGATCTCAACAACCAACCATCAAGATATCATCTTCATGGAAGATGGTGCTGCCATCCATGAGGCAAAAAATCTGGAAACAGTGACCAAAGGAGGAAGGGCTCAAGAGACCTTGAATGGCCAGCTTTATCACCTGACCTGAATTACATCCAGAATGGCTGGTACCATTTAAAGAGCAATATTCAAAACCTTTATCAATCAACCAACCTGAATGAGATCAAGAAGGCCCTCAAGAGTGCCTGGGATGATTTTCCAAAGCAGAAGCTTGTTCATCTTGTTGAAAGCATGCCTCAAAGAATGAAAGCTGTTTTGAAAGCTGCTGGTGTGTCTACTCATGGGTAGGCCCCTTTATATATATATATATATATATATTGGCTTTTTCCTATCCATTCATGTTAAGCCTCAAAAAAAATCAACTGGCCAGTTTTTTTTTCATGTTTATTTTTTTCTGGAATGATGTAACTCAAAGGAAGATTTACCACCACATTTGGAGGCTTAATGTTATCTTTAATTTTTTTTTTAAAAAAAAAAAAAAAGAAAAAAAGAAAAAAAAAAAAGAAAAAGAAAAAAAAAAAAAACAGCCATGTATTTTTTAAATTTTGGTAAGATTAACTGCAACATGATTATCAGGCATGAAATGATACAATCACCCTTTTATATATATATATATATATATATATCTTTTTTTTATTTTAATTTATTTTTGGGTTGGGAAAATGGCAAACAAAAACTAGTGCACAAAAAAAAATTGAATAAGTGGGATGACTTTAGTTGCCCCACTGTATGTACAGGGGGGGGGGGTGACAAAAGTTGTCCCACTGATGCAAAATGAGGGCGGGTGCCAACACTCCCAAAATTCAAATGAGGCCTGGGGAACCCTACTCAGCCAGTTGACCTCCATCTTTGTTTGGTCTTTGGCCTCATGACCATTTTTATTTGGTCTATCAAACCAGGTGAGTTTCATTTTCCTCTCATGTCAAATCCTTTTCTAAAAAAAAAAAAAACACATCCTCAATCGTTTGTCCTTTTCCATCTCATGAACTGATCTCTTTTTTTTCAATTTTGAATTGATCATAGTACAATGTTGAACAAATTCAAGAAAAAAAAGAACTATTGGATGAAGTCAAGGCCCAGATTGTGGGGATGTACAAGGGTGGAATGTTGGGTAACAAAATTAGCAAGAAACTGGGCCTCAACCAATACACAATCTATAGCCTTCTAAAACAATATAACCAACCAGGGACTGTTGAAAACCAAAATCAATTGGGTTGGCCATCTAAACTGACCAATTGTAATCATTGCCAGCTAATCCGTGTCTTGAGAAGCAAGAGACGTTCAAACTTGAACAAACTTGCCAATTCAATGGTGATGCAGGTCTCAACTAGGACGATTTGCCAATCTGCCCATCAACTTGGCTATCAATCCCAATTTTCAGCAAGAAAATCATTTCTAAATCTCACCCACAATACTTGGAAATTGGCATTTGCTTGTGAGCATCTTCATTGGACAATTGAGGATTGGAAGAACATCATCTGGAAGGAAAAATCTTCCTCTGAAGTTGGCAAGAACACCCAGGAAGTCAATCTATGGCAACTCCCACATGAGAAGTTTGAATCAACATGCCTTGACCCCACACTCAAGAGTGTCCAAACAACAATGATGATATGGGTTGCTTTCATGGGTCAAAGCATCTCTCCAATAGTTCTCATGCCTCCAAAAAGAAGATCAGCAAAAGATTTCATCAAACTCATCTACAATGGTACCTTAGGGCCATGGCTATTGATAATCAACCATCAGGATACAATCCTGATGTAAGATGGTACTGCTCTCCCCAAGGCCAAAGTTTGGGAGAATTGGAGAAAGAAGAAAGGCCTTGAGAGACTAGAATGGCCAGCTCAATCACCAGACCTCAACCCCATCAAGAACGTTTGGCATACAATGAAGCTCAATATTCAGAACTTGTACCCACCAAGGTCCCTGGATGAGATGGAGAAGGCCCTCAAGAGGGTCTGGGATGATTCTCCAAAGCAGCAACTCATCCATCTGATCAAAAGCACGCCTGAACAAATCAAGGCAGTCGTTAAAGCTCATGGTGGTTGTACTCAATGGTAGAACTGCCTTTTTTCATTTTTTTTATTTCATTTTCCTTTTCATCATGATCCCCTATCAATCCTTACCAAGTATCAAGAAATTCCAATCACTCAATATTTTTCATTTTTTTTTTTTTTTTTGGTATCCATATGCAGAAAACCATGATCCAATTTTGAATTATCTTTTTTTTTTAAAAAAAAAAAAAACTTAATTTTTGGTTTCAAATCAAAAAATTCATTGCTATGTAAGTAACAGACACAAAATAACATAATTACCCCATTTTGTACTTGTTTTCTCTCTTTTTTTTTGTTTTAAAAGCAAAGATCCAAAAATGGTACAAAAAAAAAGGAGAAAAAAAATACAATCAGTGGGACGACTTTTGTCCCCACCCCCCCCCCCTGTACATACAGCCCTGGTGGAGATGAACCGACTGCACGAATGATCCTCAGAGTTGTTGATTGAGCAGCAACGCTTGGTGCTCATCACTGGACTCACTTCCAGTCATTTTTCTTTTCTCTTTGTAAACAGTTGTGGTGATACTCCCAACATATGTAAACGTTTTAGCAAAGGAAGTTCGATTCAAGCAATTAACATCAACAAAACCAAACAAAGAAATCATCAAACGACTAGGGGAAAAAAAATACCAACTGAATGGTAAATCGGCATATCAAAAGCGCCAAGGCATCCACTGGGACTTGAATCTAGGATATCTCGAACTTGATCCTGAGTGCTTGGCATCACATCTTTCGATTCCAGACTTTTTCGTACTAGATTACCCGAGTTTGATTAACCTGAAGTCTCGGACGAGTAAATTGAAAACGGATCCAAAAAACAATGCCATGGCTGGAGTAAAACAGATATACAAAAAAAAAAAATCGCCCGAGCAAGCATGATGATTACAGACAAACGCGTGGTATCGTCACAACGTCATGAATACATAAGCCATTTCCGGAAAGGATTCATTGGGGTATTAGAAAGAAATGAAGGCATACAATAAGAAGAACGCGTTAATATGTCATTCAAGGATGTATAACTCTTAGCCGAAAGAGAGAGTTAACTGACCGGTCGAAGTAACAATGATGACATTGTAAGGCATTGAAAAATCAGGGGTAGCCAAGTTGATTAAACCAACAGTTGACCAAAACCTCCAGGATTCTTCGCGGGGATGATCGAGGATGGGAAGTTTACTGGAGGGAGAAGTGATGACTACACTTTGATTATTACCAGAGATCAACAATCCAGCCGGATTCAAATCGAATCCTCGATTGGCGTCCGATGGATATTCGGTATACAATAGCAGGTCTTTCTCATACTCGAACAGCATCCTAATCTTTCTTACCGGACCCTTCACACTATCCGGTCCTTGGTGTTTTTGCAACTGATGTTCTTCGGGCAATCGCAGAACAAAAGAAAAGGTGTATGGTCTTATCCTTTGCACCGATGGCTTGAGCGTCTTTTTAATGACCACCTCGTTCGGATCGCCTTTTTAGACAGGTTCGATGTTTCGATCAGATGATGAGGGAAACACTTCGTCAGCAGTCGGATTTGGTTTTGAATTGGGGAAAAAAATGAAAAACCGAGGGACACCAAGGCCATAGAAAAAAAAAAACAGTGACAGTATAAGAATATGATCAAACCCGGGAAGAGCCCTACTCAACTTAGCTGAACACCATCGACTTGGACGACCAACGTATGCAAGTAGATACTAAGCCACCAAGGTAGCTCCTCAAAGTAGATGATTTCGTGATCGCCCTTCTTAATCTGGTTTTCATCAATTCCGATCTCGACTCCCATGGAACCTCTGGTCTGACCATGACCAAACAACAACCGCTTTATCATTGCCGGTGCTGTGGAGTATGCCTCAGCTGTACCGTGGTTGGACTGAATTAGTGAATCGAAGCATTCAAACCTCCTTTTCGTGCTTGACGCCACTGGACTGAATTGGAATGAAGGATTGAATCAAACTTACGGTAGAGGAACTTTTCTTCATTCGGCCATTTCATTTCGATTTGTAATGGCAAGACAGCTGAGTAGAGCTTGATGAGCAACGCATCAAGGAAGAAGTATGCCAGAGAGAAAGGAAAGGAAAGGACAAGAAAACTAACTGCAAAGTAAACATACCTCTCAACAAATCATAACGATGTTTTCCATCGATCGGTAATCCATCCTCCCGGGCTCTGGGTTCGATGATCGGCTGGTTGGTGGCAACCCTGGGTTCTTCCTCAGGTTTCGGTTCGAAGATCTCGACAATGCTCGAGCTCGACAATGGACATTTTTTTTGAATAGTTTTGCCAAAGATTGATTCAAGATTCCAGTCTTTAATTTTCGAATATTACGATCGGGGTTCATGTTGAGAGCATCATGTAAAGCATCTGAATCAATCACCCGTCATCCTTGGAGAATCATCATGATTTGAATTCTTCAATCCAAGCTGCTCCATGTTTTTTTTTTTTTTTTTTTTTTTTTTTTGTCGTGATTGATTAAATTTGAATTCATAAGTGACGTTGGAGGAACGGACCTCTTTTGGTAGTAGTTCGAACTGGATCGAGTACGGTCTCAAGTTCGACTTGCAGTCTGAGTTGAGAATGGGGATGATGGCCTTCTTGGGAGACATCGATCGGTTGATGGTTCAACAGCTTGAATCGAATCGATTGCCAATTACCATCGAATAACTTGTGGCTGTCGATCAAGGAGGAAAGACCGGCGTGTTGACCACAGGGTAATAGTTTGAATAATGGGCTGAGGTTTTCGGTACAAGGTTGTTCGATCGGGAGTAGGGCGTGGTAGAATGATGGGGGATGGGCGATCGATCGATTTGAGAACCTTGGAACGAATAATTCTGAGGGTGGATCCTTGACGAGGTTCAAGCGATTGAGTGAGGCGCAAAACATTCCAGCGAGGGTGTTCTTCAATCCGCTTGGATCTGAGGTGGGTTCGAGCCAGACTGCTAACTCGGAACCCCTTGGATAACCTTGCCATTGATGATCGATGGGGTGAGACCATCGATCGAACTCCCACCTACCTCTAGATATACTGAGGCTGAGCTGATGAATGCCGAACCGATCGACTAGTTCGAGGATCGAGATGGGAATTAGATCGGATTGGAGCAATCTCAGGTTGGATGGATGGTCGGACTCCCATGAGCTCGTTGTGAGGTTAGTTTCTAGATCGAAGCTGAATCGAGTGTCAAGTTTACCATCTTGAAGTGGCCGGATCGTCAGCGACTCACGGAATGAATCGATGGTGGTGGGAGTCGAATTAGATCCCACTGGGCCGTTATCGAGGATATCGATGACCGAGAGGAGGATGAGATAGAGAACAAGTTTGGGATCGATACCAGTTTGATCGATCATGATGGAGGTGATGGTGAGGAGTTCTTGGATCGAATTTGTGAGTAAGTTGACTGGATGGGATGGGTGATGGGTCGAGTTGGCAGGATTTCAAGAGGATTTCATCTTCTTTCGACATGCAAGTCGAATCAGAGGAGCTCGAGCTTGTTGGGCGGGCAGCCTCATGAGGAAGTGAAGGGGGGTTGGCTGGCTCGTTGCTGTGAGTCGGAGGAGGGTTATGATATGGTGACTGAGTGGGTGAGGTGGCCCTGAATACCCTTCAGCTGGATGGTGGTTGGTTCCCTAACTGGACTGGCTGCTGCTCGACTTCTTATCGTCGACCATCTGACCCACTACTCACTCACATATCCCCATCAAGCTGGTGGTGGTGGTGGTGGTGGTGGTGGTGGGGTGGTGGATCTGGTTCTTGGGGTCGAATGGGATGACCAAAATCGTAGTCGGAACCAGAGGCAGACCCAATCTGTAGTCGGTCGGCCGATGGATGACATCATCATCGGGGTCCAGACTAGGGCTCGAGACCGAATACTCGATCTCGGGTAAGACCGACCCGATCCGACCGGGAATCCGACGTCCAAACGGGCATCGGGTACGGGTCGGGTAAATGTCGGGTCGGGAGTCGGGCCCATCCATCTGAGGCACCGGGTATTTTGGGGTATTTGGCAAAATAGCGCCAGGTGGAGCTTATGACGCATTGTGTAGAAATCTCACAAATTTTGTGCTTCATTTCATGAACCATAAATCAATTTGTACTCGTACCAGTTCCAATAAACTCAAAAAAACCAAGAAAACATGATATAAGAAATTTTTAAAAAAAATACAAAAGAAATCAAAATCAACTTGAAAGCTTTCCAAAGCTGCGATACCAATCTTTTAAACATAAGAGCTGCTCAATAGAATCACAGTCTAATGAAGCCCGTTGAGGCCCAACAATAGCCTTGGATTGAGAGAAAATCCGTTCTGATGGGGCACTTGTGGCAGGAATGACTAGAAAGTGCCAAGCCATCCTGGAAAGGTTAGGGTACATTGATGCCCGGGAACTCCACCCATAAAGAACAACATCAGCTTCTTAAGGCTCTTCCACCTCGGATAGGTATTGGAGAACCTCAGGCTCAACGTCTCCTTGGCTCCAAGAAGGTTGAAACACTTTACTCTCCAGTCTACTTTGAACTTTGGATGTTTTATTGATTGCAGATGACTTGTGAGAGTCAATCAAAGTCTGCATGGATTGGAACTTCAGTGCTTCAGTCCTGAATATGGTAAGGATGTTGGTCGGATTGATGTTGACAATCAGATGGTCAAGGATCATTTGGTGATGGTTTTTAAAGCAAGAGATTTTGATTTGGGGGTCCAGGATTGTTGCACATGATCGAGCTACCTTTGCCAAAGAGTGGCATAAATACTTCTTGAGTTTGGTAATCATATCGTTTGCAACTGGGACAAGCTGGGAAGAGTCGTACTGAGATTGGATTTTGAGCATATCACCTACCAGTGCAATGAAAATTGGTAGGGAATAGCTGAGAGTGGGGTACTGGCTGGAGCACAGCACTTTGGTAGCATTGTTGAGTGGCTCAAGAAAGTTGATCATCTGTTCAACTTTGTCCCATTCAACCCTGCTGATCTTGTATTTGATGGTGTCTGGTTGCTTGCAAACAAGATTGCAGGCATTCTTGAGCTCATGAGCTCTTTTCAACATCAGCTAGGTCAAATTCCAACGTGTCTTGACATCTACTATCAACATAATACCTGAGTTCATCAAAAGATTGGCCATATTGCAGATCTTCATACATGTTTGAAAGTTTTTGCAATGTTGAGGAGAGGACAAAACCCAGGTGGAAAGGCCATGGATCCTTTGAAGGACATTGCCAAGGTTAATGCTGGCCCAATCTAGAGGATTGACAAGGTTGGAGAGAGATAGTGGATTGGTGTCAATCTCCAGATTTCTATTGGGGTCTAAGTCATATCTGGATCCAAAAACCTTGAGGCCATCTTTGGCAGCAAGGTTGATTGTATGTGCCATGCAGCCTAAGAGGTCATGCTTGTAGTCATACTTCATATTGGTGATCTTGGAAATCCACTTGGCCATGGTCAGATTGTTTGAAGCGTTGTTGGCTGTGATTACCAAGAGTTTGTCAAGGAGACCCAGATGTTGCAGGGTACAACAGAAAACTTGTGCAAGATTGGCACCAGTGTGTAATCCTACAAAAATGTATAAAACATCAGAATGAATGAGAAGATATTTTCTAAGACATAAGAAAGTATAATAGATAAAACAGGAAGACTTACCACTTATTGTTGGCATTCCAATAGCCACCTCAGTCATTTTCCAATTTGTGTCAATAACATGGGAAGTAATGCCCAAAAATGCAATACAGTTGGGTGATGTCCAAGCATCAACAGTAAAAGCCATGCCTGATATACCCCCAAAGAAATCCTTGAGATGTTTGACATGGGATACATATAGATCATGTACTTCATTGGAGATTTCCTTGCGCTTGGGTATCATTGGTGGTGCATGGGAGTTGATTAGAGTGATTAGATTGACAAAGGAAGCTTGCTCCACAATTGAAAAAGGTAGGTTGGCATCAGCAATGAAGTAGGCAAGCATTTTTTGTAGCAATGTTGGGTTGAGTTTCATCTGGGCCAAAAAAACACAAAAAAAGATCAACAAATGAAATAAACAAGAAGAAACAATGAATTGGATTGAAAAAATCACATTTTTATTAATACTTTTGCCTTTGAAAAAGCCATGGATCTTGGCTTGGTTATCAGAGAGCTTTTAAGGATTGAAGATCTTGTGAATTTGTATCAGATGCTCTCCCATTGATTTTGTGCTCTTGTACTTGTTGCAAGTTAGTATTTTTCCACATGAGTGTCCATTTGGGAGGGGTAAAATACACATGACTTGCTTGTTTTTTCCTTTGTTGACAAAATAAGACCATACCCAGCTTTTGGAAAAGTTCCCATCACTTGGAACTAATCCCTTACTGACTTTGGTGCTTGTGGAGGTTTCAATATCAGTTGACAGAGGGATGATAGTCTTCAGTCTTTTGGGGCAAGGAGGTGGTCCAGTTTTGGAAGAGCCAATTGTAGCACTATTTTTGCAATCTGAGGATGAGGTGATGCTATGTGGGTGCTTTTCCAAGTTATTCATATCTGGTTGTGTCAGGAATGAGGGGGGGTTGGAGCAAGGTTTTTTGAGGGATTTCTTTGGAAGCTTTGGGGCCATTATATATTTTTATGGCGGTGGGGGGTTTTCCAAACAACGCTGGCTACAAGTCACAACCAAACTATATCAAGCAGGCATAAAAATCAAACAGAGTTAAATCAGTCAAAGGGCTCATATGGTTCAATAGGATGTAAGGAACATGTTACCTAAAACTTGCCACGCAGGCACCTATGGGGGATTAGAGGGGCAATGAGGGGGGTGGGGGTAAGGATATAAAAATAAAGGATGGGTGGAAGGAAGGATGGAAAGGGAGGGGAGGGTAACAGCAAGAGGGTTGGGTTAAGGGGAGAAGCTGGCCGCTGGAGACAGTGGAGACGGGGAGGATTTTTGGTGGAAGAGGGGATATGCAAGAGGGTTGGGTGAAGCGGAGAGGCTGGAGACGGTGGAGACAGTGGAATTTGGATAGAAGAGGGGTATATTGATGTAAGGCTGCTGGGATAGCATCCGGATGATGATATCTGGAAGGTAATATGCAGATGATTGCTAGAAAGTAGAATGAAATAAGCACAATGGTGGTTGGGCCTTGGGTATATACCCAATACCCGCGGGTATTGGGTTGGGCCATCAAAATCTGATACCCAATCAGCAGGTATACCCGCGGGTTGGGCTTTGGGATTGGTTTTGGGGGTTGGGTATGGGTTGGGGTCCAGCGCTAGTCCAGACCCTGGGTACCCACCCACCCACTCCATCATCATGACATCATGCATTGATGGCCCAATGCTCCGGTTCTGCTTGAGGAGTGAGATTAGGTCAAGAGGCCAGTGCTGCGGGTCTCTTGAATCAGGAGGAAATACTCTAGTCAAAGTATGGATTTATTCTAGTCTACAGATTCCCAAGGCCATATTCCCTTAGCTATCCTTTTGGTTGATTGGAGCTGGTGGCATGAAATTTGTTGATCAAATCCCTTCAATGATTCAGGTGTG
This sequence comes from Puccinia polysora, assembly GCA_025617555.3. Lineage (NCBI taxonomy): Eukaryota > Fungi > Basidiomycota > Pucciniomycetes > Pucciniales > Pucciniaceae > Puccinia > Puccinia polysora. The sequence goes on from CM062626.1 coordinate 24,346,447, forward strand.
TTATTTAGGATAGGTTCTTGTTTGAGGTAATAGAACTTTGGATCCAGACTAACAACCCTCTTAGATTTTATGTCCTCAGTAAGGTCTGTACAAGTATAGAAAGTATGGGCTTCATTTCTGCAATAGTAACATTTTGGAAGCCATCTTGGAGCAAGGGATCAAAGTCCTGGTGCCCTATAGAGTTGTTGTCCTATTTGTATGTCAAGATGGGGTGGGGTTGGTTTCTGACTGTTGATAAAAGTGGTGAATTTTTTGACTTGGTCCTCTAGTTGTTTGATTTCATCCTTGTTGTCCCCAGTTTGCTGAAATTTTATTACCTCTTCCTTGACTTCATTTCTTTCTTGGGTTGGTTCATTTCCTTCAGAGATAACCCATAGGTACAGGGTTGTTTGCAAATATTCCTTCAGGATTTAAAATTCAGGGGCCAAGCAACATCCATCAAGAAATTTCCTAATCTGCCTTGCTTGAACCATGCCTCTAGTGACTTCCCTTTTGGGTTCCAATTATAAGGCCTTCCACAGTATATTGTCACCCTTCTCCCAGTTGGCACTAACATACCCCATCCTATAGAATTAAGTACACCAAAGGCTCAACATGTTGTTGAGCCCCTAGCTTGCCCAACACTGGTTTGAAAGCACTCCCTTAGTGGGCAGAAGCCATCAAAATAACATTGGCATGCAAACGCGTCAAGGCTGGTTGAGAGCCTGCCAAAATTTTGACACAATTTCAAGCCTTGGCACCATTGAGACAACATCAATTTGCTGTCAAGGTTGTTTTGAAAGCACCTAAACTTAATGGTCAGAAGGTCCCTGAGGGGTCAAATCATCATTTTCCTTGACAATGATTTGACCCTTTTCTTTCTTTTTTTTTTTTTTTTAATTGATTCCATTGTTGGCACCATAGATAAATTTATTTATTTGTTTTTGGTATGATTTTCATTGCTAAAGTTGTAGTCAGCAATAATCACAATAACACAAATCTTCATGTCTTGGTGGGGAGCAAGTTACAGTCACATGTTAAAAATGAAATAGGTTGGAAATTTACAAAGGATTTAAAAAAACTACTGGTCAGAAGAGCAATCAAAAAAGTCTTGTGACCTAAGGAATCTAATAAGGTTTCATCCTTAGCCACCTTGACAAACCTCCATGTCAATTCTTTCCATTGTTCATCAACATTATCACCCTCAAAGGTTTAAAGGTTTGTCTCAAAACCCTAAAATCATCAACTCTAGCATCTAAATCTTTTCAACTCTCTGGTCTTGCCTCTCCTCAGTTTCAATCCCCAAGTAGTCAAAATCTTGGGCATTGTAACAAAGTGATCAACTTGAGAGAGATCACACCAGTGGAGGTAGCAATGAATTGGCTAGTTCCAAATCCACCTCAAGGCTGATGAACCATCAATTGATCTCACGCTTGGTCAATTCTTCCACCAAAAATTGATAACTGATTCCTAGATTTCCCATCACTGGTGAAACCAAATTGGCCATCTATCATTTGTTTATGGGCTCTCCTCATCTACTCAATAATTAAGTCAACAAACTGATGGTGACAAGTATGATTGGTGGAGGCTGGGAGACAGCCAATTTGTTCAATCAATCAGTTCATCATGAGGACAGGGATGATGGTTGTCATCTCAGTCAATTTGGATTGATGATTTCTGTAACAAGAGTGGCACAATTGACCATTGGCATAACCCTAACCAAGTATATTAAACACCCAACCAGTTAGTAAACTTGATTTACTGTGAATGGGAAGCAAAATAAGAACAGGCTGTCTTGTTGGTGGGACTCATACCATACTGATTAAACAGATTGCATGGAAAGTACCAGGCCATTTTACAACCATTGACAGGGATACCTGTTTCAGAAGCCAGGGTAATTATGTCCTATTAAGCAAGCAGGAAAACAACATGTGATGGCAGCCAAAAGTCCAGCAAAAGATGAGCCAGGGCCAATGGGCATGGCTTGGACTGATTTTGGAGAGTTGCTTTTGGTATCATGACCATGTTGGTGTTGATTCTGAAAGCAGCTGAGATGTTGATGACAGTCATACCAGTACAACTTAGACCAAAATTGCCTCTTGCATCTGCCTCCATGGCAGCGGTGTGATTACAGTAGTTTTAGAGGGGATGCAATGGGTTGATAGAAGCATGTTTGGGTCAAAAAAGAGGTTTCTTACCGCGCATATCAGGATTTCTGGGATGATGAGAGGGGTGAGGATGAGAATCATTGACAGATTGAATGTCACCAAAGCAGACAGCAGGTCAACAATGTTTTATTCTGAAGACCAAGGGTGTGGATGTGTGTGGGTGTGTGGGATGTGGTGCAGAGGGAGCAAAGGGTGAGGGGATGGGAGGAAGCAGCTGCAAGCTGAATTTTTTTGGGTGGGTCTTGCTGCTGAGGTTCAAGGGGACAGAGGGGCAAGTTCCCAAGAAAGCCATGACATCACATGGATCCTCCCAGCTTCCCCTGCTGGTGATTTGACCACCGGGGCATGGTGACATTGACACAATGCTGACCTAGGGTCACCACCCAGCCAAATGTAAAATCAACACATGGGTAAATTGACCATCAGTTGTTGGTCAATCAACCATTGACCAACCCAGTTGTTGAACTGCCAGTCATTCAACACAATTGAAGTTGAGTTGACCCCTGTCATTGGCTCCACAGCAATCAATTGCCAAAAGTGAACCCATGGTGTAGGCAACCATTTCTTCTTAGCTCCCAATAAATTTCATATATCCTTCCTTTTTGTTGATGCCTCCTTTCTCCTGGGTCTCTTTGAGTAGGTTTGGTATGGATTTTTTAGTAATCCTTCTGTGAGGTGTGGCCCTACCCCACTTCCTTTTCATTTATTTCTTGAGGAGCTCTCAGTCCCTGGTCTCATGTATCTTCTTTTTCAGCTCTCTGATACCAGGAAACTTGAAGTCTTTTAGCTACAGAGAGTGATGAGGTAATGGAACAATAATATCCCCAAAAATAAAAATTTAAAAGATCCAATGATAAATATGTTAAGAGCTAGTGCAAGGTTTAATTGGTTTGGTTAAATTCTTTTCAATTTATTATAAAGAGGGGCCACAGTATTATACTACTGGGGATCTTTACAGATAAATAACCTCTCTTCAAGGGGCCACTTTGGACAGCATAAAAACCTGGACTGGTGAGAAACTCAATTAATTACTCAAGAAGGAAGTATTATCTAACTAATTGGTTATAATGGCTTGAAAAACTAGCAAAGAGGCCAATGAAGGAATGAAATAATTAACTTCTTTGATTAATAATCCACAGGATACCTGAAAGGATTCAGATGAAGGTTTCAAAGCAAAGGTAGGGTTGACTGCTGACTAAACTTCAATAAATCAATAATGGTGGTAAATTAAATCACTAATAAATCAGAATAAGGCCACATATCACTTTCTCAACTCTTTGAAGTACTTGATCACGGATGGAAAGGTGTCTGGATAATTACTGATGAATTTTGGGGTTGAAAGAAACAAAAGAGGTCTGTATAAATACCTTTTGGGGTGGAAAAGGAGCCTTCTCAGGGCACGTAGAGAGGTTAAGGCTCAAGGGCTAAGGCTATTAAGACAGACAGGGAAAAATCTTCACATCCTCAACGTGGTTTCAATCAGCTGATCTCAGATCTGCTGGATTTCTGCATGTTTTTAGCTGCAGGATCTGTTAATGAGTTAATTTGTCAGTTTGATGATTCTGAACCTATTTTTTTTTTACTATTTTTATTTGACTAAAGTGATCTGTAGTGGATATTTACTGATTTTCCATCACCTGCTGATCACATTGATTTTTTTTTAATAATTTTTATGATCATTTCTTGATATGTTTTGTGATCATTAAAGATCTGGATCAGTCCTTGTGTTGGTGATCCTCAATAATTGTTTCTTAATTCAAAATAATTTAAAATTTAGTATATCATAATTTTATTTGAAAATTTAAATTTTTAGACTATCTACCATGCATCTGTCATGTTATCACATATGCATGATTGGTCCTTCTAGGTTGTAACTGTTATTGGCAGTACCTGCCATCATTTGGTTGTTGATCATTTCTGGCATGTGGAGCATTCAGATCTGCTGTGTGCAGGGATCTTGCATGCGGGAATTTGAGCTAATACATGCAATTTTGGCTGGTTTATGCATATAGGATGGGATTAAAGCATGCAGAAAGTGTGTAGGGATGCAGGGCTGCGTGCGGGGATGGTGACAAAACACATTTTTGTGTGTAACTTGTAAAATATAAACAATTCCTCAGTTTGGAATTATTTTTAAGTTTGAAACCTTTATGTGAAAACACATGTTGAGCATTAAGTTAGCCAAAAAGTTCCATAGTGGTGCAGTGAATTATTGGTTTTTTTTATTTAATTATTTTAAAATGTGAAGGAGTAATAATTCAAGGGTGGGGTCAGTGAGTGAACCTACCTAATTTTGGCTGGGGAATCCATTTCTGTAATGATATCTATAGATTTCCTAATATATGGTTTGTTAATTATTTTGTTTATTTATTTTATTTTTTTCTACTTTGACAGGTTGCTCTGTGTAATTAGCAAGCTGACATCCATGTTCTCCACAGGTTCCCTGAGTTTATAGTAGTTGATGATAAAATTTAACTGCAAGGCCAAGTCTTTTCCTCCAGCACCATAAATTTCTGCCAATTTTTCAATCCTTTTAATAAAGAGTTCCACTTCAGTTCCATTGAATTGGAGCTGGGATTTAGAAGTATCCAAGACTACTCCATTTTGGACATCCTTGATCCTAGAAGTTTCTGGGAAAGAGAGTTCCATAGTAGTTTTTTTTCATGATGATCCATAGGAATGAAGTGAGACTGCTGGTGTTTCCTTTCTTCCGCAATTTGAACTGGGAAGTTATTAACCTCTGGAATATCCTGTGGGGGGTTGTATTATGAAATTTTTCTGACTGGGCTTTGTCTGATACCAGTACTGGGGGTAGAGGTCTGGAGCATAACTGATTGGATGTATGGGGTTTCTGGTATTGGAATTCCTTGAATTGTCCTTTCCTGGGTATTTTAAATGAAGGTTTTGAAAATTTGGGACATATTATCCAGTGAGCCTTGCAGTAATTTTATTTGATTCATATTCTCTTGGAGCTCCTTGGACTTCTTGAGCTTTTGTTCTTGCTCCTTTTATTGGTCCATGTTGATATCTGCTGAGGTTGATTCTTCTGAGGCCATGACTTCTTGATCCAATAAGAGGATTTCCTTTTTATTACTGAATAGATTCTTAATAATTTCCCTAGCAGGTGCTTCGAATCCTTGGTCCTTAATGGTTTGTAGTATTTTATTCCTAATCAATGAGCCTGAGGTTATTGATCCAGAATGAAGGCAATTGGAAACTTTTGGGACACCAGATGTAAAGACTCCCTTGGGATTGGGTAAGGTTAAGCAAATAGATTTCTGGAAGCCACTTGAGGGGAAATTTAGTACTAAAAATCTTGATATGATAGAGAAATAATTGGGGTGGTTTTTAATTTCATGCCCCTCTGAGTAATATAGAAGGTCCTAACAAAATAAAAGAAAAGAATTTTTTGGCTGATTTTCAGATAAAGTTTATACTATAGTAGTCTATATCAGAATTAGGATCAAATAATTTCAAGCTTGATAAGGGAGAAGTGGTGGGACAGATGGTTAAATTTGGCTTTCAAAAGCTGATTAAGGGAAGAAGCTTTTACCTTGTCTTATCCTTTATAAATTTTATCTTGTTTTATTGGTTACTGGTGAATACTACTTTGATGCTACAGGTGATAAATGTTTAGGTTGAAATGGCTGAGCCTATAATTGATAACTGATGGTGATTGAAGATCATTGAATATGATGATGATGATGTTGATGGAAGAAGATGATGATCATGATGTTCAAGGTAGGTGATAATGGTTGATGATGGATGATGGAGAATAATGATGATGGTCAAGGTATTTGATGATATTTGATGATGGATGATGGATGATGATTGTCAAGGTAGGTGGTGATGATGGATGATGGTGGTGGATGATGATTATGGATGATGAGGATGATTATGATGATAGATGATGATTATGGATGATGGAAAATGATGATGGTCAAGGTATGGGGTTATGGGTTGATGATGGTCAAGGTATGTGGTTATGGCTTGATGATGGTGGTGATGGATTGATGTTCAAAAGTATAGGTTAATTTTAAGCTTGATCCTATTCCAGCTTCAGCTGTCAAAACTCCAAAATATTAAAAACAAAAAAATATATATTAAATAAATAAGGAGCATGAAAATCCAAAATATTATTGCAGATTGGGATTTCCCTAATTTTAGGTAGGTTCACTCAGCAAACCTACCCTTTAATTCCCACCCCTTAACCATTTTAATTAAGATATTAAATGAAACAGAATTCACAGAACCACCAATCCACATATTTGCCATTTTTTACATTTCACATGAAATGTTAGGTCAAGGTTTCATGGCCAAATTGAGTCAGAATTGGAGAGTTATGTATATTTTGGGAATTATTGGCACTCCAGCACGCAGACGCAACTGCTACCTACTTGTGCAGCAGATTTCAGGTGGAGAAATGAATTGATGAGCCGGAAAAAAGGTTTTCAAGCAGGGAGGCAGCCCCAGGCAGGTGACCTGCACGCAGCTGCAACTTCTACATACTTTCACAGAAAAATTCAGGTAAAGACCTGTGTCAACAAACCCAAATGAAGGTTGAAAAGCAGGTGTGCAGCCCCAGACAGGTGAAATGCACCCAGCTGCAGGAAGATTGAAAGAAATAGAAACAAAAGCTGCTGTCAGAAGGACAACAGTGGCGTCAAAGGAAGCCCAAACCTACTACTACAAGGATCAAGACATACAAAATAGGTAAAAAATGTCTTGGCGGGTAGGATGTGACCGAAAATCAAATAAATTATAAAAATAAATAAAAAAGAATAAAATGGCATATTTAAATAAAATATTTAAATAAAAAGAACCTAAAAATTCCAAATCAGTTATTAACAGCTTGGAACACCTGCATACCCTGCTTAATGAAGAATATATGGGAATATCTGAACACAAAAATAACCTGAAGATCCTCATGAAGTTGAATACGTAAAAATATTGCATAAAATACCAAATGAATTAATTGAAATAAATTCTTGAATAAAACACCTGTAAACTTTGAGATTATTCCATACAGATGTGAAGGGCTTAAATACCCCCTTCCTGTGACAGGTATGAAGACTTCAGGATATCAAATTGTCAATAGATAATGTTCCAATTTTTCCCTAGAGCATCTCCAAATTTGAATATCCAATCAGAATACATAAAAAGTAAAAGCAAATATTTTGAATAAATTATTTCAATAAGTGCTCCTAAGTTGAAAAATAACTATTATCAACTTCAAAGGACCTGAACTTCCACTTGAAGTGAACTAATCAGGGACTTTATTACATCAAAATGTTTTTAGAAAATTCAAAAATGATAATGAGCACTCAATTTTATGAAATTACCATGTCATCCATTACTAAAAGAAGATCATGTGAACAATTGGGTGCTTTCTCCAATCATATTATCAAATTAATATTTGAAATAGCTCCCATTCCGGACTTATTCAGCTTCTCCCAGTGCTACAGCACCTATAGCACATGCTGGGGAGCCACTGGATACCCTGCTAGCCTTATAGCCAGTCCCCTTTGGCCCCTATAGCTCTCAGAAGGACAGGAAAAGACCCAAAAAGGTATAAATAAATGACACTTTATATGATGGTTAGATCCCAGACACAGTTACATATACATCCACATACCATGCCATAGTGATAAAGCACTTATAATAAATAATTCAGTGATTCATGGATTTAGTCTGAAAAATGTCCCCTGTCCCAAAACCCTTTTAAAATGAATTTATACTCCCAAAAGTCCTCTAACCCCATAACAGACTCAACACCAAACAGTATAAATTATTGGAGGTAATTAGGAAGGAGATAATCAACCAGTAAGTTTTCTATTTCCTCTACAATGTGGTAGTATAGAAAAAAGGCTCTGCCACTCCACCAAGTATTTCCAGTTATTATCTTTGGTTAATACTTCCTTCAAATATTATTAAAGTTTCTGAAGTAACCAGGTATACAGGTTACAATGTTAATCTCCTGAAGAAGAGGTGTTAAAGATCCCCAGTATACTACTGTGGACTGTCTTTCTATTTATATATTGATTTTTTTATTAATAATAATCACCAATGACCAAAACAACTCACATTGCATTTGCTTTATCCATATATTTACAAATAATTTCTGGATCATTTTGAATAATATATTTATTCTACAATCTATCACCTCTGGTATCTAAAGGTTAGCAAGGACCTCGGCATCCAGGTGGCTGAAAGTAATGGGTTGATGATAGTGGTGATTGATGATGGTCAAAGTCATGTTTTAATGGGTTTAATGATGGTAAAGGTATTGGGTAAGGGTGATATACTTTATAAGGGTCTATGTCATAACCACAGTTTTGACTCTCCTTCAACTAAACCCATCCAGCCTTTCATCAGCTTCACTTTCAGCTCAAACCCGACTTCAATTACTCCTTTAACTTCCCCTGGATAGTACTCCTGCACATCTTGCAGTCTACATCTTCTCCTACCAGATTCACCCTCTCCCTGTATGGTATAAGCTCTGTTTCCATGTACACCTTACCACTGTTTCATGTGGTTCAGTAAAACTTCCCAGGATATCTCCCTCCCCTCTCCATGGCTTGGTTCATCCTCTATCTCTCCTCAACCCAGTTGGTATATGAGTTAGTAAATATTACATACTTAGTATATATATATTAAATACTCTCCACAGTCCGTTCATCCCATGATCACAGGACTCCAGATCAGTACATGTCAAAACTTACTGGACAGGCCCATCACCCAATCAGTAAAATACATCCTCCAGCCTAATAATTCAACATTTAATACAATGGGAAATCCAACCTGCATCACAAGCAACTCATCCCTCAAGGACATCTCAGTTCCCACATATACTGGCCTCTCCTTCCCTCCAGGAATTATTCCTCCCAAGGAATTAGTATACTAGTTTTTACTGGTCAGTCTCTCCTCCAGAAGGTGTCATCTTCAAAAAATACCCCCTCCACCAAGCCTGCTAAACTTATATCACCTTTCCCTTCCTGGGGTTACTTTTACAGGATTAACAAAATCCTTATTCAAAAACCTCCTCCTAGAATTCTTCATCCAATCCTCCTGTTTATTCATCACATGTACTCCTTCTCTCATCTTTTCCATTGCAATCCCAATAAATCATCCTCGATTCCTATGAGTAGTAGTTACTGTGACACCTGCTTCTTGCATTCCAGAGCAGTTGTGATAGTTTGATATTCCTTATAAGAGTTTGTTATTGTTGATTATGGTTCATATCCTTTTGTAAGGTTTTCATATTCCTTTATAAGGGTTGAGTAAACTTTATATGGGTGACCACAGCAGGCTGAGTGCCTGGGGGGAGGGGGGGGGGAAATGGCTGGAGGGAGGCCCTCTATTTATAGGCATCAGGGAGTGTGCCACCTTTCACCAAATATTTGATAAGTGGTGAAATGTGTTTCTGGGTGACTTGTGGTTCTATGTTTATGGAGTGGCTGACTTGTGGGTGGCACAGTTGAAATTCTTTTCTGCAGCTTTCCATAGTTTTCCAGCCTGGCTGAACTGTGGTTAAGGCTGTGCTGGATGATTACATGACCCCTCCTAGTATACATACAGTTTGGAAAATTTGTAGTTTTTATGAATTTAAGTTTTCACTTGCATTTTCTGAGAGTTTCCCTGGTATGTCCATGTTTTTTTCACTGATCTTTGACACCTGTTTGGGATATGGGTAGGCCAGGGTTGATTTGAGCTGTATCTTCCAATCCATGATAGTTAGAGGGATACTTTTTCTGAGTGACTAGTTTAATTTTGCTGTAGAATCCATTTTTGAGTTTATTTTTAGGGCTGGAGCTGTCCTTATAATAGAAAATTGAGTATGATAGCTATTGGTAGGTTTTGTACTACCACACTGCCAGTTGCACCCAGAGCACTGGTACCATAGTAAATTTCAAAAATGCTACAGGTGCATATTATTCCAATGATGATGGGGCCTCTGCAACCACCAAGGTGTCACTATTCAAAAACTCAGGTCCACACAAGAAAGGATTTCCCAGATCTCACCACCAATCCTAGCAGGAAAATAGTGCAGCTATCTGGACCAGATTTCATCATGCCAGATGGAGAAGCCTGCTCAAGGGGTTGTGGAAGACATTCCAATGGGATCAGGTGTGGGTAATAGCAAGTAAACCCTTTTGGAAGGAGCGGAATTAGGCTATGGTGTTCTTGGGGGTGGCTTTCCACCAACAAGGGTGGGAACTACTAAAGGTAAGGAAAAGGTTTTGGATGGTACAGAGAGAAAAGTGACAAGTGCAGGTGGAGGAGAGAATGAAGGTTGATCCACAACCACCAACAGGGGATGCAGGAGGACAGGCAGTAGTGAGAGTGGGAAAATCAAAACAAATGGAAGTGGAAATTTCAAAGTGGATTTTCAGAACAGAAACTCCAATGAGTTGGCAGCAATCTCCCCTATTATGGTGCAGGAAATTGTTCCTGTTTTGAAATAATATGTGGGGTTGAAAAAATAAGGTTTTCCAGACCCACAAACAGACCAATTCACAACAGCAACCATTGAAGAGGAATTGGAAGAGGTGAAAATTACAATTATGTTTCCATTGCAGTATTTACAGCTGAGTGTTGGGGAAGAGAAGTGCCGGGCAATGGTTGAAAGTGGAACAATGTTCAAAATAATTCCATTCAAGCTTTCAAGAGAAGCAGTTATTAAGTGGAGGAAAACAGAAATTTCAGTACACAAATTGGGAGAATAAATGTGTCATTTAGAGTGAGTTTTGGAGGAGGAATCCTCTCACGTGGCTAAGGAATAACAGCCACTCTCCTACTTGGTCTCAAAGGGGGATGAGATTCTCATGGGTTTTCCTTTTCTCTTTGCCTTCCATGCATCAATTCAATACAACAACAACTCTCCAAAAGAAATTTTGAGGGTGGAGGACAGAAGCAGGAGATGGTTTGAGAATAAAGTATTTTAGGGGACTGAGGAAAAGTGGGATTTTTGAAGTTTGGCTGTGTAAAAAATGCAGAAACAGCTCTACATCCGCGCAGAAAGTTGACTAGGGAGGAAAAAGAAACACATATGGTGGGAAACTATGGGATAAAGGGTTATAAATTTTAGGATTGTTTGAATTGGCAATGGCAAAACTGTCAGATAAATTTATTGCTTTCATTTTGTGGTGCTGAAAGCCTAGCTTAATTAAATAGTAAGTATGCTCCTTAGGTTTTGTGTAAACCCCCCTGCAGTATTTCTTTTCTTTGGCATTTGGAACTTATCTCAGTATCATAAAGGTAGAAAAGGGTGAGATGGTTAGTGACATTGTTTTATTCTAAAGCAAGAAGATAAATCCACAAGGAAATTTAAAACTTCTTCGCAAAGCTTAGGCTAAATTTGTAATCTTTTGATTCCCTATATTGAACCCTTTTTTGAATATCCCCCCTTTGATGAATTCTTGTCCTCTCAGAAACACACACACACACATTATATAAAAAATAAAACATAAATCAAAAATCATCCCTATTTCCATATCTCTTCCCTTCTCTTTGCCACCTATCTGCAGTTTCAGGATTTTCACCTGGAAACCTTACCATACCTTCACAACTTGCAACAAGACAATCTAATTACTTTCCAAGGACAGCCCCCCCACCCTACTAATGTCTCCAGCACCTGTCAGATCTCACTTCAGTGTAACCTCTCACAGACTTCCCATATTCTTATGTTTTCAACCTCAATCTGCTGACTCTGACACACTTGCTGTCCCATTGATATTGATACAAACTTTTTGCCACACTTGTGGCTTACTTGGGCATTCTTTCTTGGGCTATTGCTTATTTTTTTCATATTTGGGTATCTGTTTCCATCCAAAATTCCCCATGGCTCAGCTTCTGTGTTTGGTAATCTGCATGTTCTTTATTATTCTGAACAATCAGCCCCAGCATATGGCAAATGAAAAAAAAAAAAAAAAAACATTTTTCTTAGTGATATTCTGTGCTTGATTATTGTTGAATACAGATCCAATGCTCCCTTTTTTTAAGCTGCAGTTCAATTATTGATTTTTTTCTATAAAAGAACACCACAAAGTATGCATCCACGTCTGGGGCTAGCACAAGCATCTACCCTTGCACCAAATTTGTGAGAAACTTGGAATCCATTCCAGGTTGCCTCTTGGGTATTGGAGAGAATAATAGGTCACAGATCTTACAACAAGTGTGGCGCTGCAGAGGAAATTATAATCCATTGGAAAAGAAGATAATACCATTAAGTGGACCAACACCTCAAGATTTGAACCAACTGTTGCAGAAAATTTAGTGGCTTTGAGCTCCTTACAAGAATCTACTGACCCTTTTTACTGCAAGGGTTGAGCCAATGGGGAGGATTATGAAGGTACTGAAATTGGCACTAAGACTGGCTTGGGTTCAGGAGGAGGAGAAATTTCTGGAGAAGGTGTGGGAGGCGGAGCTTTCAATGGTGTGGAAGGAGCAGTTGGAACTGGAGCAGGGGAAGGAGGCCCCCCAGAGAAGAATATTTACAAAATGAAAGCCACCCAGACCTGACACGCTATAGCCCAGGAAATTGATTTTTGATTTTTTTGCAGAACACTGGGTTTGAAATCAACTCTTTTCCCAAACCTTTGGGGGAATTTTCTATGCAGAAATTTTGGAGAGGTGTCTGAGCTTCAGAACAAATTTATTCGTTTTCCAGAATCACAAATTCATCCAATGGTTTGCAAAAATTTCCCTTGTGGAAGTCCTGGCTAGGAGTGGAAGGTTTCAGACAGCTAGTAAAGGGACCCAAAAAAAAGCAGCATCAGTGAGCCTGCCTGTAAGGTCCACAAGCAGGCAAACCACTGGACCACAATCAGTGAAAACAGAAGCAGGCTCAATATTCACAGGTTGAGGAGAAAATTTTATCTGAATATTGGTGGGATGGTATAAGGGGAACTGTGAGATACAAGTAGTATGAGTTGGGTAGTAGTAGGTAGTGGAGAATATCCTGGGGACATAATCAAAGTTGGGGGGAGATGTGGTGGTCTTTCAAAGACATGAACTAGGAAGTGAAACCCAACTGTAAACAATAAAGGAGTGGAACATTTTTCAACATTAAAAAAGTGCAGAAAGAAATTACAGAAAAGCATGTTGCGTGGATTGTGAAATTCCAAGAGAAAATCTTTTGTAGAAAAAAAAACACATGGACTTCCAAACACAGAAATCTTAGCGATTTGGAAGCTTCTGGGGCTTGATTACCCAAATGCAGATGACAATGTGATGAAACTATTGAATACAGATTAGTAAGCAATCATTGTGGGACCAGGTTGGAAATGATTTTATTGGGATGGTGGGAGCAATCAATTCAAGGTTCCAAAAGAATGGTGTGAAATCACAAATAGATTGTGTGAGAGTTTGCCTTGGGGCAATTATCAAGATGTAAGTCAGATAGAGGGTCTACCATGGTTTCAGGAATTATTTGAAAGGGTTTCAAAGTTGCAAGGGAATGAGAAAGTTTTCCAGGAGTATGCCATGTAACTCTGGAAAGGAATTGGAGAGTATATGGGAGAAGGGATTTTGGGCTGTACTATATGTTTTGTTTTATTTACTATATAAGGCAAGGGCATGTGTGAGAATGAGTAATTTTTAAAAATGGAGAATGTAAAAGAGGAATTATTGTTAGACAAAAGAAAGAATACAAGTTATAAAACAAAAATTTCAGACCATTTTCTCAGAGATTTTCAGAGCTTATTTTCCTTTATAAAAATTACAACTGTGACTTGCAGAGACTTAATTTCGCTTTATTTACCATAATAATTTGCTTATCAACCCAAAGAACTAGAGATGTAGCAAGCAGGGTGGAGACAAGACTGAAGGAGGGTTACCCAAACATTGGAGTGGACCCATCCTATTCTTAGTTGGCTTTTCTACACCATTTCATATGCATGGAAAAGAAGCTTAATAGGGATTGAGGAGTTAAATTCTGTAATCACAGCGTCTGAAACTTCTTGGTCAACAAGGGAATTGTACATAATTTCTCCCTTCCTTACACACTAAAAAAAACAGCATTGAATAGTGGCCCAATAGGACCATCCTTGAAAAAACTTGATGCATGCTTGTCCAGGCCATTGTGAGGCCCAAATGGTAGGGACAGGATGCAATAAATGCTTCAAACACAGAAAATCCTGCTGTATCTATCCAAAAGGGGAGATTTTACTATGAGAATCATGTTTTGGATAACTCTGAATGCACAGGCTCTCTGGCTATTTGAATGTATGGCATGTATTCTTAAACCCAACCAAAATTGAACACCAAAGTTTGGTGAAGTCTCCTGGGAAGGGGTATTCATAGGCTATGCAAATAAGCTATTAAACTAAATAGTATTCAAGCCAGAAGAACTGAAAATAATCATTACCAAAAATGTGTCTTTTGATGAAACAATTGTTCCTCCTCTTAGAGCCTCATAAGAAAGTGTGGACTTACCATTCAATTAAACATATTTTGTTTTTTGGATGAAGTCTCCTGGGAAGGGGTATCTATAGGCTATGCAAATAAACTATTAAAATAAAGAATACTCAAGCCAAAAGAAATGAAAATAATCTTACCAAAATGTGGTTTTTGATGAAACAATTTTTCCTCCTCTTAGAGCCTTAAAGTAAAGTGTGGACTTCCCATTCAATTACACTTATTTTTTTTTAAATGATTAACAGCTTGCTTTTCATGATTTAGGGCTTTTTATCAGCCAAGAACTGGAAGAAAAGAACCTTCCAAACCATAAATAAGTCAGAATACTCAATTAGAATGGTCAAATGGTTGAATCAACTTCCAAACTCCCTGAGGATCACCTAAAAAAAGAACCTTTCAACATTTCTGGGAGTGGATTATTAGTAAAAGGGTGGGTTCATTCAAGCTTGATAGATGGAGACTTAATGGAATTCAAAAAGATGGAAATTGAAAAGACCTGGACAAACCATATCATACATCATGAAACACCTTACCAACCCTAAATACCAGAATTAAGCCATTAAAATGGATCAAGCAAGGAACTTGATGGAGGTGGAAAAGGAAGAAATACTTAATGCAAAAAAGCCCTCCATCTGTATTGAAAGTGAGAGGAGGAATGGAAAACATCCAATTGCAACCAGCTGTACTTTCAGAAAGAAATTGGGTGCCAAAAACAAAATATTTGAATACACAGCCGGAATATGTCTTCAAGAATTCATACAGAAATACAGCCTGAACTTCCAAACAAAATAAACTCCAATTGAACTGCAATCTTTTATTAAACTCCTTGTGACCCAAAATTCACAAGCTCAAGAGCCATTGAATTGATTTTTGAATCAACTTCCTAACTTGCAAGCTGAAAAAAAATTTGACACTTCTTCCCCAGAAAGGGTATCCAACTGGTCCCAACACAAGCTTTGAGCTAAGGAATGCCATATATGGATTGAAAAATTTTTAAAGATTGTGGTACCTACAAATCAGTGGATTTCTGAACCCCAGATTTCTCCACATGGCATGGTTTGAGAGTTGTGTGTTCTGGATGCTTTGTAAACATCTTTTGTGAACATTCATCCATTTTGAAAATCTAGTCATCTTCATCCAGAAACTAGAAATTTATAAAGATTGAATATTGCAAGAGTTTGATTTTAAGTACCTAGGCTCCACAGGATTTTTCCTGGGAATGAAAAAAAAATCAGATACCCAGCTGGATAACCATCAGTCAGAAAAAAATATATTGAAAGAAAGCTGGAAGAATTTAGTTTCCAGAAATTTCACCTGGTGAGTTGCCCAATGCTGGCAAGAATCCAGCTATTACCAGATAGACATGGGGATCACAGGAAATAAGTGTTAGATTGAATAAACTAAAGAGCCATTGTAGGATCTCTGAACCATCTTTCAATCCTAATTTTCCCATATATTCCCTTTTATTTAAGCCACCTCTCTCAGTTCTTGGCGAATCCAGCAATGAATCACTTCCTCGCAGAAAAAAGAGTACTTTGGTACTTACCAGTTTTCAGGGATTTAAAATCTATTGCTACAATCTGGCCATGGTTAAGCGTGACAAATCAAGAAAAAACCAATAATTAAATTTAGGCCAATGTTAAATTTGCGACCTTGCGACCCCCGTTCACTACAAAAAACGGGTCGCGTGGCGCAATTTGCGACCCATTTGAGTCGCGAACGGCCATTCGCAACTCAGGTCGGTTGTGAATGGCTGTTCGCGACCCATTTTGGGTAGTGAATGGCGAAAAAAAAAAATTATTTATTTATTTTATTTCATTTATATTTTTCTTATATCTATATTTTTAATTTGATTTAATTAATTAATTTAATTTAATTAATTAATTTATTTTTGATATATTTATTTTTGATATATTTATTTTTGATATATTTATTTTTGATATATTTATTTATTTATTCATTTCATTTTTTTTGAATTTATTTATTTATATTTTTTTTTTGTATTTATATTTTTAATTTAATTAATTAATTTATTTTTTATCTTTTTATTAAAATATAACAAAAAAATAAGGTAAAAAAAAGTAAATATATATATATATATATCCATTTGCGACTCAGATGGGTCGCAAACGGCAATTCGCGACTCAGATGGGTTGCAAACAGCGTTTTTTTCCCTGTTTGGGACCCCAGGGTCGCGAATTTAACATTGGACTTAAATTTATTATTGCCTTATTGGAGCATTAATACTGTTACTATAAAACACAAATCAAACAATATCAGAAAATTATGATTAAAAAGGCCACATCTTAAGTCTCTATAAACATATAAGGGACCTGGATTTAAGTGAATAAAGCCTAAAGGAGCCTTGTTTACAGCAGTAAACTTACACCCTTCAAATAAACAATAAATTTTACAACTCCAAAGAACTTCCCGCCCAAAATTAGAGTTTAAGAGTTGATTATTTGATGATTTTCATACTAAATTTTAAGGACCCAGTCAATATTCTTCTTGAGATCAAGATAGGTAGAATTTTTGACTCTTGCTGTATCCTAGATCAATAATGAATAATATAATACTGGGGAGGGGGCTATAGTATAAAGAAACTCCTCTTTTAAGTTACCAGGAGAGCTCAGGGGACCCAGGATATCAGATTAATGCTAGGCTCTACCTGGGTTCATCCTCAAGGGCTCAAAACCCCATTGTATCATCCCCAATTAGGAATAGGGGACTAGTGTTCATTGGGGGGGATTTTCAATGTAAAGCTTTAGTTTACATGAATTTAGATGAGCATCAAACCCTTTTTGAATCAGTAGAGAATCAGGAGAGCAAAGTTCTCTCCCTGGTTTTGTCCTAAAGGGCTCAAAAACCATTGAATCATACCCAATGAGAATTAATTGACTAATACTCATTGGGGGAGATATTCAATGTAAGTTTTTGATTTACACCCCAGAAGATTAGTTGCTCAATATTATGACTTGAAAATCAATTGAATGGATTGTGAAGGGACTTTAAAAGAATTATAAATCAATACAAAACACCTTATACACATAAATTTGAAGGTTTTTATCAACCAAAACTATATATACTGGAATTAATTGTACACATACAGTATGTGTACCTATTGTAAATAATCCCACAAGGTTTATTCCATAAATTTAATTTTTATTTTCTTTTTATGGAAGAATTTAAAAGACGGTTTGAACTTAATAAGTTTTTAATCAAGATAAAAAAAATAAGATCAAGGTTAATACAATTTATATAAAATATGGGATAAGGATCATAAAATAATTGTTGCAAAAGTAATAGGCTATCCTGTACATTTATATTCTTATATTTTTGAAACATCTAGGTCCTCATTGTTGTTAATCACACTCAGTATATTTGGTTATGCAAGGCTTTTTATCATGACAATGGTTTCTCATTGCCCTCATCACTTACTATCTACAGGATTTTCAGGTATTTATATGCCTGAATATGGCATAGCTGTGAATTCTCTTTCAGATGTCACTTTGTTTCCTAACACTCCCCCCCTCAGCCACAATCCTCCTCACTGGGTCCCAATTTTGCAATGATCCTGTCTCTCAAGGAAGCAAATATCTCCTTGCCTAATGGTTTTTTGAAGATTTTGGCTCTCTGTTCTCTCAATGTTACCCAGTTTAGTATTTTCTTACCCTTGTATAATGCATCTTTGGTAGTGAAGAAGCCCATGTCACTGTGTTTGGTTTGTTTTTTGGAGGACTTGTTGGACACAATCTTCACCACTGACCCATTGTTGCAGTATAAGTCTCCTACCCACTTAGTACCTGTGTGCAGTCTTCCAGTAGGTTCAATATCCACAGGAATTTTCTTTTTCCTAGCCCCATTGCCATGTATTCTGCGTGGCAGGTCAATTCTGAAACATTTGTTTTCCTTCTTGCAACACAGATTATTAGGCATTGCCTGTAACAGAGAAAAACACCAAAGGAGGAGCCTGAAAACCCACCTCCCCAGGATGCATTGCAGTAACACTGTACCACCTAGCCAGTGTTTTTTCATTACAGGTCTAGCATTAGCCACCTGCTCCCAGCAAAGTAAAATATGAGGTGGAATACTCCTTTCCAGTGCATGGAATCTGTTTTTTTTTTTCAAAAAACAGGAAAGGTAGTTCACCACAAACACAAAACCTGGTCTTGTCCTAACCGCTAAGTAACTAAGGCTGCCAATAATGGAAAAGTACTTAACTGGGCCAACTGCTTTGCCTTTGTTCTTCACAGAGTTTCAGTTTTCTGGAAGTGCTTTGGAGGTGGTCCCGCTGCCATCCCAGAACTCCAATAAAAAATTTTCAATAAGATTTGGTTGTGAGAGATGAAAACCTTGTTTTTCTTGGTGTGTTTCCACCCCTAAAATGTTTGATATCCCACTGATCCATTTGGTCTTGAGGCAGTGTGGTGGAAAAAACCTTACCTGTAGTCATAAGACCCAATTTTCTAATAGAAATATAACCCCAATACTAAAACTAACCTCAGGAATGGATTATGCACCAAAAAAAACCTATAGTCACTCATTCAAACTACCTGTTCATCTCCCATGGCTTAGAAGATACAGCCAAAAATAAATTATGGCCAGCCCATATCCCACCCCAGGTATTGCAACCAGTGAAAGGATATATTGATATGCCTTGAAATTTCCTAAATGAATACCAGTATAATCTCACCACAACACCTAAACAAAAAAATTCAACCAATCACTTCACCTGTAAACTCAGCACCATAAGCAGGACCATGAATAACCAAAAAAAAACCACCAGTAAAAGGCACCACAGGACTACCCAGCAATATATGCAGGCATTCTGGACCATTTTTAACCAAAAAACCACCAGTACAAGGCACCACAGAGCTACTCAGGAATACATGCAGGCAGTCTGGACCATGTGTATCCAAACAACCCACCAGTACAATTTCACCACAGCACAAGCTCAACCCAGCACTACAGAGCAACATATACAGTCAGGATCATGTGGTACCAAACAAACCACCAGTACTAACCCCCCCTAGCTCTTCAAAGTGTTATATACAATGCTGTGCATGCATGAAGCCCCTGTACAACCTTTTTCCAACCAGAAGAAATGCCTCATGTAAATTTAAAACTTATATCCAACCAGCAGAAATGCCTCATGTAACTGTACAACCTTTTTCCCAGCCAGAAGAAATGCCTCATGTAACTGTATCTCACTGCTCATCACCAGGACAGTGAGAGCCTCAGTGTAAGCCTTCAGCAACCCCTGGGGGTAGGATTTTTTTATTTAAGGAGGGCCTCTCTGCCCTATCCAGGTTGTATCCATCACTTCCATCATCCCCCATCACCTCATCCCATCACCACCATCCACCCATACATCTATGGTACAAACCAGATAAAAGAAAAAAAGTAAAAGATAATCAGTCTACCAGAAAATAAAAGAAAAAAAAAGAAAGGAAATCAAGACCCAATTTTATAACCTCATTCACCAACCATTTTTGAAGCCATCCCTTCAGGTGCTTGAATAAAGGTTCTTCTGGGACCTAATATATTCAGCACCAAAATTAAAGAAAAAACCACCCATCAGTCAACAAATAACCCTTACAAAGAGATAACAAAAAAAGCATCTAACAATCTTTCCCCTAATCATCCCCCTGTGGGTAAACCCATCCTTGGGTCCATCCCTGAACCATCCCTTTGGTTGAACCTTTTAACCCTTTAAAATTGGGGTATTTGTTAAGATCATATATATATGATCAACCACTAACCATTAACCCAATAAATCTGGTCCATTCTTCAACAGCCCTACCAATAACAGTTAATAAAAAATCTAGGTATGGTCTGATACCTATTTTAATTCTCAAAGAAACCAGCCATTAATTTAAATAAATCATTGTGCAGACTTACTATATTACTAAAAGGGCAGGCAATTCAAAACCATCTTTAGTATTACTGATACTCTAAAGGACTAGAAGTAATACTAAATTCCCCTTCAAAGACTGCCAGCAAGCTATTTTCTTAATTTAAACCAAATCCAAAAGGAGTATCTACAGCGGTCTCTCAGTCCGTTCTCCAGCTTCAGCAAGATCTTAGTTGATGATCCAGTGATTATTGCCACATCATCTACATGGAACCATATGACCCCTGCCTGTTAACTGCTCTTCATTACATATATTGATGTGTTTTATGGTGAGGGAGTGTAACCCAGTTCAGTTAATACTCCCCAGAGATGGTGCCACCCACATTTTTGTGCCTCCCAGGTTCCATATAGCACCCTTTTTAACTTTAGGGTGTGTCCTGGAGAAAAATTACATTCCAGGTGGAGGGAAGACTCATAATTCCTTTTCAATATTTTAATTTAGAGATGCAGTCACAAAATAGAAGCTTTCAATAGGCCAATTGTGCTCTGCCGCAAGCAATGATAGAAATCAGAAAAAGACAAAAGTTGCAGTTGGGGCAAAGGTGTCCTCAAAAACCACTCCCTTTGTTTGTGTGAAACTTCTTTCCATGAAAGAGGCTTTGTATACATCTTCACCCCTGTAAAAATCCCTCTTAACCACAAAACACCAGCGGAAGTCTAGTGTTTACTTCTTCTTTGGTATCAGAAGGACCTTCCACAACCCAATTTCATCTATTGAACTGAGTTCATGTTGATGGCCACCTGCAATTTCTGCAATTACTTGGATTTAATTACACAATTAAATGAATTTGGAAATGTGATATTTTATGCAGTGCAAGTTGCTAGAATGTGATTAATCAACATCTAATGTGATGTGAAAATGTACTCTTTTCTCAAATCTCTAAGTTTTATTCAATTGCAAGTTACTCCAAGAAAATCTGAGGCTGCGGGCCAATCTTGCTCTGTGTGTAAGGCCAGAATTGGGAGGGCGGACTGGAGGAGTTGTTTGTTGAACAGGCCACATAAGAGCCATCCTTTTGATGCCTCTAGGTAAGCCACCAATTTAAATTCAATAGCTTGTTCATCAAGTTTTGTGTGCTTCTCACTGGTTAAATGATGTAGCCAGCTCTTCCAAAAACTTGCAGGTTGTCTAATTGTGGTGGAAAGCCAAAAAATATTTCATGCAGTTTAGCCAAAATGTTTGCCTTGTTGGGTATCTGGTTAATGGTGTACCTTTCCACATGAAAGAAAATCCCCAGAACAACTTTGGGAACTTTCTTTCATTGAGGATGGCTTACGCCATGTCTGCAAATGTTCAGTTGAAGTGCTTGATTATGCCTTTCTGGTATGGTAGGCTTTGTTATTATCTGATTCCCTTGTTGGAAAAGTAATCCACTAAGGCTTTTTTGAAAACTTACCACCATTTTCACTACAGAAAGTCTACATCTTGCCTCCAGAAGCCATTTCAAGCTTTGTGATTGTGTCCATAATGAAATACAAGGCCTCCAACTACTTTGGCAGGAATTTTACTAAATTGAGACCCATGCATTCATCCAATAGCATTGGTAGATACCTGCTATCTTGGAGATTGGGGACTTCAAAAGGTCCAAAAAGGCCAAAGGCCACAATCTCAAGCTTTCCTGGAATTGGGGCAGTTGATGCCAGTGGTTTTAGCTTGGGGCTCTTGCTTATAGAACACACTGGGGAATGGATGTGTCATTTTGGTAGCTTGGTTGGCATGCCAAAACCCAATTTACCCCAAATCATCCACCATATTAGCCAGATACCTGCATGAAAAAAGATCCCATGCCACATCAGCAGGGTCTTCTTTTCCTTAGTCAAGCTGTTTTCTTCCCATTTGTAGGCACTGGGCTTTGCCACAGGTGCAATGAAAAAATCTCCATAGTCAATTTATGCCAAAGAATTCATTGCAAACGCATTGGCTTCATTACTGTGGTTGAATGCAGGAGTCAGTTTGGGTGGAATCACAAAATAAGGAACAAAATCATTGGAAAAAAGGATCAAAGGCTTTTTTATGGCCCACCAGCATTTCACAGAGTAAATCATAGGCAAAGTATCCCCCTTCCTTACACAGGCTTGCCAGAAAGATGAGTGTCAATCTTGCAGAGCTGCTGTACAGCACAGCCTTCAGGTTGATTAATTTGCCTTCTGGCTTCAGGAATCTGATTGAACCAGATCCATTGACATAATTTCTGTGCTTCTTTGTTGCTACCATGAGGGGTATTTTTTTTTTCAGGGGAACAAAATTGTGCAGGACTGACAGAAAACCTTTCAGGATGTGCAAGGCACATGTTTCAATGATGGGAAGAGTAATCATGTTTTGCGTACTCCCCAGAGATTTGAAGGATAATTCCAACAGGTCATATGGCAGAGACCCTAGGTCTATCATACAAGCAGCCGCAGGAGTCCCTTGGGTGGGCTCCTGCCTACCTTGGAATTTATCTGGCCCCCTGGCTGGCGGCAGTCATTAGTAGTATGCCTTCCTGAGCCCAGGCTTGGGTGCACTGGCTTGATATGGGGGCAAGGGAAAAACTGTAATTGGAAGTGGTTAGGGATTTTCCTACCTACCTTGACCAGGTGGTAGACCACCCCACAAATGATACAGAGAGAGGGAGGTGCAGAGGGAAAAGAGGCATGGCTGGAAAAATCTCCATACAACGGTACTCCATTCCATTTGTTACCATGTTTTTTCCCCAGACACTTCCATTTGAGGTGGCTTTTCAATCTGCAGTTCCAGCAATTTACAACCCTTGCCTCAAAAAGGGAAATCAACTGGTCCCTTTGCGCCTCTGTTATTTTTTCCAGGTAGACCTCAACTGGGTATTAAGTTTTGGGAAAAGCTCCCAAAATTGGTGTTGGCTAACTTTCCAGGGCAGAGCAGAAGCCTGAGGCATGATCTCTCATTTTGGCACTGTTGTGTTGGAAATTCTTTTGGAATGATTTTATGATATTTAGGATTTTTTGGAGTGTGATTGTTCTCTTATTGTCTTCTAGCATCATGTGTTTGATCCTAAAGTCAAATTTTTTCTTGGGCTTGGATCCAGCCGGCAGGCTTTTATAGACTATAAAGGTAAGAAATGTATCCCAGTTGATCTCCACATGGAGTTTGCTCCACTCCCAGATCCTTCCTTGAAGCTTGGCTAATACACTACTCTTGACATACCATTTTCCATTTTCAACAACATGAAACTTTGTGGTGGAATTTTCAAGCCTTGGGATTGGGAAATGCATTCTAGGCAGGGAACTGAGCATCTGGGGTGCGCTGGGGGTCTGCAATCCACTTTGAGGAAGCAGATCAAGAAAAAAAGTGTATCCATTTGATTTTGGGGAAGCAGGAGCCTGAATATTGCGCAGGGCTATCCAGGGAGGAAACACAAAGGTGGCTTTGGGCAGATGTAGACAGGTGCAGGCAAGGCTGCTCCATGAGAAGGAAAAACCTGGATGAACTTAATGGAATACGTGCACCAAGGGCTGAAGAGGGTGGCAGCTTAGGGTTATTTTTTCTCAGTTGTTTGTGTACCAAGGTTGCTGTTGAGATGTAGATACTAATACCTTCCTCTAAATTCTGAGTTCAGATAGAGACATAGCATATTGGAGACCAGCTCCACAATGCTTGGAAGGAAGGAAGGAAATATATAAATCTCTTTTTCTATTCTTCTCACTCCCTCTCTTGCTGAGGTTGCTAGTTGAACAGCGCTCTCAGCCCCAAACAGAGGCAAGGGAAAAATAACTTCTGAATCTTGGGGACAACTTCAGGGGTATTCACCCCTTGTTTCCATTAATTTGCCATATATTCATCTGGGAAGCTCTGCTGACATTTTTGAATTCGTTGATGATCAACTTGAAAATTTGATAGCTTGTTACACAGTCCTGAAACTCATTCCAAAGATTGATTTTGAACGTTGCAAGCAGCATCGCTCAACCAATGCATTCAAAAAATGAGTTCTTGCAGGGCCTGGTAAAGAAATTGCTGTTGGAAAGGTGTTATCTTGAAAATTCTTGTACATTGTGGGTCCACTGGGTGAAATTACCTCTGTCATAGCTAAGAAGGGAATTGGCTTGAATCCAACTATTTTCATTAGATAAGATTTTTCTGCATAGCTTGTGGCCCTTGAGGCATGCCTTGGCTTCTTCCAGGTGGCATTGATCAATATGTGGTGATGACCTTGCGGAATGTGGGTTGGGATCTGCCCCAATATCCACATTTATTATGTCCTGATTTTCCCCCACCAGATGTCTAATTTTCCAAAGGAGGGTGGGATTGATGCCAGCGTGTTGATTGGTGCGAGAGTGGGAGGACACTTGGAAGGGCTCTGGTAGGATTTTTCTGGTCTGCAGAGTGCCTTGATTGACATTTGGTCTTGAAATTTTGGGTGAGATTTCAGCCAAGGATTTACAAAGGTGAAGAAAGGAAAGAGAAGATACAAAAGAAAAAAAAGGAGTTTGTCTGAGGGTGGATTCTGGTTCAAGCAGTCTGCATAGGTGGAATGTTTTGATTGATTTGGATAGAAAATATTTTAAAAGACTAGAAACAGACCAGAAGTAGAATAGTAAAGCAGGAACGGCTGAGGGGTAAAAAAGTAAGAAGAAAAACAGCAAGAGAAATTGGGAATGGGACAGTGGCTTCAAAGTGGCACACCCACCCTTGATAGTAGAGAGGCACCAAATATTCAGGCTGTTTGCTAGATTGCCTCATGGGTTACCAAAACCTTGTCAACTGGAATCCCCAAGGGTATGGAGAAGAGGGGAGAAAGAAGGAACTGAGTCGGGAACTAATTGAAGTTGTTGAGAAAGGGGCTCATAACCTGTTGTTAATCACACTCAGTATATTTTTTTATTCAAGGTTTTGTATCATGATAATGGTTTTTAATTTCCCTCATCACCTCCTATGTATGGGCTGTTCAGGTATTTATTTGTCTGATGATGGCTAAGCTGTGACTTCTCTGTGAAATTTCACTTTATGTCCTAGCACTCATAACTTAGTTTAAATTTATGTGGGATATCCTTCTTGATAATATACACTATAAGGTTTTTTATTTTATTTATTCCATGATTAATACTCATAAAAAAATACTTATAAAATATTATAAAAATTTATCATACAGTTATAAAACTGTCATTATTATTTATTCTGGGCTCTATAGTGGGTTGAGCCAGTGACCCTAGTGTCAGATAATTTCAGGGAAAGCCTGGTAATTAGCCACTATAGCAACAAGAAAAATGATCTGTGCAGAAATTTGGACAAATAAATCTGTATTGTGGCTGACATCAGGCACCAAGAGGATAGAACTCAGCTACAGTTATTGCAATTATGGCCTTGATTTTCATGTAGATGCTGACTATGCCAACTGCCCAGAAAGGGACTGATCAATTACATGGTTTCTCATTGAAATGGGCGCTAACTTGATCTTGTGGAAGACTAAAAAACAAGCCACTGTCTTGCTATCAACAACAGAGGCCAAGTACAAGGCCCTCTCAGATGCGTGTAATGAAATGATTTGGATCAGACAAGGAAGTAAGGGGGTTCTGAATCCACTCTATAGCCAACCTAGCACCATCCATGAAGACATAAAGGTACCATCAACCTAGCCAACAGCAAGATCAGCCAGAACTGGTTCTACACTAAGCATTTTGAAGTGAAGTTCCACTATATCCACAAACTCATAGCAGCGGGGGAGGTCAGGATACGCCACATTGGAAGCAACTTGAACAAGGCAGACTTCCTCACTAAGGCCTCTCCCAGAGCCACCCTGACACGGGTGCTAGCAAAGTTGGGCATTCAAGATTCTGCTCTTGGCCTATCAGCCAAGAGCATGGGGGCATGTCAGAATGCAAGAGGCAAGAGAGCCAAGACAGCCATGGGAATGCCATTGGTAGCCGACAGTGATCCAGGTGAGACAATCATTGAGCAAAGGCTCAGGCGCAGGAGTGCAAAACACACTGACGCTGTCACTGCCACTATCCCGGAACAGCTCGCGTAGCACTAAATCAGTAAGAGCCCAGACTCTAGACCAGGCCCAATAAGAACAGAGCCAGAGGTAAGAAAAAGCACACCAGACAAACGACAAGCAAAGAAGTCGTGAGCACTGACATGACTATCATTGTGCATGCCAACAGAATCAGAGGGGTCAAGCAATTATATTTGGCGGCTCCGTGCCATGTTGTTGTCACTATCCTCTTTTCTTGGAGATTCTTTTTCATCCAAGTTGTCCGATTACTATCATTAATTCTCCATGAGCCTGTCATTCAAAGCAAGCTCTATCTTCTCAAAGCGTAATTAAAGCTCATTTAAAGAACCCTTGAACTTCCACAAATCTACCTCTCTGCGGCCTCGAACTGGCTCGTAAATCTTTCACTGTGGTCGTCAGTGTCTGATCGACTAGGAAGATTGCAGTGAGGCGATGCTCACCTGATGTCTATTGATGATTGCGGACGTTGTCCGTCATCCGTTGCTTTTGTTTCCTGGGGCTATCCTCTGTCGTCCAACAAGTTTCACAATGTGACTACAGGAGGTCTCGTGTCACGGGTTGTGACCCACTTTCGCGTGAATGATGGTCCTGTTCGGCCGAAATGCCTTTGGTTCAGCTCTCAATACCGGTGAAGGATCTGCGCTGTGTTTGGCTGCTACTCCTGCATAACCCAAGCGTCCAGTTGATTGTCGATCGTGTTCATCTGGCACAGTGATCCGGGCCACCTACAAACGTTCGACCCTGTTATTCATGATCTGCTGTAGGTCGATCCACAAGTCCCTGTTGGTACCGGCGTTACTGGCTGTCATTGCCGAGCAGTAGGAGCAGGACGTCCGTACTGGATGCGTCCAGGTCAAGTGCGCAGGAACATGTTATCTGGGCGTTTTCGACAGAGTTTCAAGAAGTTAACAAGCGGGGACAACCCGATCTTCAAGGTTGGAGGCTTCCCGGGCATTCCAGGCGCAGAGCTTGCTGTTTTTCGGTCGACCTGCTAGATTTACATGGTATCGGTTTAGCTGCGCGTGACCTCAACATTCGCTGGAAGACAACCGGTATGAGTCATGAATGCTGGGTAACCGGATCGTGGGGAAGGGGGCATGAAACGATGAGCAGAGCCTGTTGATTGAGAAGATTTAGGTTTTGGGTCAGAATGATAGCAGCGATGTAATGGTAGCAGAGATCTTACGTGTGTGTGTGTATGTACATAAGTATGCATTTATGTATGTGTATTAACGTGCAATTAGCACCTACAATTCCATACATCCATACAAGCATAGCCTCTAGGGATTTTGTTGCGATTTAGAAAACTGTCTATAAATCTCAAGCCAAGACTAGTTTCCTGGCATTGGTATATGGTACTGTTGGGGCAATGCAAACGGTCAGAATGGCGCTTACTCCTCCCAGTTGCGAACTCCGGCAGCTTTGTTTATTATCATTCGTCTTGTGTTTGATTCCAGCTATCGCTGCAAGATTTGTTGACTTGAGGTTGCATCTTCGTCAGGAGGAGTTGAATGTTCAGCATGAGCTTACGACTCAACAACTCTTCCCTGGTAGTTCATCCAAAACTTCCATCCCCATCAGTTCATCAGAGACTAGCCCAGGTTTCAGTTTGGGGAGTTTACCAAACTCATTGGGTCTTCCACAATATCAACACACCTCACCACCCGAAGCAAGATCGATAGACCTTTCTCTCGCTTTGTCTTACTCGTCGCCGTCGGTTTCGAGTGCGAGTGAGCGTTCACCCCCCGTTGAAGAAACTGTTGGAAAAACAAGGGCAGGTCCTCACGGCGAATCCTCTTCCACCGGTAATAAGTCGATCTCTATTAATGTCATCGTATTTATAAGATCGTCAATCCCCTTCCTGCCTAAGCCGATAGGAACTGTTCCTGACTGACATAAGACAAATTTTTCATCACTCTTTTTTTAATCAAAAAGTCAATGAAAATCGTCCGAATGGGTGGCACTATCAGTCGCATTTTCAAAACCCCCAAAGTCGGGCGCCATGGACAATGGTCAATACATTTATGAAACCAAGCTTGGAGGTAATCGAGAGCGAAATGGATAATGGGAACAATATACGTGAGTGTATGAATCTCAGTCATCCTGGGTGTAATCTAATCATAAACCTTATTTGACAAACAACCTGGCTGATTCAATAAATTACGTCAAGCCACCAAACTTAGTAATAGTCGTAAGACCTTGGATCAAGCTCCAGAAGTAGTTCCTGATGACTCATTTTCAATCAGGATCGAAAAGAATCCTGATTCAAGCCAGATGATGGAGAGTTTATTGTCGAAAGCACTAAGGAAAATTCTCGACTCACCCATGGGTGAGGTGCTGTCAGATTTTCAAAAAAAAATCAGTTCAAAGGAATTGCAAACACGACACTTTTTGTGGAAAGTGAAACATCCAGAATGCAATATTGGCGGGTTCCAACGCAAGGTCCAAATCTCTGCCCAGAATGATGACGGGGATTCTCGGGTGGTATATAAAGTTATAAGATCTTGTGGAAGATGGCGACAAGATAAAAAAACTTTGATTTTAAATTATAAGAATTTGATACTCATTCTACATAATTTGCATCTTGAATTGTTAAATAAAACGAAAATTCAGCGGTGCAAATATAGAGCCGAGCACTTGAAGTTGTTTGGTTGGTTGGATCAACAAATATTTTCACCACAACATGGGTTTCCGATATTTTTTGTTAGCGACAAAGCAATTCCCAGTTGGAACATTGGACCAGCACAAAAAATAATAATTGAATACCTTTCTCAAGACAAAAACATAAAGTTTGGGCACAAGACAGCGTTGATTTTGATTGGAGAATATTATTCTCAAAGCCAAAGTAAGTAATTCCGGACCTAAACCTACATCTTAATCAAATTTTTAGTGATTGGATGGTAAATTTTTATGGGGATCCATGTGTTCAATGATATCTGAATCTGAAAAAAAAATTAAAAAACCATTCTTCTCCAAAAATGAATGAAAATCAGTCAGTTACAAACACCTGATGGAGCAACCAAGCTTGATGAAAGGATATGATATTCAGATAAATATGGATACAGGTTTCAAAAGTATTATGGACAAAATTTTCAAAGTCATCAAACCATCAGCTGTGGATTCTCATTTGAAGCCTAAACTATCACAGTCAGAAAGAGATCCATTTATATCATTGGTTTCAAGGTTCATTGAAAATAACTCAGTCAGCTTTAACTCTTATGATGTAACATCAAGAAATTTTCATCCAATTTTGCCAATTTCCATTTCACATACAAAAAATCAAGCTCACATCCGAATTCTTTCTGCAAATACCAGGCAGGCTTTAGATATAGAACGGTTTTCAGGGTTGATGATGAATTTGATTTATGAGGTCAACAAATTGGATTCAAAATTCCTTCAAATTTTTGGTTTTGAAAATTTGGCAGGTGAAGAAAGGGTTAAATCCATATTTGATTGGTTGTTCTGGAGTATAGTTTCTCAGTATGATGGTTTTCCTATTGCTGGAAAAATTCAACTAGAAGAAAAGATTGCTCCATGGGATCAAGTGGAGAATGATGAATCCTCCATCTACATATTTGGACCACTCAAACTAGTTCTGATAAAATACTTTTCAGAGAAAATTTCATATCCTTACTCAGTCTGGGTGGCTACCTTTGTAATCACCAGTTGGTACCAAAATTTTCTTCCTCATGAGTTTTCTAAAATGGCCTCCAAATTAAATCAATAAAAATTAATTTACATCCAATGTGTTGTTTTACAATGTAAAAAAACACACACAATGCAATGTGATTTATTTTAAAATTAATTCTGCTCATAATTGGAACATTATTTAGCCTGATTAAATATTTCCAGAACATCAGCTAGAATTTCATTTAGTGTTGTAATTATAGTAAAAAAAATTAAATAAATGAAATTTATGTTACAGATATGGTTTCTTTCAAGTTTCTAATCCATTGAAAATTTGATTTCACTCCATTGAGTTTTTATCAGATTATTTCATTTTTCAATTTCAAGTAATTCAAATAATTTAAAAAATGTGTTCTGAGAAGACATAAACACTCAAAAAAGGCTTCATTTCCCATTTTAAAAATTTCTTAAATTTAAATTTTTATTTCACTATTTCTAAATATCCACTTTACATGTAGTTTTGGGAATATTTAATTTCTATATTGA
Organism: Puccinia polysora; assembly: GCA_025617555.3. Classification (NCBI taxonomy): domain Eukaryota; kingdom Fungi; phylum Basidiomycota; class Pucciniomycetes; order Pucciniales; family Pucciniaceae; genus Puccinia; species Puccinia polysora. Next base: position 24,377,067 of record CM062626.1, read on the forward strand.
CTGGTTTTTCTGAAATTAAGAATTTCAGGATTGATACAGAATTTTCTTTAATTTGGTAAAAGATAGGTTCATTCAAGCAAACTTTCACACATCCAAAAAAATACTTGTGGGGATGATTATAATTTAAAAAATAATTTTTCAAATGAGATAATCAGATTAGAGCAGGATCTTGAAATAGAGCTGGATCATTTTTGGAATGGTAGCTACTTGATTTGAGTTTCAAAAATTTGAAGTAAATTTCAAAGATAAGTCCAAGTGTTGAGGATATATATTCTAAGAAGTAATTAAACTGTTACAAGTTTGATTTAATACTTTGAATGAAAAAAAATAAAGACTGAATCAATTAGGAAGAATTAAAACAGGGGATGAATTTATATTCAAAGTATTATGGAAAGAATCTAGTTTAAAAATTGAAACATGAATGAATCTTATTTTGGTGATAAAAAAGTATGAATGTAAATTTATTTAGTTTAACATCAAAAAATTCATGATTTATTTCAAACTAATTCATGTCTTTATTTATTAAATTTGATCAGATTTGGAAAAACCACCATATTTCTTTTTGGAAATAAAAAATGCCCTTAAAAATGGTGGCTTTTTCAAATAAAGCTACCCCATAACCTGTGTTTGATGCAAAAACACCATTTAAATCCAAGAGGTTGAATGGTTTTACATTCTCCACTGGTGGCCACACTTGAGTTTAAATCTTTTTGTATTATCCACTAGTGGTAGTTTGAAGGATAAAAACAGAAGGCCTTCAGAATTGGGTCTTGAAATTGTGACAGGTAAATTTGAGATAAAGTGAAATTTTTGATTTGAAGCCTGGTTTATTTCACTGTAAATAATTATGGTGAGACATTGGAAATTATGAATAATTTTTGATTTTTCAACTTCCTTCAGAGATGTGTTTTTTTTGGTGGAACTGGCTGAGAGATTATAATTGAAAAAATTGATGGAAAGAGGTAAGGTATTGGAACAAAAAGTTAAAGTGGTTCTAGAATAAATGTGGTTTGCAAAACATAGAAAAATAAAGGGTGAAAGTAGAAGGGGGAAATAGAATAAAATTATAAGAAGGCAAGGAGGATAGCAATTTTTTGGTCTTGGGATATGATTCAAGATTTTCCAGGCCTGAATTCTTTTTTCGACAAAATTAGAATCTTTGATTGAATACTATTGGGGAGATAAGTTTACAAGTGGATTAATGATCGAAAGAATATAGAATGATTCATTGTTGCCTGCTGTATTTTTGTTTTTGGAAAAAAAAATATTTTTCCAGTGTTCAGGTTTAGGTCAAAATGAAATGTGTGCAGAAAGGGGTGGTTAAACAATGTTTGAAAAATTTTTGAGAAATTATTTTCTGATCCAATTGATTAAGATGGTAGGAATTTTCTTATATAAGTGGCAGTGTTGATATACTTTGGCCAAAATCCACCTGAAATTTTGACAGATACCCAGAAACATCATGATTTTTTCAAAATAGTCCTGTTTGATTTTTCCATGATTCTTTGTTTTATGGAGTGTATGGAGGGATTTAATTGGTAATTATAGCCACGTTCATTCATAATTCTGAAAACAAATTGTTTGGAAAATTGGTTGCATTACCCAGAATGATTTTTTTGTTGAAATACCGGGTTGATGATCCTGAATCTGAAATTTATTGCTCTTTTTATAAACCCAGAAATTAAGATTTAGCTTGGCCTATTTAAAAATGGAGAAACAGATGCTATTCAGGAAGATTATAAACATTGTGGGGTCAGCTTGATGGCACAGGATTCAGATCTTCAGTTCAAGGCAGAGATGAAGATTTTAAGGGTGATCTGACTTTCAGGTCTGTGGCTCTTTAGTATGTCTCCTCCTTAGTCTCACTTTTCCTTAGATTTTTCTGATGAGTGAGATATCTCTCTTGCTGATCTCTGTATCAGCTTGATCTTGTGTTCTTGGTCCATAAATTGTCTGTCTTAGGGTAGATTATAAGTATTTTTGCTTGATTGGGTGGTCTTCAGCCTGGTTGATTTCTTTTTCTATCATGTTGAATTTGGTCTGTTGTAGCTGCCCTCAGAGGATGGGCTTTTTTGGATGGTTTGATGTTGAGAATTTTCCATGGATCATTTGGTCTGCAAGGTTGGAGGTTCAAAGGGTTATTGATTGATTTCTTCAGGGGATTGTTTGGTTGGTTTCTTTTCTGTAAATTTATTCTTGTTGGATGAGTGATTTAGTAGATGAGAGGATTGAAATGAGGGAGTTTTTGGCATCAAAGGAGATTCCAGGTGTATTTTTAAAGGAATTTGGGGTTGTGTGACAACAGGAGTTATTCCAACCAGGAAAACTCCCAGCCTTGGTGCATTTGACTGTAGCTCCAATTGGGATAACTCACTGTGGTTGCAATTTAGTTGCTTGAAAGAAACTACATCAAATCAACTACTTTTAATAATTATTTTATTTTGATCTATTTTTTATTGGATTAAATTTCAAAAGTTTTTTATAAGCAAGTTAATTTGAATATTTCCTTGCCAAGTGAGGAAGTAGAGAAATTGATTATTTGTAATTGAACAACTGATGACAGTTTTTTATGAAAAGTATCCAGTCTTCTTTAGATTATAAATGGTTCCAGAAATGATTTTCAATTTTTTGGAAAGTATTCCAGGTACCAGGCTTAGTTAATACCTTCAGAATTACTGAATTCACACCTTTTTTTGAAAAGGGAATTAATATATTAAGTTTTTAATAAGTTTACCCCTTCTGAGGGTTTTTCCCACCTGAGTAAGGCATGTGAACCTTCAAAAGAAATTCCAATACCAAAAAGGTGTGAATACAGAAATTTAAAGTTTTTCAAACCTTTTCAAGATTTACAGAGGGGCATGGGGTTGGCTGAAACACCTTTTCAGGATGTTTTGGCCCCCCCAAGGAATTTGAAAATTAATAGGGTGTATCAGAGTTAGCAATCCATCCATTTGAAACCTGCCATTTTTTTGGCCAAACACCCCATTTTAATGGCATGTTTCTGAAATAAACAAACCCCCTAACTGTTGTATTTCAAAATGGCATGTTTCATGAAAATGGAATATTCCAAACACCAAATCTGCCATTTGTACACCTTCATCCATTAAAAATAAAATTCACTTTTATTCAATCCAAGCACCTCTGAAGTTCCTCAGTCTAACAAAATTCATGGGAATAAAATTGATCCTAATCCTATCAGCAAGATTACTAAAGATCTTGCCCATTGCCCTACTGATTGGGGTTTTCATTGTATCCTTTGTAATTTTTGGTCAATCAGAGTTTGAATTGGTTTGTTTTAAGGATTTCAAGGAAGAAACTTTGATCAAGACTGTTTGGAAATGGTCATCCTCATCATTGACCTCAAGTTCTAATTGTCACCCCATGAGACTCATCAGAACTCATCAATTAAATGGCTTGTATTATTTGTTAGAAATGGGTGGTTGGAATAATGATATGTTGAGGCCTAGGATAACAGTTTCAAAATGAGCCTCCTGAGAATAATGAAAAATGGCCATCTTAGGATACAAACCAACATTAGTTAGATATAAAGATACTAATCCAAACCACCAAGAGGATGACCGGATAGACTACCCACCAACCACAACTTTGATTTTTAATCCTAATAATTTTTTGAAACAGTGAATTAACCAATAATATTCAAACCATCTTGGAAGGTCATTGAGATGCTACATTAACTAACTTTGGTCATGCTCAAGCTCAAAGGTTGGATAAATTCTTCAAGGATCAATCTTTTAATTGCCAGTTTGAACATCCATATTCCACTAGAAAAAATCTTCCTTATGACTGAAGGTGTTATTATTGATTAATTTCTTTCATTTTTTCATCAATTAAATCCTTTCATTGAATGAATTATAATACTTATCATATACATAATCATCAACCATGTCAAAGGGATTTTTTGTTTGCATTTAAAACAAGCAAAAGTAAAGGAAAATCAAATCACACTTCAATACTTGAGAAACAAAGTAAAGTCTATAAGGGATTCAATAAGTGAAGAAGAAGGAGGCAAAGGAGCTGATTATCACAATTTATTGTTTTTATTTTGACAAAAGAGAAATTTTTTTGTTAATCTGAGGGGGAGAGATGGAATTTGGGTAGGTTGATGGCCAAGGATTATTATACCAACAATCCTCTCACATTCAAGGAGGGTGAGAGTAGGGAGGATTTCAACCTACAAGCTCAGTTGTTTGTCAATCAAATTCTCATCCCTGAATGGATCTTGATCATCAATCAACAACCTAAGTTGGGATATGAGCTTAATTTTGTGATTGTCTCTCCTGGGATATTCCTATCCAAATTGATTGTAGTCCTTGGCCATCTGTTCAACCCATTGAACAATCCAGCCACCAAACCTGATAAGTCCTCCAATAATGGTTGGACTTGAATCAAGATTGTTTGAAACTTTTTCAATGGAAAACCCCAGGAGTATTTCAAGTTGGAGATGCCAATTTTTCACTATTCATCAAGCAAATATCTTGCTTCTCCACTTAAACAAACTCCGCTTGTTCTGGAGCTCCTGTTGTATCATTAATCCATTAATCTTCAGCATTTTTTTGCCCATTTCTATTTTTATATCTCTCTCTTTTATCCTGCACATCTTTTCTCTTAGGTAAGAGCGGATGTATCAATTTTTTCCTATCTGTTTGTTTCAATTCTAATCCTTTATTTTTGGTAAGTTTTTTGGGGAATTAAAATCATACATATAAGACACAGCTCAGAGTTATAGTAATCAATTGACCAAGCAGTACTTTAACTTGAACTTCCACCATTGGAGCTTGGTGATGATCTTTATTATTGTCACATCAGGTATGTCTGTACAAAGTTCAAGATAAAATTCTCAATGGAATCTAAAACTTTTGATCAATTAGCTGATTGGATGAATCAAGCATCAATTTTTTTTTTTTTTTTTAAAAAAAAAACTTGACTTGCACTTAGTACAATGATTTTAGTCAGCTGCAACTGACACAGTGAAATTTCATTTTAAAAATAACAGGGTCAAAAATTCCTACTAAATGTCAGGGAGGGAATTTGCAATAACTCTCAAACATACTGATGGTGGTGTGTTTCCAGGTACTATATTTATTATGATTTTTGGGGGAATGATTTGAGAAAAAACATAAAGCATTCAAAGGGATGGCATGAAGAACAGCTCTGAATGAGAAACAAAAAAAAATATTGCTTGGAGTGAAAGTCTGTCTTACTCCAGATTTACTATATTTCAAAATTAGTATCCATCAATCAGGTGGGATCAAAAATGAGTATGGGGAAAGGAACAGAAGTGGAAATGAATTGGAGCTTGGAATTTGGAGAAATGAGGATAGATTGAGGCTGAGGAACTTGAAGGGTCAAGTTCAACAGTGGTTTGTTTGAGATGATGGGTAGACCTCACATTGAGAAAAGTTAAGAAAGGAGATTGTATATATTAACTTTGAGGATTGGTTGAGGTCTTTCAAGGTTACTTAGATTGTAGCTTGAGGTGGAATATTGATCATACTGATTCAGAGGGGCAGTTGAGGCCTGTCAAAGTTATTGATAATATGAAAGCTGGGGTTTGAATGGTAGAGGATTTGATGTAAATTGAGGAGAAGAACACAGAGAATGAAAAAATTAAAGAATTAAAGAGAAATTGGCGTGAGAGCAAGGATGAGATGGAGGAGGATCAAAGAGCATCAAAGTTGATGGAGGGAGATGCGTGAATGCATGGGGAAGATCAAAAACAAGGATCAAGGAAGGAGCAATGTGGATGGGGGACAATGTGGATGAGGGAGGTTGGTGGTGATTAGTTATTTGAGATAGTTGATTGGAAGAGGTACCAATATATATGGTATATCAAACTTGTTTGGGAACCCACCCAAATTAGCCATTTTTTTTGCTAAAGTGCGCTGGGCACCCCCTAAAGCCCACATTGCTCATAGCCAAGTTTGGGTGGGTTTGGCCAACACCCAAGCCAATTGGCCACACCCGCAAAATTGATGATTGAGGAAAATTTTTTGAAATATTTACTTTATTTATTTGATAAACTTTTAAATACCTTTGCTTAATTAGAAAGAAAAAATGAACATTTTTTTTTGAATGAAACAAAAGTAAAAAAATAAAAAATAAACAAAGAAAAAGAAAAATACAAAATCAATTGGGGTTAGACAAAACTCTCTTCCTAATTTCTTTAAAGTCAGCAGATGGATGGTAAAGCTTCTAAAAGTGCATAAAAAAACTCTGTGATTTTTCTGGAGCTATTTCCCCCTGAATCCCCTGCTTGATTTGAGTCACAAGAATTGCAAAATTTTGAGGTTCTTTTGATTGGACATAGCTCTTGATTGAGTGGAAGGGATATTTGATTGGATTCAAAAATGGTGAGTAAGGTGGTAGGAACTTGATCTGGATTGATTTTGAATTGGGGATTTTTCAAAAATTTCTTAAAATGGCAGGGCTTTATGGATTGGAGCATCATCCATAATGATGATTGAATGCGGTGGATTTTGGGTGGTGAGACTCCCAAGAAATAGGCAGGATTAATCTGCTCCTATTCCTTTGGTCTCAGCCCCATTGGCGTTGAGGAGGTCATGGTATACAAAAACATTGATTGACAAGGCCCCAATGAGGGGCACAAGGCTCAAGAACACAGGTTGACCTAGGAAAAAAACAAACTCAATAAATAAATAATCAGAGAAAAAAAAAAGAAAACAATTTACAAAAAAAATGATAAATTATAAAAATAAAAAGGTTAGCAGCTTACCAGAGGGGGAATATTCAGAGCTTTGGCCTGAATGGAGGTCAAAACCTGACTTTTCAAAAAAAAATGACTGTCTTCTCCAGATCCAAACCATGTTGTTGGAAAAAAGTGACCCTTTGCTCAATGATCTAGGGATTATTCCAGGAAGCTGGAATATTAGTAACCTGTTTCCATGATATATCCATATTATTTATCAGGTTACTAATTGCCTGTTTTGAAACACCTACGTCACATTTCTCCTTGAGGAATTGCTGAAGTTCAAGGAGGGTGGTGGTTTATTGCTGCTCAAGTTGAAACAGGACTGTTGTTTTCATCTCTTTTGTAAACTTCACAAGGTGAGACTTTGAAGGTTTTCATTTCCTAACTCACCTTCATGCCGTTCCCCACAAACCTTTTGTGGATGAGCTTGCAAAATTTGGGCTTATTGATTGAATTTGGTTTGCATTCCTTGTGAGTAAGTCAGTGGTTTTGATGCTCATGGTTTTATTCCAAACTTGATTCTTCTTTGAAAATGGCCTTCTTTTGGTAGGTTCTTCAATTTGATTCTTGGAGCTACTTGAGGAGTTCTTGCATGCATTCTTTGTTGCCCTCAATATCAGACTCATTGTCTCCATTTGATTTTCATTTGGGGGTTTTGACATCTCTTTCAATTTTTTCAGCCTGACCCAAAAAAATAAAAAATAAAAAAAATTAGAAAAAACAAACCAAAAATAAAATAAAATAAAATAAAATAATAATTGGAACAACAATGGTACTTTTGGATGAGGCAAATAAAAAAGTCATGGTGAGGGGAGCAAGCAAGGGAGCAAGTGAGGGGGGGGGGATGCCAACAGCTTGGCTCTGGCCAAGTGGAACTTGCTGTGTGCAAAGATCTGCAGTGAAACCTGATGTTGAAATCAAGCCTTCTGGGCCCACATCCAATCCCACTGGGCAATGTGCCAAGTGGGACTTGGGAGTGTGCCCAAACAAGCTTGAAGTACCATACCATATTTCAAAAACCCCACTTATTTGCTGGATAAATCCAACACGTCTGATGTTAAATAAGTGGTTTTTTTGATTTTTGATGGTGTGTTTTTGATTGGGTATTTTTCTGAAAAACATCATGAAAAGAATGGCAGGTTTTCTAACTCTGAAACACCCTAATGGAGGCCTTGTGTTTCTAAAAAAAGGCCTCCAGACCCCTTTGAAAGGTTTCTGGTGTAGGGGCTCTTGAAGAATTAAATTTTGGGCATAAATTTATTTAATCTAGGCTTCAGAAATGATATAAATATAAATTTTGAGAAAGAAATTCTAATGTGAGCTTAGATTTAAAATAAATTCACTCAATTTAAGAAAATTAGAAAAAAATTGTTCTCTTGACAGAAAATGTGATATTTTTGGTGGAAAATAAATACCTTTGTACCAAAAAAAAGCTAAAAAATAGAAAAACTCCCAATATAACTATTTGATGAGGAGAATTCAAAGATTTTGAAGTATAACAACAAAAAAATCATCAAGTACCAAAATAATTTTTAAAAAAATGGAAAGCATATTCTTTGAAGAAAACTCAATATCCATGTTTGAATGAAAATGCCTTTTTATCAAATCCATGGTAAAATCTACAAAAATGCTACATGTACCTAAGTCATGAGAATTTTTAAAATATATTGAGAAATTCCAAAAAAATTTCATTTTGTAAAAAAAACAAATTAAATATTATAAAATTAATTTCTTGGAATAAAAATTGATATATCCCATGAGATTTTAATAAATTATCAAAAATAGAAGAATCAATAGGAAGATAATAGATATAACTATTTCATGAAGGGAATTGAGGTATCTCAAAATACGCCAGCAAAGAATTCATTAATTAAAATAAAAAAATCATGATTAATTAAAATTTTTTCTCTTTAAATGAAAATTCAGATTTCTTATAAAAGGTAAACACAATTCTTAAAAAAAAAAAAAAAAAAAACATGAAAAATGTCCCATTCAAGTATTTAATAACAGGAATTTAGATAGGATGAAAAATTGCAAAATAAACTCCATCATGTGCAAAAATAGGGTGTATCAAATTTAGCAGAACCACCATTAGAAAACTGCCATTTTTTTTGACCAAACCCGCCATTTTTAATGGTGTGTTTCTGAAATACACATACCCCCTAACTGTTGTATTTCAAAATGGAGGGTCTCATGAAAATGGCGGGTTTCAAAAATCAAAACTGCCACTATCATCCACCCACCATTAGTGGCATGCAAAACACCCATCCACACCTCCAACTCATCAAATCCATACGCATGACACACATCTCATCTCCATTGCTTCAAATCTCCATTGCTTCACATCTCCATCACTTCAAATCTCCATTACTTCACATCTCCATTGCTTCAAATCTCCGTTGCTTCACATCTCCACTGCTTCACATTTCCATTGCTTCACATTTCCATTGCTTCACATCTCCATTGCTTCACATCTCCATCACTTCACAGCTCCATTGCTTTGAATCTCCATTGCTTCACATATCCATTGCTTCACATCTCCATCACTTGACATCTCCATTGCTTCAAATCTCAATTGCTTCAAATCTCCATTGCTTCACATCTCCATTGCTTCACATCTCCATCACTTCACATCTCCATTGCTTCACATCTCCATTGCTTCACATCTCCATTGCTTCACATCTCCATTGCTTCAGATCTCCATCACTTTGCATCTCCATTGCTTCACACCTCCATTGCTTGACATCTCCATCACATCACACACATCCCATCATCATCACATCACCATCTTTTGCAAAATGTCCAATCAAACTTCCTGGCAGCAAGTTGAAAACGCAAAAAAGCTGACGGAACGTTTTTTATTATTTCACTCAGATTCAGACTAAAATTTGGAATCAACTTGGTTAGCTTTGAATTCTATATTGGAAAATAAATACATGGTACCACAAAGACACACTCTCCAAAACCCTATGTATGAAAGGCAAAATCTTCACCTACTGCCCAACTTAAGCTTCCAGCAACTGTTCCAAACTTTATTGCCTTCTTTCATGAAACTTTTGGAGATGATTGAAGACCACCACATCTTTGAGAACAATTCTTGGAATCATCAAAACAATCCAGCTATCCAACTGGCTGTTTCTATTTGTAGATTGGGATCAAATGGAAATAAAGCAGAAATTCATCAATTAGAAAATCTATTCTCATTCAGTTATATATTCATTGACTTATACACCAAAGAAGTCATGATTTCTATCCTATCTTTGGTTTTCTTGGACCTTTGTTGACCAAGCAAAGAAGACTGCAAGGAGATATCTCAATTAATGGAGACTGAAGGCTTTCCTGGTTGCATTGGTTTTGTTGATTGAACCACAATCCCCTTGAGTTCAAAATCCAAGCTAGATGGTAACCATTATTTTGATCCAAGAAAAAGGAAATTAATTACTTTCTTTTCCAAAGCCTTTGATAATACACTGACAAAATTTGTTTTATTGGTTTTTATAGATACTCTGTGGCACTACAACTTTTTTGTGATAAAAAAAGAAGTTCATATCCCTCCATGCTGGCCTTCTGGGTTCTTGTCTTGATTCATTTGTTTTAAATTGAATGCGGATTGCCCAACAACCAGATAACTAATTTGAATACAATCAATAACTTCTGGCCAATTGAGCTTATGCTAGCAGGAAATATGTGTTTCCATCATACCACAATGTTTCAACCAATAATCAAGCCAAAACTGATTTCAACTATCATCTTTCCCAATCACAAGTTTGGATTGAGCATGCCATAGGAATCCTGAAAGGAAGATGGTCCATCTTACGGGAGATGCAAAACCAGCTCCAATCTTCCAAAGAAATGAAGTTCCTCATCAACTGGATTATCAGTTGTGTAATCCTTCACAACCTTCTTGCTGACATCAAAGATGAATGGGACAAAATATTTGAAGAAGATATTCCCAATCCTCCTCAAGTCATCCCAGACTCATCTTCTACCTTATCTTTGGCCATGAGAGAACAGATTCTACCCCTCACACTTGCTCACTTTGATGAGTAGAATTGAATTTTTAAATAGGTAAAAACTAACATCAACAGATTTTTTTTGTTATTGTTGTTTAACCCAGAATCCTAGGCTGACTCCCTTTTTTTCTTTTTTTTCTTTTTTTGGTGGACTTAGACAAAAACCAGAACCACAACTTCCAAACCACCCACCTCACCCCACCAAAACACAAGTCCAATCCTCCCTCCTCCTCACAAAACTATCACCTCACCAAACCAAACCACCGGTCCACACCTCCCTCCTCCTCACCAAACCACCTCACCATTCACCTCCACCTACCTCCAAGTTTACCCGGTCATCCTCCTCCTTATTCTTCTTTTCTCAGTGCCCCAGGTAAACCCCCCCTCCTCCTCCTTGATTCATTGGAGCTGACCTCCCCCTCCTCTACCTCCTTTTACAAGTTCCAGGCCGTTCATCCCTCCTTGCTCAGCCCCACCGTTAAGCACCCTTGCTCAGCACCCCCCCCTCCTCCTACTCCGCATCTTCCCACACCACCACCTTGCCAGGTGATTGGTAAGTGATCGATTGACTGGTTGACCCAAAAGTGAACAGCCGTTTGCTTGCCAATCAATTGATTGATCAAACATCAAGCAAGCAAATCGATTGACCAGCAAGCAGGCAATCAATCAATTGATTGATTTGCAAGCAAATGGTTGATGGCTTGCCAATCAACCAACCAGTGACTTCCTCCTCCCAGCTCTTTAGAAGTTAACTGACATTCTTTTTTTATTTTATTATTTTTTGGTGGGAGATTACCGGTTATGTTCTGGTTATTTTCTACGTTGGTTGATCATCTAAGTGTTTTATACTGGACTGATGTTTTTTTTTGTTTTTTTGGTAGGGGAATTGCTGGTATTGTTTTTTTTATTTTCTATTTTTGTTGATCATCTAAGTGGTTTATACCGGACTAATGACTGTTTTTTTGCTTTTTTTTTGATTCAATGCAATGCAATCGGAAATTCCACTGCTTTTACCACCCTTTCTTGCCGGCCCATTCTTCACCCACCAAACTCAAAATGTTACAACTAATGGATTTCCATCTTGATCCTCACCCCAATCAAAGTATACAGTTGGGAGGGAAAAAGATGGAAGGAGATAGTTTGAAAAACATACAGAGAAGTGGTAATAAAAGGGCTTGCCAGAGAAGGAGGGCTCAAATGCAGGATTCTGAAATTGCATTGGAAGTGACTGAGGAAACAATTAATGAAAAGGTTTTTTTGTCTTCACGCAGACTAAGTCCCTTGAACCTTTATCCATCCATTTTCAAGAAAAGTCAAAAACCCACCCCTGAAGAGTTGGAGCAGGCCAAACAGAAGATCAAACTGTTCCATTTCTTCAGCTCTGGAAAAGTATATGTTCAGGAGCAATTGGATCATGAGGCTATGGTTGAAATCATCAAATTTATCCCTTTGAATGAACTCTCTGAGCAAGAGAAGAAGGAAAACTACTCAGTAACAACATTCCTTCACCAATCCAAAAAGGTTTTCAACACTGTTGGTCCCCCAAGATTTTGGGGAGGAAAAATGTGGGAAATTGGATGGCAAAAATCAATTGACCCTTCTGAACTATTTGGAAAATATTTGAAGAAAGATGCTGTCAAACCCTCCTCTAAAGACTATTATTTTTTGAACCTTAGGCCTTACAAGCTCCCTCATATATTGGGCCAAATGTTCCAAAAATTAGCCAAACTTACCTTCAATTCCTACCATGAAGCTATGATGGAAAACAAAATCCCTTCCTTCTCCTCATTGGAATTTGTATCTGGCCTTACTGATTTTGACTGCTCACCTCACATCACCCTCACCTCAGACTCCTTCTACAACTTGCCCCATATTGACCAATTTGATGTCTCTGAATATTCCTTTTTAGTTGTGGTCCCAACCAAAAAATCAAATGGACAACTTATCAACAACAAGAATGAATATCAAGTATCCAAAGGCCAATTTGTGTTCCCAGACTTGGTTTTTGGGATTGATTTCAAACAAAAGGGTATTGAAAAATTGTTTGGGCAGAAAAAAAGTAAAAACACTCCACATTTCTTGCGGTGGATACTGCCACCCATACTAGGATGGCCATTTCCATGCAAATCAATAGAAAAACTCAAAACACTAGCAAGGACTTTGCCAGTGGCAAAATATATCTTAGGAAAAAATATATATAGAAAACAAAAAATATTTATTCATTGGTGGTGTTAAAAATAGTCTCAAATATTGTTGCAATCAAAAATAATTTTTTTGTTTTTATTTTTAAAGTTTTTATCAAAGTAAATATATTTACAAACCAAGCAATTGAGTAATTTCCTTTATTTCATCCACAGTTCTACTCCTACAAATACATGCCATGGCTACCAATAACCTATCTTTTTTTTCTGTGGCTAGCCTTTCCCTCTCCTTTTTGAGTTGGTCTTTCTCTCAATCCTTCTAATCTTCCTCTTTTTGAAACTCCAGCTTGGCCTGTTTGATTTGCCGCTCAGCATCCAACTTGTGTTTATGAGCCAAACTCTCATCTTTTCACTTTTGACAATAAATAGCCAGTTGAAAATCCCACTTCTCCTTTTCAAATTGAAGTTTTTGGGATTCTATTTGTGATTTCACTGTTTTTTGGAGGGGAATAGGAATGAGCTTGATTTTGAAAGCAAGTACAATCAATCAATGAGCTTACTTGAATCTTGCTTCTCCATGATATCCTCAAAGCCAGAAAAATTTGAAATGTTTCTCTGCTTTTTATGGCTATTAGGGTTGATGTTGATGGAATTGGATGCCTTTTTCTTTCCCTTTGCAGAGGAGGTTTGTGTGGGAGTGTCATAAACAAATTGACTCAGTCTCCTCAGGCTTACTCAGCCCTCAGCCAACCTCAGCCCAGCTCAATCACACTCCACTACTGAACATCCTGAAGTATCCCCCTGCATATCCTGCAGCCTTTAGGTAATCTCCCAGGCACACCCTCTACCTCTCTATGGCTTGGTGCATCCTCATCTCTCCTTCAAACTCTATCTAGCATGAGAAGTACATACAGTAAAACCATAGTACATACTCCTGGCTGGACAACCCATAACTCCAGCTCAGTACATGACCTTCCTGGACAGGCCCATTACTCAACCTGTCAATCTGCAACCTTCAACCCAATTGGTCCACATGTAATGCCATGGACCTCCCAACCCAGCACCAGTCATCCAATCCTCAAAGCCTCCTCTCAGCTCTAACATATACTGGCCACTCCTCTCCCCTTGGACTAATTCCCCCAAGGAATTAGTATACTACTTCTTATTGGTTAGCCCCTAATCCAATAGGTGTCATCTCAGCACAAGAAAGCCAACCAGCCTACATTACTCACCTCACCTATCCCTCTGGTGTTACTCTTACAGGATTCCCTCATCAAATCCTTCAGAGCCTTACTCCTGGATTCATCTCCTCATCATTGTCCTTACTCTACATCCCCTCTTCATTTGCAATCAATCTCTTATCTCTATCCTGAGTTCGGTGAGCAGTAGTGCCTGTTCCCTCAGCCCCTTGCACGCCAGGGGCAGTTGTGACATTATACTAATTCCTTCCCCTCGATTACTACCCCCACCTCTATATCCCAATAGAATCATTTCATCTCCTGGATAACACTACCTACAATATTTGTGGGCGTGCATGGTATAGAGCTAAACAGTGTGTGGCCTCCACGTTTCCAAAGGTACACCCTGCGGAATTTATCTGCCTCAACCCCTCTCCTGGAATTGGCCCTCAAACGAACTTTGACTTTGACCTTCAACTTTGACCTTTGACTTTGACACTTCAACTTCGACACTTTGACTTTGAGCTTCAACTTTGACCTTTGACTTCAACCTTTGACTTTGACCTTTGACTTCAACACTTCAACTTTGACACTTTGACTTTGACACTTTGACTTTGACATTGAAAGAGCCGCCGGGACTGCGACGGAACCTTTTACAAGTTCAAGACATATTTTCTGTGGCCAAATTTTCTCTCTCATTTTCTCCGGGTATTTTTTCTTGGGTCACTCTCCTACGGCATACTTGGAAAACATGCCTCCTCGACGTGCACGACCTTCCATCATCACCAGTCCACCTCTTACCAGGGCCACCCAAGGACGTGGTTCTACCATAGAAATACAAGACCACAATCAATCTACTCCTCAAGCCCGTGGACGAGGGAGGACCTTTTCCAACCTCCCTGCACCAGCTTCCAACACCATGGACACTGGTATCCTTCCTCCAGCTCCTCCAAGAGCTTCTCTTTCCCCTGCTCCTCCTGTCTTCAGACCATTTATTAATTGAGTGATTGGTCAATATCCCCAAGCAGGTTATGGATTGGACTCCCCATTGTACGATCCCAGTCTAATCCCTCTCCCTGAGGATGTGGAAGAGGAGGAAGAAAGCAAGGACTCAGGTTTCAACTCGAGGATCCTTAGCAATCTTAACTCACCAACCTCTGGACCTCAGGAAGGAGCCTCCCAACCTTCCGCTTCAACTGCAACCCCAGCTCCTCCAGTTCAACCTCCTCAACCTACAACTGTGGATCCTACTCTCCTAGCCTTGCTTCAAACCATGACTTCAGCATTGGCCAAACTCTCTCAACCCCCAACGACTAGTACCTCCTACTCAGGAACCTTCAAAGCCCCATTGATGAATCCGCCAGACAAATTTGAAGGCAATAACCCTACCAAGCTCAGGCCCTTCCTACAAGCTTGTGAACTCATCTTTGCGAACGAAAAAGGGACCTTCCGTGTGGATTGAAGGAAAGTTCTGTTTGCTGTCTCCTACCTCATTGGGAACGCAAACCGTTGGATTCAACCCTACTTGGCCCATCTCACCAATCAAGAGCCCTCATTCCTACTCAACTCCTGGCAAAACTTCACGGAACAACTTCATACTCTCTTTGGCAATTTTCTGGAAACGGCCAAGGCAGAGAAGGAACTTGCGAACTTGAAGATGAAGGACTCTGGATATGCCTTGACCCACATCACAGAATTTTGTTCCCTTATGACAAAAGTTTCTGGATGGGGGGATAGAGCCTTCTACTTCCATTTTTGCCAAAGCCTCCCTGCCCGACTTCTGGATCAATTAGCCGGCTATGATGGTTCTGTAGACACCCTTCAAGACCTTATGGATGTAGTGTTGGACTATAATACCAGGTACCACAAACAAGTCAAGGAGAAGTCTTCCCATCCAAGCCACTCTAAACAGCAAAATTCCTCTCAATCCCAAGCCAATTCTTCCCAGTCTGACAAGGGCAAGGGTAAGGCCAAGAAGAAAGACAAATCTTCAAAGAAACAATCCTCTCAGACCAAGCCCACCTTGGAACTAGGTCCTGATGGCAAGCTCAAGGCTGAAGAAAAGGCAAGAAGGGAGAAGGAGGGACTGTGTATTTATTGTGCAGGGAAGCACAAGACAGACAACTTCAAAAAGAAGCCTGCCTCCAATACCAACTCCTCCTCCACCCCCAAGCCAAAAAACAATTAGGTGGTTTTCCTGCTGTACTCCAGGATTATCACCCTACTGACATTAGGGTACAAAAGATACAAAAAGACTACTCTGACCCACTTTCCAAAGGCTTACGTTTTATTCTCTTTCACCAGGACTTGAGTTATAGTGTTTTGATTGATTCAGGTGCTACTCAATCTGTAATGGTTAACCCCATGGTTCTAAAGTTTTCATTGCAGCCCATACCTCTGGGCAAACCTATTCCTCTTTTCAATTTTAGTCCAAATGAGTCACCCTCTCAACTAATCTCCCACAAGGCAACTTGGGTGGTCTCTCTTCCTTCTTTTCCTAGCTTTGAATGGGAATTCCTCCTTGTCGACGCACCATTCTCAGAAGACCTCATCCTGGGGATCGACTTTCTTCACCACTGGAATCCTGAAGTAAACTGGAGAATGGGGCTGATCACCCCAAGACAACAGCCCGCTGACAATTCTTCTTCCCAATCCGTTGAACTCAACATGGCCAACCTACCTTTAACTGGTTCTGCTCGCACTCTGCCTCTGGAACTGCAGTCCATTGCACTCCCCTTCATTTCAGAACCCTTGCATCCTCAACACCCCATCCAATTTCCATTGAGTTCAACAATTTCCCACCTTGCTTGGATATTCATTGATCCCCTGACCATTCCTCTGGAGGAGGAACCTAGGGATTCATCCTTGCATATCATGCAATTGGTCACCTCTTCTAACATTTCTGTTACTCCCCATAAGAACGCTTCAGCTGACTGGGACAAGTTTGACATTGACAAAGACCCTGAAGAAATAGAAACCGTGTTGGAGAAAGTTCCTGCTGATTACCATTCTTTCCTAGATGTTTTCTCGAAGGTTAAAGCAGATCAACTTCCTCCTCACCGCGCTTACGATCACCACATCAAACTGGAAGGCCCACTCCCTCCAGTTGGGCCCATCTATTCACTATCCCAAGGTGAAAATGCAACCCTACAGGCCTACATAGCAGAGAATGTAGAGAAAGGTTTCATCTGCTCCAGCACTTCAAGCACTGGGGCACCTGTTCTTTTTGTTAAAAAGAAGGATGGGAGTTTGCAGTTGTGTGTTGACTACCGCAAGCTTAACGCTGTCACCAGGAAAAACCATTACCCTCTTCCTCCAATGACTTTCTTACTGACTGTCTTCTCAGGTTCTTCCATCTTCACCAAAATTGACCTCAGAGGCGCCTACAATCTATTGCGCATCAAGGAAGGAGACAAACACCTAACAGCATTCAGATCTCAGTTTGGAAGCTATTAATACCTGGTCATGCCCTTTGGGCTGACCAATGCCCCAGCTTCTTTCCAAAATCTTATAAATGACATCCTTGCTGATCTCCTCACAATTTATGTGGTGGTTTACCTTGACAATATCCTGGTTTTCTCAAAAAACTTACAGGAACACATCCCTCAGGTGTGTGAAGTACTGACCAGACTCAGAAAACACAAGTTATATGCAAAAGCCTCCAAGTGCAACTTCCATGCACCCTCTGTGGACTATCTGGGCTACGTGGTCCCAGGGGATGGGATCTTTATGGACAACAACAAAGTCAAGACCATCCTTACCTGGCCAACTCCTACAAACAGAAAGGCTTTACAGTCTTTCCTTGGGTTTGCTAACTTCTATTGCAGGTTCATAAAGAACTACTCCAAACAGGTCTCTCACCTCACCTCTATTGCTGGAAACAGCTCCCCTTTCAACCTCACTCCTGAAGCCTTGCAACAATTTGAAAACATCAAGCAAGCTTTTACCCAAGCTCCAGTCCTTTGCCATTTTGATCACCTTCTGAGAACCTATGTTGAGACTGATGCCAGTGACTATGCCCTGGGTGCAGTCCTACACCAGGTTACTGCTGATATCACTAAACACCCTATTGCCTTTGACAGCAGAAAAATGTCCAGTGCTGAACTCAACTATGAAATCCATGACAAAGAGCTCCTTCCCATTGTTTTTTCCCTCCAGCAATGGAGGTCCTACCTCTTGAGCGTTACTGACCCTTTTGAAGTTCTAACTGATCATTCCTCTTTGAAGTATTTTATGTCTTCCAAGGTCCTTACTAGAAGACAAGCCCGTTGGGCAGAATTTAAAGCCACCATAATTACATTAGTTTTTATCCAGCAAAATCAGTCCATGTCAAAATCCACATGGAATGTGGCCCACCAGCTTGATTCAATTCCAGTTGTTAAACCTATTGTTTCTCAATTATAACCCAAAATAAGGATGAAATTGGGGCTTCCAATGTTTTAATTTTCAAATACCTACCCAAATCTCTATATTCTGCCAAAGCTTTTTTAGCTTTTTTAACAACTCTTTCAATTGAATACTTTAAAAAAGCCATGTTGAAATGAGTGAGGCTTAGGTATGCCACTGTTCCCATAAAACAAAAAAAATCAATGGCAATTGAGGATTGCATGAAATGTTCAATTTTTCAACTCAAAGTTATTCTCACCTTTGGTTTTAGAAGAGTAAAAATTTCTGAAAATTGAGTGATGTGTACCATTTTTGTATCCAAAAAGTGAGTGATGTGTGCTGTTTGTGTATGGGACAAGAAAGTGATTTTTCCAGTTTGTGACAGTTATTTGTTTTTCTTTCAGGCAAAATTTGATCCCATATTCATTTTGTGGTCCAATAAAACTCCCACAATGTATTCCACATCCCCAAATTTGGGTTGAGGGCACTCAAATGTGGTTCAGGGGTGCCTAGGTACCCCTCATTACCCCCAGAAATTCCCCATGTGGGGCTGTTTTTCCCCAAATGGGTCAAAGGTTTCAGGGAAGACACTTGTAACCGTATACACGGCTTGCAAATCCCCCAAGGGGGTGACAGAATACTTTTTTGCAGCCCGAATTGGTTGGAAACTACCAATTTGCAACTAAAATGGGTCATGAATGGCATTTTGAAATCCCCTGGGTAGTGCACAGGTTGTAAGCCACTTTGCAAGGGGCTTGTTGAGTTTTAAACCTGCATTCATGCCTCATATTTGTTTCAAACGGTGGAGCCAGGGCTTTGGATTTAAAATGGACCTAAAAAAAAGGAAAAAATAGATAAATAATTCAATCATTTTACTAAAAATTTACCAAAGGATTGAAATTTCCAAGAAAATATGTATCCCAATGAATTAAGTAAAGATGTTATTTTAAGAGTATCCTATTTTTCTTTTTTAAAATGAAAGTGATGAAGGCATTAATTATCATGAAATTTTGGCCCAAACCACTCACATTTCATTAAATCTCACAAATAATTAAAATAAATATGATTTTCTTGATGGTATACACAAATTTTTTCATTAAATAAAATTAAAATACCCTGAAATTCCAAATCCTCTGCATTCAATGAATGCGCTATAATTAATTTGAATACTCAAGAACAAATACAAAGAAACCTTTCCCAGTTTTCTACTCAAGTTAAAAACTGATTTTTATCAAATTCAAAACCAATCCAACACAAGCTACAGGTTCAACACCTGCCGGCAGTTGCAGCCATTTTTTTAATGGTGAGTAGAAGCTGAATCAATAAAAATAATTACAGGAGACCAAATATCTGAAAAAAGGCTGGGGGGTATGGTTTTTCCTGTTTATTTTCAACAGGAGACCAAATAGCTTCAATATGGCTGCAGGTTATGGTATGTCCTGTTTGTTTTCTGAGTATGAAATTCAGATTTTCTGATGAATTTAAATTAAACACAGGTACTGAAACTTCTCAACTTTCCCATTGATATTTCACAACTGGGAACTCAGATGGCTCCGTGAGGAAGAGGAGTGAACCAAGAAAATTTTATAACCCTCTGCACTATACCTTTTTTTTATCATTAGGGTGAATTGGATTGGTTTCCAGAATTGAAAGAAAAACAAGGGAAGAATAGATTCATTGCCATAAATGATTATTCAAAAGGCCAATTTTAAATTTGTGACCTTGGGGTTTCAAACAGGCGTAAATTGCTGTTTAACAACTATATGGGTTGCAAACTTCAATTCACGGCCCAAAAAGAAGAGATCCAAGTTGCTCCCAACTTGCCCATCCCCTTTGGGGTTGCAAACCCCAAATTGCAACCCATTTCAATTCTCTATTGGGGAAATGCAACCTATAAAGGTTTGTGATTGGGGGATTGGCAAGTCATGAGCGGGGGTTTCACATGTTTTCCTGGCCCATTTGGGGTACTCCCCCCCCCAAATGGGCCATTTGAGGGGGGATTTGGGGTAACTAGGCACCCCTGGACCACATTTGAGTGTTTTCAACCCAAATTTTGGGATCTGCAATACTATGTGGGACTATTATTGGACCACAAAAAGAAACTTAGGAATCAAACATTCTTCCTATTGAAAAAACAAACTATTGACACAAACCATGTCCACACACAACACACACCTGTTGGAAAAATTAATTTTTCTCAGCCCAGAATTGAGAAAACTTTTGGATTTGTTCAATTGAAAATTGAATTGAATACTAAATTGCCGTTGAATTTTTATATTTTATTGCTTTATGGGATTAATGGAAACCCCAAGCACTTCCAGTGTAAAAATGGCTGTTTTAACAGACTTAGTTGAATGGGTTTTTAACAAAGCTTTGAATTCTTGGGATTTGGATAGGGAGTTGGAAAAAAAAACATTGGAAGCCCCAATTTCATCCTCATCTAGGGTTACAATTTAGGAACAAGATGTTTCTTCACAACTGTAACAATATTTTATTTCACAACTGGAATTGACTAAAGGGGGTGGTCACATTTCATATGTCATGTGACTGAGAAGGATTTGGATTTATCAATAAACTAACTTAACCATGTGGGGTATAACTATGACACTAAGGGGCGCCAGACCTGCTTGATCCTCCTCCTGTGAGATCCTCTGTTATCAGGAAACAAGCTGAGATCTATTGTCAAAAATGGGCATCCATGCATGGCTACGCATTGAAAACATTCAAGTCAAGGAAGGATAAATAGATATATATATCATGTGACTGATTTGGGGTATATTAAGGGCCATGCCTCACCAAATTTCAAAGGCAAACTCACACTAGGAAGGCTGTGTTTCATTTCATGATCCGTGCAAGTTGGAAAGTAGCGGATCCCATGTGGCATCTCTCCATTACAAATGGCCTACACAATAATCAACCATCTGAAAGCACTTAAGTGCATCCTCAACTGGGGAGAATCTCTGGGAAAGCCTTGGATCTACTTAAGAAAAGCATGAAAGATGGGCTCAATACAATTCAACTCAAAATTAAATTGAGCAAGATTGATGGTGGAGAACACATTGATGATAGAAAAATCTAAAACACTAAGCAGAAGTTAAAGCTTGGGGAAATGGATGGGAAAGGTGATATTGATTTTCTGTTGGAAATTATCCAGGAATCCCAGTGGTTTTCCAGGTCCAAATACGGGGGAGAAGGTCACTTAGAGGCCCTTTTCTTGGCTCATCCTGAGTCTATAAAACTTTGCAAAAAATTGCATCATATTTCTTTGTTGGATTTTACTTATAAAACAAATAGGTAAAACATCCCTCTATTGCATGTTGTAGGAATGATAGCAAAAAAGAAAACTTTTAAAAAGGATTTTGTTTTTATAAAAAAAGAAACTTTAGTTTTACATTTAGGCTTTGAATGCATTAAAATAGTTGGCTTATGATCCCAAGAGGCTTTCCAAAGTCTTTGTGACAGACCATGAAAAAGCTCTAATTTGTGCTATAGAACATAGTTTCCCTGAGTCATCCAGACAGTTGTTCTCCTGTCACTTGTCAAAAAACATTCAAGCAAACTTCAAAGTGTGCTTCATTGATGAAAATGAAGGATTTCAAAGTTTTATGACTCTGTGTGCCACGTATGGGGCCTCTAAATCCAAGGGGGTGGCAGAATTCAATGATGCAGAACTCAGAGTATGCCAATTTGTTTCTTCTTCTATTGATCTCTGCTGGAATTGCTTACTTTAAAACTTTTTTACAGCGTTTATTGAAATACTGCAAGTATTTGCCCAAGTATATGGAAAATAATATTTTTCTATCAAAGAGAAGTTTGTAATGGCATGGACTTGTGTCAAACCTGACTCTCAAAATAAAACAACATCTTGGGTAGAAGGGGCCCATGCTACTTTCAAACAATTACTTGTGGGATCTTTGGAGAACATTTTGGATGTGTGGAAACACCTTTAAGGAACCATTGAAAGCCAAATTAAATTAGTGCATGATTCACTTGAAAATCTTTAATAAAGTTAGTAACAGGTCTTCCAACAGAACTGCTACCATTTGGATATAAATTGTCAATCAAGGCAATTAAACTCATTGGGGGACAATTTGAGAATTTAAAGAAAAACCATGATGGCAACGTGTGCTCAAAGTCCTATTAAAAAACAATGGGCTTTCCTTGTTCCCACATTTTAGGTGAAATACTAGCATCAAGAGGATCTTTTGTGCCTGAGGATTTTCTTCCTCAGTGGAGGTTGGACTATGACCCTTAAAATGAATTAAGTGAGTTCTATTGAAGGGTACCAATTATTTGATTGATAGATTAATTATTGGATTGACAGATAGATTATTTGATTGAAAAATTGATTATTTTTTCATTTTTTAAATTTTGAAACAGATCCAGGGCTTGATGAAGAATCTCAAATGCTGAACAAATGGAATTCCATGTATAGGGAACAACCTAAAGAAGTTAGGTTGGAGATTCTAAGTTCAATTCTCAATTTTACAGCTGCTTTGATTGCCAAGCCAATGCTTGAGCCAAAGTTTTCAAGGTCAAGCCAAGCTTGACCCAAATTGAAATCAACTTGTTGTGAAATGTGAAGATTTGAAAACTTTAAAAGAGAGTTTAAAAGGGAAAAAAGGGTTAAAAGGGTTAAAAGGGGACCAAAAAGACCAAGACATTGAGTCTTTTATTTTGATAAATGTTCATTTTTATGGTTTTATGAACTGATGGTAAAATGAGTTCTGTAGTGCAAGGAAGGCTCTTCATTTGAATTTTGTAGTTCAGTGAAAGAGACTGAAAGCTCATTAGGGTCCCTTCCATGGGAATCAGAATCCTTTTTGGAGGAGGAAGAATAAAAGTGGAGGGTTCAAACAGAAGCTCATCTTTGGGGAGTGTTGTTTCCTTTAATGAGATTAGAATGTTGGCTAAGTAATTTTTGATTGTAGGAGCCAAAAGCGAATCAACTCAATCAAATACCTGAGAACTTACATAAGCTCTTGGGGCAGGTTTGGGATCTAGTTGGTGATGGAAAGTGTTGATTTAGAGTCATTGCCAAATCACTTTGGTATGATGAGCACGGATGGTCTAAATTACAAAAAGAAATGATTGAAACATTGAGGAAAAATGAAAAATCCTATCCTAAGATCCTTGGTGAAATTAAAGATGTTGAAAAGATAGAACAAAGACTTGATGTTAATGACATCAATGAAAATATTCCCTCTTCAAAATGGCTTTCAAAGTTAAACATGGGTCAAATAATAGCTGATACTTATGGAAGACCAATATGTTTCATTTTATTGGATTCATGTTGTACTTATACTCCTATTAAAATGGGTTTAAAAGAAAAATAAGATCCTATCTTCATTTGCTTTGTTCAAAATAATGACTGGGTTCATCTTGTACTTGAGGGATAAATGATTCCAATCCCTCCCGTTTTTCCAAACCTGCTTTTTTGACTTCTAAAAAAAGCTTCTGTTTGGGTTGACAATTTAAAAGAAAAACTTAAGTTGTATTCTAATTTAGAAAAATCATTTGAATTTATCATTTTGGTTTGTGTTCTGATGCTGATCTTGTAATTCTATTAATTTAAAGGTGTATTGCATTTTGAACATCATTATGTTGAGTGTTTTGAGTTAACGTCATCATGTTGAGTGTTGTGAATGAGATTTTATTAGTAATTCAGTTCAACTTGTGTTGGGCTGATCCAATCATGAGGAGTATTTTTACTTCTTTTGATGGGATTGGCTTAACATAATTTGAACTTGTTTCTTTTTTTTGGTGTTTTTACTTTAGGGATAGTCAAGTTGAACTTGTATTTTTTGGAACTATTGTTCTAGGGCTAGTCAAGTTGAATTTAACTGTAGTTTTTCATTTTGTTTCATTTTTTGGTGTTTTTGTTAATAGATGAAAATAATTTCTTTTTTATTATGTATTTATGGGTGATGATAAACTCACAAATCCGAGTCCTGTGGGAGTCATGTAGGGGCCTGCACAACCCAATCAACACATGGGGGCCCATACATGCCTCAAATGTTTTTTACAACCATGTTTTATTTATTTATTCATCTATTTATTTATTTATTTATTTATTTATTTTTATTTATGAATTAATCAATTAACTAATTAATTTGTTTGTTTGTTTGTTTATTCATTCATTTATTCATTTATTTATTGATTTATTTATTGATTTATTTATTGATTTATTGATTTATTTATTTATTGATTTATTAATAATTAATTAAGTCATTCATTCATTGATTAATTTATTGTCCAATTTATTTCAACCAAAAAAATCAACATATTTTGATTTTCTGGTTAATTTCTGTTTTTTTGGGGGGGTTTTATTCAATTTATTTTAATTTTCAATTTTTTTTATTTCGGCACACAACAATTTTAGTTGTGTGGCATGCTACACAACTACATTTCAATTTTGTAAAGCCCCACACAACTCAAATGTAGTTGTTTAAGGTGCCACACAACAGGGAACCTTTGTCTGGGGGCTACACAACTACATTCAAGTTGTTTAGAGGCCATTCAACTCAATTGTAGTTGTGTAGCGTGCCACATGGCCCATTTGATTTTGTAAATGACTCAAATGAGTTGTGAATTTATCATCACCCATATCAATTTGAAAACCAAATAATCAGGTCCACCACAGCATTAACTGATCCAGATCTTTAAGGACCACAAAACATATCAAATAATTGTTATAAAAATTTTTAAAACTCACCAGAATAATCAGAAGCTGATAGATAATAAATAAGAACTCACTATTGATCACTTTCATCAATTGAAAAGAACAAATCAAAGATATGTGCAGAATCACTAAAATGACAAATTAAAACATTTACAGATCCTGAAGCTAAAATCAAGCACCAATACTACAGATCTGGGATCTGCTTATTGAAAGCATAAAGAGGAAGTGCTAAACCAGCCCTGGATGCCTTTCTAGTGTTAGCCTATGAGCCATACCCACTCTACGTGACAAGAGGAAGCTCTTTTTACCCCAAAAAAGGTATTTACACAGACCTTCTTTCGGCTATTGTTCCCCAGAGAGCTTAACCAGGAATTGATTATTTATCATCCGACCGCATTTCATTGTTGATCAGGTGCCTAGAACAGATAAAAAAGTTAATTATGACTTTAGTCTGAAATATTATTGTTATTTCTAAAACAAATCATTGCTGTTTTCTTGAAGAAGAATCAATAAACCCCCAGAATTTCATCTGAAACCCTGAAATTTTGAGCTGCTGCAGGTAAATACCCAGTGTTCTATGAATTATAAAACTGTGGCCCCTCTCAAATTAAATATTGAAAAACCTTTTAAACAAACCAAGATAAAACTTGCACCTTCTCCTGTTATATCTATTGTGTTGGGTCTTCCACCATGTTTTTTTTTTGAGAACATTATTATTCCATCACTACATCACTTTCTGTATCTAATGTACTGCAAGTTTCCTGGTATCAGGAAGGTGAAAAAGGAATTTGTTGAAGATTCATAGAGGGTGATAAAAGGATGGAAAACAACCTTGAAAGTGTTGAACCAGCTTTTTTAAGTGTCAAGCCAGCTTTTTGAAGCATAAAAAATTTCCATCAAAGTGTTGAGACAGTCCTTCAAAGCATCAAGGGAAGTGGTTGAATCATCACAAGGATCATTCAAAGGATTTAAAATGGTTGGAAAAGTCCTTAAATTTTCTTTCAAATCTTGAAAGGTGATTTTAAAAGTGTCAAAGGGAATCATGAAAGTGTTGAAGGGATTTTTCAAACTTTCCAAGGAAGTTTTCCAAGTATGCAGGAAGTTTGGGGATGGAACTTAGAAAGGTTCCAGAGGAGATAGAAGGCAGTCATCAAAAGGAAATAGTTCAGAGAAAGGTTAAGGAATTGCAATTCATCATTGTCAAATAAGGGGGAAGATTGGATGAGTAGTTTTTAAGGAAGAAGATGAAGGAAATGGAGCTAAGGTCAAAAGAAATTGAAGGATGAAAACAACAGAAAAAAGTGGATTAATAGGAGGTTGAGAGAAGAAGCTCAATCTAGAAGCCAGAATATTTCAGGAGAGTGGTTGGAAGAATTAGAGAATTTGGAAATATTTTTGGATATGATGGAGCCTTCAGTAATGGGAAGAGAATCTAGAGAATATTCATAATTTAATTCAGAGCAAGTAAATCATTTTTTCAATATTTATAGAAAAAAATATAGATCTTTGTATTCTATATTGCAGAAAGCTTCAATAAAAGAATGGGGCTGTAAAATCAGGAAGTAAAAAAAATTATTTAGAGGCTAGAATGAAAAGAAGTACAGAGATAAAGAAGAAAATATCAGATATTCTTTCTCTGTCTGGTATTAATTTTCTGTTTTCTAATTCTGTAAGAGGTCCTACTTTTTATGAATATACAAATTTGAAACTGGTAGATTCTTGCATTACTAGAAGGGTGATGATAAATTCACAACTCATTTGGGTTGTGTACATGACTCAAGTGGGCCGTGTGGTACGCTACAAAAGTACAATTGAGTTGTGTGGCCTCTACACAACTTGACTGTAGTCCTGTAGCCTGCAAAAAACAGTTCTGTGTTGTGTGGCACCCTACACGACTACATTTGAGTTGTGTAGGGCCTTACACCACTCAAATGTATTCGTTTAGCATGCCAAACAACTACAAGCGTTGTTTGCCAAAATAACAAAAATAAAAAAGTAAAATAAATTGAATAAAAACTAAAAAAAAAAAAAAAAAAAAAAAAAAAAACAGAAATAAACCAAAAAATCAAAATATGTTGGTTTTTTGGTTAAAGTGAATTGAACATCTAATTAATCACTGAATTAATTAATCAATTAATTATTAATGAATCAATAAATAAAGAAATAAAGAAATAAAGAAATAAAGAAATAAAGAAATAAAGAAATAAAGAAATAAAGAAATAAATAATTAAATAAATAAATAAATAAATAAATAAATAAATAAATAAATAAATAAATAAATAAATAAATAAATAAATAAATAAATAAATAAATAAATAAATAAATAAATAAATAAATAAATAAATAAATAAATAAATAAATAAATAAATAAATAAATAAATAAATAAATAAATAAATAAATAAATAAATAAATAAATAAATAAATAAATAAATAAATAAATAAATAAATAAATAAATAAATAAATAAATAAATAAATAAATAAATAAATAAATAAATAAATAAATAAATAAATAAATAAATAAATAAATAAATAAATAAATAAATAAATAAATAAATAAATAAATTGATAAATTAATAAATAAATAAATAAATAACTAGATAGATAGATAAATAAATAAATCAATAAATAAATAAATAGATCAATAAATAAATCAATAAATAAATAAATAAATCAATCAATAAATAAATAAATAAATAAATAAATAAATAAATTGTGTTTGGAAAAACCCATTCAACGCGTGTATGGGGCTTCATGCATTTATTGGGTTGTGTAGGGCCCTACACAACTCCCACACGACTGGGAGTTGTGAATTTATTGTCAAACTTTATTCATTTATTTTTATTTATGTTCCCTTTATTTAAGTTTATTTAAGTTTATTTATTTTATTTTGAATGTATTTCATTTTCTTTGCTTTTTTAATTTTAATTTTTTTCCCGCAAATGGGTCGTGAACAGCTGCTCACAACCCCAAAAGTGGTAGTTAGCAGCTGTTCATGACTGAAGTGATTTGTGAGAGGCCCTTCACAACCCAAAATGGTCACAAATTGTGCCTTGCAACCCTTTTTAGGTTGTGAACAGTGGTTGTGAGGTTGCAAATTTAACATTGCCCTATTCAAATTTTCCATTATTTTTTCATCCTGATTGTTTGATTTTTCCCTGGGGTGGTTTTCTGTTCCAACATTATTTTCTTGACCAATACATAAAAACATGAAATGGATTGTTGAGGAAGAACACAATTCTGTTGCAAATCAATCAGGTGTTCAAAAAATTTCTCTTATGGATCACAGAATGAAGCAAATTTTTGATCTGATAATGAATGCATGAAGTTGAAAGGCTACTTTGAGACCTCATGGATTCCAACCTAACATTTGGAGGAACGGTGATGGTCCTGGGTGGATGCTTAGGGAAAATTTTCCCTGTTGTTCAAAACAGTACATGTCCCCAAATTTTTCATACAGGTTTGTTGAATTCTTCTTTCTACAGATTTTTCCAATGTTTTCACCTGATTACCTGAATTTCTATCTAAATTTTGAAGACCTGATTATAAGAATCTTTTTTAAGACAGTCTGAATAATATAGAGGGTTTGAAAAAAAAACATTTGCTTCCTGAAAACCTGGTCATTCATGAACATTATGAAGATGAAGCTTAGGATGGATCAATCCAGGACATGTTTCCAAACATGAACCCTTGCTACCTTGAAAATGGTGATCTAATGGACCATTTCATTTTCAAAACTATGAATACATATTAAAGCTATGAATCTTTTGAAGATGTTCCTCAAAATCCATGCACAAAATGGTCCCTCAACACATTATTTCTTCCCATCTTTCCTCCTCATAGCTTGAATGTGAAGGTTGGTACCCCTTTAATGATTAAAAGGAAAATGGACTGTAAAAATTGGTTTTTACAATGTAAATGAATTGATTTTTTTCAGATTGGGAAGAAATTTTATAGTTTCAAAGATTGCGGCTGGTGATCAATTTTGAAGGCTGGTTTCCATTCCCACATCCCCTTTGTTACTGACCATAATGAAAATGGCCTCCCTCTCAAGATTATTTTCAAGCAGTTTCCAGTTAATTTGGCTTTCTAATTTAGAATAAAAATATCTCAAGGCCAGAAATGTTCAAATTTTGGTCTTTATCTGCAAGATTCATTTTTCAGCTCATATGATCAGTTTTATGTAGCATTTTCAAGGATTGGATCCAGACACTCAACAAGGGTTGTGGTCACAAGTAGAACTGACAGCCGAGTCTCAACCTGATAAAATTTAGTATGTACAGTGGGTAGATATAGTTGTCAGACGGATTCATGAAGCACCCACAATCACCCACTCTAAATAAACTGGGGATATTTGCACAACTTCCATTTCCAAAGATGGTGGGAACTCTTCTTTTTGACCACATCAATCAAACACCCTGCATCTTCTCTTTCCATCACCCTGGCTTCTTCCATCTCTGCTTTCATTCAATTACCTTGGTAAGTGTTTCTTTTTTCTCTACAATTTTTTCAATAGTTTTTGACTTTGTTTTTTTCTTCTTTGCAATTTTTAATCTTATATTGGGAATAAAAATGAAAATAAAATAAAATAAAATAAACAAGTGACTAAATGACAATATCAAGGCCAGAATCTCAGAGATGTATGAAGCAGGCCAATTGGGGAATGTGATTTTGGAAAAATTGAAGATTCCAAGGACTAAAATTTACAACATCCTCCAAGAATAAAGACAATGAGCAACTGTCCAATCAGAAAAACACCCCAGAAGACCTCAAGAACTTATGAATAAATACCTTTTCAATCTCAGGCACACCTTCAAGCACTCCTGCAACTTGAAGGTCTCAAAGATAGGGCATGAAATCTTGAAGGATATATCAACTTGTACAATTCAACAATTTGCCCATGAGATGGGCTTCCTCTCAAGGGTGGCTGCCAAGAAGCTGTTTATAAATGAAGACCAGAAGAAGAGAGAACTTACCTTTGCAGGTAAACATCAACATTTGAACATTTAAAATTTGGAAGGAGGTGATCTGTACTTATGAATCTAGGTTTGAAATCAGCAAGAATTTATGGGGTTGATTGCTTGACTATACTTTAACAAATCAGGTTGATGGGTTTTGGGAAATAATAATAGTACTGAATACTAATTCATAAACCAGTTACTTATCTCTTCATAAGCATTTGATTTACAGTGACACAGTGTCTTATTGATAATGATAAATTCCTGGTAAAACTGATAGGGAATAATATATCCAAAGAGGTCTGTATAAATACCTTTTTGGGGTGATAAAGAGATTCTGAGGTCAATTAGAGAGGCTTATACTCATGGGCTGAGGCTAGCATGCCAGCAAGGGAAGGCTTTGCACTTCCACTTGTTGCTTTCAATATGCTGACCTCAGATATGCTGTATTTCTGCACTATTTTAGCTACAGGATCTGTTATTATGTTAATTATATTATTTTGATCCTTCTGAACTTATCCTTGATTTGTACTATTAATATTTGACTAAAGTGGTCATATTTGAATGTTTATTAATTTTCCATCATTTTCTGATCATGTAGGTAATTTTTAATAATTTGTATGGTCACTCCCTGTTGTGTTTTGTGGTCCTCAAAGATTAGGATCTGTTTGTGTTGTGGTAATCCTTAATATCTGATTTCTAATTTGAAATACTTTAAAATTAATTATTTTATTATTTTATTTAGGTTTTCAGGTTTTTAGACCATTTTTCATGCATATTTAACAATAGGGTTTATCAAAGTTAAAATTTTCAAAAATTTAAATTGCTTATTTCAGGAAAAATATCTGTTTTTCAAAAAATAATTTTTTATCAAAAAAAACAATGAACCAATAGGTTTAGCTCACAAAAATAAAATTTTCAAAAAATAATTTTTTTTATCAAAAAAAACAATGAACCAATAGGTTTAGCTAAAAAAAAAAATTCAAAATATAAAATAGAAAAGCCTGAAATCATCCATTTAATTTTTTGAAAGTTTTGACTTTGATAAACCCTAATATTACATATACCAGGTGGAACTTACTAGGCTGTAGCTCTTGTGAGAGGTAGCTGTTGTCAGATTTGTCACAATGGATACTGATGCGGGGATCAGTCCATTTCAATGCGTGCGGGGTAGGATCCACTGCGTGGGTGGCAAAATTAGCTGCGTGTGGAACTTTTGGATGTGGGAATATGATGCTACAGGTACACAGGGGTTGTGTGGGGACGCGGGGCTGCGCGCAGGAATTGTGACATAACACATTTCCATGTGTAACTCCTAAAATATACAAAACACCCTTTTTTTGACTACATTTTAGGTTTGAGACCTATACATGACAATCTGTGTGAAATATTAAATTGGCCAAAAAGTGCCATAGTGGTGCTGTGACTTTTTGGTCAATTTGTATTTAATTATTTAAAATATGAAGGAGTTATAATTCCAGGGTGGGGTTAGTGAGTGACCCTACCTAATTTAGGGTGAGAAATTTATTTATGTAATAATATTTATTGATTTCCTTCTCCTTCTTTGGTTTAAATTAAGATTTTTATTTATTTGTATTATTTTTGTTACTTTGACAGGTTGCTCTCTAAATAGTGGCAAGCTGACAATCTTCTGATGAAAATTTTGAAACCAACTGCCTTTCTCCCACATTCAATAGTGAAAGATCTTCAATCATGATCTAGGGTGCTTTCATTGGTGAAAGCACCTCACCCCTTTCCATCATTCCACCAAAGCAAACACACTGCAAAGGACTTCACTGAAATTGTTGACAAGGGTTCTCTTGGCCCATGGATCAAGAATTTCAAAAACTCAAAAATCTTTTTTTATTTAATGGAGGATAACGCCCCTGTAAACAAGGCCAAGGTAAGTAAGAAATGTAAAAAAATGCGCAAATGGCATCAAAAAATTGACTTGGCCAGCTGAGTCCCCTGACCTTGATGCGGTTGGGAATTTATGGAGAATTCTTAGAAATAATATCTAGCATGTCTACCCACCAAATTCAATTCAAGAGATAGAAAAGGCACCCCCCAGAGTTCCTGGGACAATTTTCCTTGTCAAAATCTCAACAATCTCATCAAATCAATTCCTAATTCCATGCAGTCAGTCCTCAAGTCCAATGGAGGCTCTACTCAATGGTAGAATTAATTTTATCTGCTTTTTTTCTTTTTTTCTCATTCCTTACCATCTTGTTTCTCTATTTTGTAACTCCCATCATTTTCTGATGGTAAATTATTTATATATACAGTATAACTTGTCCTAACCCATACCATTCCATGGACTGGTTTTTCTATTGGTTGGGCCGGCTTATGGGATTGGAGAGGAACCTATAATAACCCATGAAAATCATGGGTTAGAGCAGGATATTGTACTAACCCATGAAAATAATTGGTTCTGAAAGGCAGTTCCCACGCCTTAAACCTTGAAGATGGCACATTTTTTACTTTTTGTATATTGTAAATAGGTTTATAGAAATATTATCTAAGAGCAGATTTTCAAGCTGATTCAAATGATAAAATTCATATGGAAAAGACAGGGGAAGATAAATAAGAAAAAACATAAAAATTTATTGGTTTTACTCAAATAATGTAGACTTATTTTGCCTTTTAGTGAATTCAAGTTTTGAAAATCAACTGGATGACCCCAATGAGTCATTAAAGGAGTCAGCCTCAGGAGAGTTGAGGTGATTGATGTAATGAAACAATGTTTTGATTGGATTTGAAACAGCTTTTTTGGTAGTTTTAGCCATTTCTTCAAGCTTTTCATTCTCCAATTCATCCTCCTGGTGATTGTTCTGATGGG
Source organism: Puccinia polysora (assembly GCA_025617555.3). Classification (NCBI taxonomy): domain Eukaryota; kingdom Fungi; phylum Basidiomycota; class Pucciniomycetes; order Pucciniales; family Pucciniaceae; genus Puccinia; species Puccinia polysora. The sequence goes on from CM062626.1 coordinate 24,409,993, forward strand.
ATAGGAATATCTCTTCTGGGGACATTAACAACAATCTGTCTTCACCAGTTGTATTGAGAATATCTTCAAGAGACATTTGATTTTGTGGGTTGATCAATCCAACCTTCTCAAGCTCTTGTGCTTCAAGGTTAAGGTTTTTCTGTGTGTTCTCAATGTCCTTGATTGAATTGCTGTTGTTTTTTTTTGCAAGTTTTGTGTGAGCCCAGCAGTTCCTTATGGTGCTTTGGCTCACAGATCCCCAGGCTAAACAGCACAATTTCATTGTGTAAAGCTGATCAATATTGTAAACCTGTGAAGCCAGGGTACAATTTTTGAAGTTCCAGAGTGAATGAAAAATGAATTTAAATCAGTAGTAAGCTTTGAATGTTCTTATGAGACCAGTATCAAGGGGTTGAGTGTGCAAGATGAGATTGGGTGTAAGAAACTCAAGTTGGATGTGAGAGAGTCCATCTGGTGGAATTAAATGTCCAGTGAAGTTATCAACAACTAGTAAAACTCTTTGGTTTTCAATCTTCACTTCTGCATTCCACCCACTGATCCAAATTTGAAATATTTGATTTTTCATCCAAGCCTTGCTATTAAAATAAAATTTGTAGCAGAGTTGATGGGAAAATTGTTTTTTAAAGCACTGTGGTTTTTGCAACTTTGCAATGAGAATTAATGGGAGCTTCTTGGTACCTGTTGCATTTCAAGCAGCACCAACGGTAAGGTGTGTCTTCACGGATTCAATTCCCTTCTCACTGCTTTGAGACAGACCTTTATCAGGAGGCATCCTATTAAGAAGTTAATGTAATTAGTAATTGTTTTAAGTTGATTGGAATCAGATGCAGTGCATTCACTTATGCATAGAATAAACCTTTTTTGTCAAAATTTAACATATCATCAAGGCTGTATTGGTTTATAATCATGCAAATTCAAATAACTTCTTTCCCTAGAATTTGCAGGTGGAAAAATCCCAATTTGCCATGTTTGGTAAATTTCTGAAGTGAGTTACGCGTCTTGAAGCTATCAAGCCAGCCATTGGATAATGAAAGCCAATCTTCTGAGGGTATGACCACACAGATGCACAAACATTTTTGATTTTTCTCAAAGGAAATCTCTGGTGACCTTCAACTTAGCAGCAATGGCAATTTGGACCCATTTGTCAGCCACGACACAATTAGAGTTGTCCAAATCTTGGCAAAACTCATATTTCTTGTTGGTATAGTGGTTAAGTACTAGTTTTATCTTCCATTATCTGACACCAAGGTCACTGGTTCAACCCACCATAGAGACATAAATGATTAATGAATCAGCAGTTTTAGAATCATATAATAATTGCTGATAATATTTATAATATTTTGTAAGTATGTTTTTATGAGAATTGCTTATGGAATTAAAGGGTAATGTTAAATTCACGGCTCCAGTCGTGTGCGAGCCGTGTGCACGGCTCCAGTTGTGTAGGAGCCTTGTACAAGCTCCCACATGGCCTGTGGGAGCCGTGTAGAGTCCCACATGACCTGTGCAAATTGTGTAGGGCCACTCAACGCGTGGGGGCCCATACACTACTCCATATAACTTATAATTGATTATTTATTATTTATTATTATTGATTATAAAATAAATAAAAGAAAGAAAAGAAATAAAAGAAATAAAAGAAATAAAAGAAATAAAAGAAATAAAAGAAATAAAAGAAATAAAAGAAATAAAAGAAATAAAAGAAATAAAAGAAATAAAAGAAATAAAAGAAATAAAAGAAATAAAAGAAATAAAAGAAATAAAAGAAATAAAAGAAATAAAAGAAATAAAAGAAATAAAAGAAATAAAAGAAATAAAAGAAATAAAAGAAATAAAAGAAATAAAAGAAATAAAAGAAATAAAAGAAATAAAAGAAATAAAAGAAATAAAAGAAATAAAAGAAATAAAAGAAATAAAAGAAATAAAAGAAATAAAAGAAATAAAAGAAATAAAAGAAATAAAAGAAATAAAAGAAATAAAAGAAATAAAAGAAATAAAAGAAATAAAAGAAATAAAAGAAATAAAAGAAATAAAAGAAATAAAAGAAATAAAAGAAATAAAAGAAATAAAAGAAATAAAAGAAATAAAAGAAATAAAAGAAATAAAAGAAATAAAAGAAATAAAAGAAATAAAAGAAATAAAAGAAATAAAAGAAATAAAAGAAATAAAAGAAATAAAAGAAATAAAAGAAATAAAAGAAATAAAAGAAATAAAAGAAATAAAAGAAATAAAAGAAATAAAAGAAATAAAAGAAATAAAAGAAATAAAAGAAATAAAAGAAATAAAAGAAATAAAAGAAATAAAAGAAATAAAAGAAATAAAAGAAATAAAAGAAATAAAAGAAATAAAAGAAATAAAAGAAATAAAAGAAATAAAAGAAATAAAAGAAATAAAAGAAATAAAAGAAATAAAAGAAATAAAAGAAATAAAAGAAATGAAAGAAATAAAAGAAATAAAAGAAATAAAAGAAATAAAAGAAATAAAAGAAATAAAAGAAATAAAAGAAATAAAAGAAATAAAAGAAATAAAATAAATAAAAGAAATAAAAGAAATAAAAGAAATAAAAGAAATGAAAGAAATGAAAGAAATAAAAGAAATAAAAGAAATAAAAGAAATAAAAGAAATAAAAGAAATAAAAGAAATAAAAGAAATAAAAGAAATAAAAGAAATAAAAGAAATAAAAGAAATAAAAGAAATAAAAGAAATAAAAGAAATAAAAGAAATAAAAGAAATAAAAGAAATAAAAGAAATAAAAGAAATAAAATAAATAAAAGAAATGAAAGAAATGAAAGAAATGAAAGAAATGAAAGAAATGAAAGAAATGAAAGAAATAAAAGAAATAAAAGAAATAAAATAAATAAAAGCCATAAAATAAATAAAAAGTTGTATAGCGTGCCACACAACTCAAATGGGCCATGCAGCATTCCACACGGCTCAAATGAGCCGTGTAAAGTGCCACAAGTCTCATTTGGGCCATGTAGGGTGCCACACGGCTCATTGAACCGTGTACACGGCTCAAAAACCCTGTACAGAGCCGTGTACATGGCGCAATGATCAGTGAATTTAACATTACCTGGAATTAAAACCTTGATGATATATATTATATAAATGGGGATCCAATATAACTTTAAATTAAGTTATTGGGACTCAGATTTGTCCCAACTATTGATATAGAGCTTCCGAATATGTTCCATTCCTTTGGGGACAAGTTATAGTAATTACTCATAAACAAATTGCATAATTTCAATCTTATCCCTCTTTGGATGTAATTATACTTTAATATACTTCACTGGGCCTGGAGAGAGTCCAATCAGAGAGCCCTGAGATCATTTGTAAATCATGAAACATGTTATATCATTTCCAAGAATATACATACCTTATATGTATAATATCTGCCAAGGTACTAGGAATTAAAATGTAAGTACATGCCAAGGCAATAAATTTATGGGTATGTAATCTTTCTGGGGTATTCTAGGACTTCTTCATTGTCTTTTTTACTTATATAAATTCCTGGGATCATTTAAGTAACCTTTGGGATATGTCATTAGATCCTTTTACATTGAAAATCACCCCCAATGAGTACTAGTACCCTATTCCTCATTGTGTATGATCTGATGAGGTTCTGAGCCCTTGAGGACAAGACCAGGGGGATAATAGCACTCCCCTGATGATTCCTTGATTCCCCTGAGGGCTCCTGTTACCTTAAAAGAGGAGGTTCTTCACCCTATATCCCCTTCCTCAGTTATTTATTATATATTGTTGATCCAAGAATACGGCAAGAGTTAACAAGCCCATCAAACTGAATTGCCAGAAGAAGATTAACTGGGGACTTAAAATTTAGTATTATAATCAATTAATAATCAATTTCCAAGTTTGTTTTTTAATTACTTTGGAGTTGTAAAATTTATTTTTACATTGAAGGGTGTGAGTTTACTTTGTAAGGAAAGCTTCTTTTGGCTTTATTCAACTAGAGCCAGGTCCCTTATCTCTTTATATAGATAAATGTGTGGCCTTTTACTCACAATACTCCAGTATTTTTTGGGTTGTGTTGTTCTGTAACATTATTACTGTTTTATTAATTCAATAAATTATTTGATTGTTGTTTTTTATCTTAATTTTTTCAGGTTTAACCACAGCCAGTAAAGCAGTAGAGTTCAAATACCTGACACCTTTCTTATAGTAGTTTGTTGAAATTGGCATGTTTCTGGACCCCAACTGGTTTGAAAGATCCATTGGTTTCTGCATTATGGCCACAAGTTTTTTCTTCATCTTTGATCCACAAAAATACACAAGGCTGCTTCAACTGAAGTTGTGCATAGATTTTTGCAAAATGGATGGCTTTTTTTTGTTTGGTTTTTGCTGTTCTTGTAGTTCCAGTCAAGCACATCTATGTTCTGTGCAAGTTTTGCATTCATTTCTGAGCCATTCTTCTTAGTGGAATGTTTTCTTTTTGGATTGGGTGACTTGGAGTTTAATTTGTCTTCTGACTCATTGCTTGCTTTTTGCTTTCCTTTTTTTTCATTTTCCATTTGGTGTTTGCTTTCATGTTCAAAGCTGTTAACTAAATTTGGTAGAGTTGATACATTGTTTTGGTTGAGTGATATCAATGATCAACCATTGGCAGGAAGATCCTTTAGCTTATCAATGAAAATGTTCTCATTAACAAGATTTCCTTCATTTTCAAGCCATTCTTCTTCCTTGTTTGTCAATTCCTGATTCTGGTGTGATTGAAATTGTTTTTTTTTATTTCTTAATTAATTCAATTTTTCAATGCTGGCTTCAAAAAGTTTGAGTTCAGTTTGGTCTAGCTTTGTTTCAAAAGAGCAATAATCATTGCTTGAGAATGAAATTGAATTTCCATTCCACAAAACATAAAGGTCTTGATATGGGGGGATTGAGGTGTTATTTAGTTGAAGGATAGGCATGATAAGCAAAGTAAGAGAAGGGATATGTGGTGAGGATATTGATAATATGTTGGTGGAGTTGAATGTATGATGATGGAGACAAAGGTTATGAAATTTGATGGTGGAGATAGAGGCAATGAAAGTTCAATATTTATGTACATATTTTGTTGATTGAGAGGTCATATGAATTCAAGGAGACAGTGTAAATTTGAGATGATATTGGAAATATGTGGACTAAAAACTATGGGTTGGTAGGGTGGTGTAAAATAAGGTTTACAGCCTAACGTGCAGTTTTTTTGATTTTTGAACTATGTGTTACTGCATTTGGCGGGTTCATGTCTTGAGAGTCAACTTTTGGCTGGCACCAATTTGGACAATCAATTTTTCCATGGGTTTGCACAAGTTATAGGTTGTCACAAGTATAGGTTAGGAAAAGTTCTACTGTTCAGAGCTCTCCTCTACCACATTGGTCCCCCCATCATTCTCCCCCTAAATACTGAAAATCTCCTGCCCCCACCACTCTATTCCCTCCCCCCATTCCCCCCCAGTCCTCATCCCTCTGGACCCAAACCTCCGCACCTCCCCCTCTCAACCCAATGCTTTCCAGAACCTTATGGCAGCCCGCGCAAGACAGGCCCCTCCAACCCAGACAGTAGAAAAAACAATGGAAATTCAAGATGATGTCAACCCAACCCCAAACCCAGCCCCCCTCACACTTAAGCAGGAGCTAACTGCTTGCACCAAATCACCATTACTCAGCTTTATGCGCAATTCTATCAATATATCTAGAAAAAAAGGCTCCAAAGCCCTGCATCTGGACCCCATCATGAGTGGCATCCTCCTAAAACTCATGAACAGTAAAGCCAAACACCAAAGCATGAAACTCCAACTCATTGAGGAAAACCAAACTCTGAACGCAAGGATTGAACCCTTGGAACTGGCAAACATCTTGTCAGCCCCCCTCACCCCTCAAAACTATGTGTTGGCCACCATCAACCCACCACAGATCCCCCCCAACTTCACCGCTGCTCCCCCCAGGAAAGAGCTCATGATGGGCAAACCGGGTTGGACCATCATCCACCCTAAGGTAGGTACAAGCCCCCTCCACTCTGCCAACTTTACAAATTTTGTTAGCAAGACAAAACAGGTTTTGCAGTCCCTCCAGGCCAAGAAAAATGGCAAGAAAGTAAGCTTTAAAGTTTTCCAGATCATCCCCTTGGTTGACTTTAGTTTCCACACCCCCAACCTTTGTCAGAATGCATGGCTTAACTCTCACAAACTTGTCCACCCCAACTTGGAAGCAACCCCAAGAACTTACTCCATCTTGTGCATGGTATCCCTCTTGATTGGGACCTGGAAACCAACTTGGCTAAAGAACAACTTATAGCTGACAACAACCTCCAATTGGACTCTATCCACCGGCTCAGATGGCTGGGCAGCTCCATCCCCTGAAAACCCTCCAAGAAGGCAGGCTCTGTGGTAATCTCTTTCACTGACCCCTCCTTGTTAGACAAACTAGCAAAGACTGGTCTCTTCCTGGAAGGGGGCTACTGCCAAACGGAGTGCTTCAAACAACAACCCCCTCAATGTTTCTGCTGCTTATCAATGGGCCATTTCAGCAAATGGTGCAAGGACCCCCCCCCCAGTGCAGCAGATGCGGCAGGGATCATGATACCTCAGACTGCGTAGAGACCAGCAATGGCAACAAGTCTATCTGTTTATTTTGCAAAGACAGCATTAAACCAAAAACCATCTGGAAATCTCACAAACCCTTCCAGAAGGACTGCCCGTCCAAGGCCAAATGGCTCACCTCCTGAAGACTGCGCCAACCTTACATCCATAATGTATAGAAAACCTAATCCTTCCCCACACATGCACCCCCTCCCCCCCCCCCCCCAACCACAACCTTCTCAGCCCACTCCCCTGACTCCCCCACCCCAAAATATTCCTCTTTCCATACTTTTTTCCCACCTCAACTTCCATAACCGCCAAGTTACCACCCTAAGAGTACTGAACTACTCCAAAACTAACACCTTGATCCTCTCACTGAAGGAACCCTGGATTAACCCACTAAAACTTCTCCCTCCAGACCATGAGTTGTGGTGGACATTCTGCAGCACCAAGCACTCCCCAACAGACCTTTCTAACAAACACAGGACAAAGATTTATGTGAGAAAAACCATCAAATCTGCCAACATCCTCTCCCTCAGCCCAAGCAGGTTTTTCCTTGTGGCAGTCAACCTCAAGATCAACCCAGCCACTACCCTTTGAGTAATCAACATGCACAACCCCCCCAGCACCACCCTGGGGGTCTTAGACCTGTCCAAATTCCTCCTCCAGTCCAAAGACCCCTGCATGCCCACCCTCATCACTATGGATTCCAATCTCCACAACCGCTCCTGGAACCCCCGGGAATATTTGCATGCCCACAAAGATTCACCCCTCCTGCTCAAAACCTGCAGTAAGGCGGGATTCGGCCTCCAAACTGAACCTGAATCCCCCATCTTCATCTTGCTTTGGGGCTTGGGCACTATCATCAACCTTGTGTCATCAACCTTTTTGGCTCATAAGTTAGTACGCCAATTATCCACCTTGGAAGAAAACCATGGCTTGGACAACCAGCGCCTGGAAATCACCCTGATCCTCCAACCGGCTCCACCAATGACCTTTTTCATTCCTCCAAAAACCAAAGAGATAAACCTCTCTTCCCTGGCCGCAGCTCTGGAGAGGATACCCAACCAGCTTGCTCCACTCCACCTTCCATCCAATATCAACCATGCAGAGACCCTCCTGAACCAGGACATTTTGACCACCTGGCACAAGCAAGGTAAACTAATTACAACAGAAGAAACCAAATCCAAAAGGTGGTGGGATGGTTATGTTCTAAATCCACTAGTCAAAAAAAGGAACACCTGTAGATGAATTTACCTTCTAACCAAAACCAACTTAGACCACAAGCGCTTCAAATATTGGAACATCAGATTCCAGGACCAGTTACTCAAGCTCCAAAAGCTCCACTGGCGCTGTTTCCTGGCCAAAATGGACTCTACTTCAGTCTTTCAGGCTTTCAGATACACCAAGCCAGGCAGTGGAGGCGGCACCCTCCCCCTCCGGAAACCCAATGGAACCATTACTTCCAACAAAGGAGAAATGGCCCGGCTGCTATTTGAGGGGACATCTGCCTCAAATGTGCAGTGCAATCTACACAACATCCAAGATGAGTTCCAGTCCCACTTTTTCACCTATCCCCCAATCACAATTGGAAAAAATTTCAGAGTCCTCTCCCGTCTATCCAGGAAAAAAGCCAACAGCCTGGATGGCTTACTGAACAAATTCCTCAGCATAGGGGCGGGGATACTAGCCCCACCACTCACTACATTCTTCAAAAGTTGCATAAAAGCCTCCTACTTCCTGACTTGGTGGAAACTAGCCACTACTTCTATCATCAAAAAGTTCAACAAAACCAACTACACCAACCCAGGTTCATATCAACCCATAGTGCTCCTCAACTCAACCGGCAAGGCGTTTGAAATCATCCTTGCTAACTGCTTGACCCACTGGGCGGAGACAAAAGGCATTCTGCCTCAAGGGCACATGGGAGGTAGGAGAGGTAGAGTGGTTTAAGATGTGCTTCTTACCCTGAACATGTGGGTCAAGCACAAATGGAGAAAGGGGAAAACAGCCTTAGGCTTGTTCCTCAATTTTAAGTTGGCTTACCATTCTGTTTCACCAGATAGACTTATAGACACTCCTTGCCAACTGCAATTCCCTACGTACCTGTGGATGACCCTTTGGGACTTACTCAGAGGCCATAAAACAATACTCTGGATTGGCAATTACACGTCCAAAGAATTGGAAATTCCCCAGGGTCTCCTGCAGGGATCCCCCCTCTTGGTTATTCTGTGTATAATCTAAAACTCCTTGTTTCTGACCCCAACTTTCTACTTTGCAAGTGACACAATCTCCCTAGGCTTTATTGATGATTTAGTTCACCTAGATCCCAACAAATCTGTTGCCATAGTCTCTTGCATGCTCACCGCCCTGGGCACCTCATCCCTGTCATGGGGTGCGCGCCATGGGGCAGTCTTTGATTGCAACAAATCACAACTAATTCTCTTCACCCACTCCTCACAAACCCCACTCTCTCTACAATTTGTGCCCCTCTTGCTCTCCCCCCAGTCTAAAGTCAAGTGGTTGGGTGTCCTCCTGGACCCCAAGCTCAACTTCTTGCTCCATGTCATGGAAATCCGGAAGATGGCAACCTCCACCTTGGGCCAATTGTAAAGCCATAGTTAAGGCTAGTTGGGGCCTCAAAGAGCAAGAAAAAGGCCTCCTTGTCACCACTGTTCTCACCAAGTGGCTACTATATGGCGCCCGCATAAGGTTCACATCTTCCCACAAACAAAAAGTGTCCAACCTCCTGGAAACCATCAACAACTTGGCGCCCAGATTTGTCCTGGGCTGCTTACCAACTACCCCAACCATCAAACCTTCAAGCTACTACTAGTAGTGGCCAAACGCCGGATAGGCAGGTACTTAGCAAGGAAACTTGCACTGTCCTCCCTCCACAAATTGCCACTGGAACATCAGGTTGCGCTGGACTTAGGTACCCAGGTGAGCAGTTTTCAAAATTCCATTCACTCTTTCCTTTTACAAGAACACTTTGATGACTACCACAAACAAAAAATTGAGAAGATAAAAATATTTCACCCCAACAAACCCCCTTGGGCGGAACTCCCTCCAATCAGGATAGACTTGGGAAACCGGAACAAGGCGGCCAAACTCAGCTCAATCTCTTGATTCATAAAGAACCACCCGCACAGGAAAACCATAATCTACACGGATGGTTCTGCCCACCCCAAGAAGGGCCTAACAGCAATGGCCACAACAGAATATGGGCAAAACTCTGGGAAGGCCTACCTTGGCAGCGCCAACCTAGACACAAATTTTAAATGCAAGGCAACGGGCCTTCTCCTTGGGCTGGAGCTAGGCCTCAATCTTATTGGTATAGGACTCACCACCAGCATCCTGAGCCTATCCAACAGCCAGTAACAACTAGGACACGTGCTAATCCCCAGGACACCCAGACCTGGGCAGTACCTATTCCTCAGACTCCTCCGTCTTGTCTCCCACATACCTGCAGGTACTGAAATGCCACTAAAGTGGTTCCTGGGCCACTCTAACATCCCAGGCAACAAAGCAGCCAATCTGTTAGAGGACTCTGGGGAGAAGGCCAACCTAAACCCCCCCCCCCCCCTCCAACTAAACGCACAGAAATCTTTCAATTGCCCCCCTCCCCCCTGGAAAAAGCAACCACACACCCTCCCCCCAACTGACTTCCCCATCTTGGAAGCAGTACATCAACTAAGCTCTGGGCATGTCCACCTTAAGGCCCACCTCTTCCGGTTCAAAAAGTTGCGCTATCCAATCTGCAATGGGTGTGGTGTGGTGGAGACCATCAACCACTACTTAAACTCCTGAAAACTCTTCACAAAAGAGCCCAACACGCTCCATGCAACACTCAAGAAAAAACACCTCCAATCACAGTACTTGTCCTCAAACTACCTGCTCAACAATCCCAAGGCCTACATCCCCCTCACCACCTACATCAAACAGACCTCCTGGTTCCCTGCGACTTCTAGGGGCTATTACACCCCCAAGAAGCCCCACCGGAAGGCCCACTCCTAAAATAAACCACCTCTCTTTTCTTTCCTCCTTCATGTTACATATCTGACTTCCCCTGTGTGTCTCCCTCCAATCTGATCTGTCCCCCATTTTTTGTGTCTTTCTTCTTTTTGTTTGTCTGCTGTGTTTCCTCTCTCCAAACTTTAAGTTGTTATGGCTGTTCTCAACCCCTTCACACCTTGTCTCCTTTTCATTCAAATATGTTGTATCAGGCTCTCCCATCTCCCAACCAGTAGTAGTACACATGGCCCTGTGGCCCCCAAATTGCATATGCATGGTGCGCAATTTCAAACCTAACTTCACCTTAAAAAAAAAATTCTACTATATATATATATATATATCTATAAATTTAAAAAGATTAAAAAAGCTCACACGCCCCACCCAGTGTCAAGGTCCTTGGGTTAGTATTCATTTTTCAAGGTCATTGTGTATGCACCTCTTGCATCCCATTCATTCCTCTTTTTTTTTGGTTTTCTTTTTTTTTTCAGCTGCTTTTTTTTCTTGGTCTGCCTTTTTTTTTCTGTCCGCTTTTTGTTTTTCCCAGTCTGCTTTTTTTTTCTTGGTTTGATTTTTTTTTCTCTCTTTCCACTTTTGTATGTACATAAATCCAACACATGTATGTTATGTGACAAGGAGGGGATCAAACAAGGTACAACACATCAACACATGTAACATGGAAAGCACAAGGGCAGCACATGTAACAGAGAAGATGTAACACAACGGATGAAACAGAGCACATGGACAATACATGCATGGAAAAAACATGTAATGGTCACTGATTGCTCACTTGGTTCAAACTTTTGCTTTGTGCCTTGGTTCAAACTTTTGGTTTGTGCATTGAACATATATATAAGTCCCCTTACATCCCACTTTCATGTGCTTCCCCCAAAACCAACATATCAACACCAACAAGGGTTGTCCTATATTGACATTAAAAAACAAAATGAGTGACTATCCAAATTCACATAGAAGAATGTCCTCCTCCCCTTTCTTGGTGGTTCCAAATTCACTACCCCAATCAAATTCCAACACTCATCTTTATGATACCCATCACCATCATATTGTGGCCTCTTCCTTATCCCCACCTCCACCATACCCTCCCACCAATGCTCTGCATAGAAGGCACAATTCTTTATTTTCATTCCCATACAATACCAGATCAAAACATGATCATTATCCCATTCCTGATCTTTACAAATTGCATCATCACCATCATATGGGGACCTCTTCCTTATTCCCACCTGCACCATATCCTCCCAAAAATTCTCTACCTAGAAGGCACAATTCTTGATTGTCATCCCCATACAATACCAGATCAATTGCCTTAACATCAATTGGTCTTAACCCAGAGTCTCACAATGCCATCAATTGTCAAGCAGGGGGAATATACACTTTTAGGGTGAATGGAACTATTCATCATAAACTTGGTAGTCTTAATCCCATTGATGGAAATCACCCATCATTCCTCCAATTTTATATATATGACATGGAAAATGAATTGCACAATTGGCACAGATGGGGCTCACATGTAGCACAGGATTTTTTTCTCAGGATTCAAGATATTTTACACCCAAATGATGGTTTGATAAATATTTTTCAAAGAGTGTCTCCTGAGGTTTGTCCAAATCAATCCATCAGGCTTGCTGATCCATCTTCACAAAATATGGATCAAAGAGTTTACAACCTACCAACAGGAGACCAAATAGCTGCAATATGGATAAAAGGTATAGTTTTTCCTATTTTTTTGAGATCAGATCATGAAATTGAACCTTTTCTAATGGATTTTTATTTCACACAGTTAATTATCCTGCTCAATTGAACCATGGAGATGTTTTGATCAGGCACTCAGATGGCTCCCTCAGCAGAATCAGTGAACTGAGCAAATTGTATGACCCTCTGCACTATGTTCTTTTTCATTCTCATGGTTAATAGGGTTGGTTTCCAGAATTGAAAGATGAACCATGAAAGAACAGTTTCACTGCCATGAATTATTATTCAAATTGTCTGGCCTTTTGTCATTCTGATTACTCCCTTTTCCATGGGGGTGATTGACTGTTCCAACAATATTGTGTTGACCAATACATAAAAATTGAGGCAGCAATATTATCCTATATTTGAGATCATCAAAAAAATCTAAGGGTTGAGCAGTTCTATGGTGTTGTGGATTCAATGAACCATAGGTTTTATTTGGTTGAGGGAACAGTTAAGTTGGTTTCTCTGCAATTTTTTTTGTGAGATTTATGTCTATATTCTACCAATACTTATGCATAACTTGATATTTTGTTATTCTTAGTTTGTTGTTATATCCTTCCTCAATCAATTATAGGTGGCCCAAGGGAAATTAAGTCTCAATATCAAGATTCTATGGCTATGGTTCAGCATATGGGAAAGCCCAATCTTCTTATAACAGTCACATGTAACCCATCATGGCCAGAAATTCTACATAATCTTTTGCCAGTTCAAACAGCACAGGATAGGCCAGATATTGTAACACGTGTCTTCAACTAAAAATTGAAAAGGATCTGTGATGAAATATTCAAGGATGGAATATTTGGAACCACAATGGGAGGCACTCATGTCATAGAATTTCAGAAGAGAGGCCTCCCACATGCTCACATCTTGGTGATCCTGCATCATGACCACAAGCCCAGAAAAGCAAAACACATTGACATGATTGTTTGTGCATAGATTCCTAATGAAAGAACTCAGCCTCATCTTTTTCAACAAGTAAAGAGACACATGATACATGGACCATGTGGTACTTTGAACCTTGAATCACCTTGCATGGATAATGATACATGCAGGAAGAGATACCCAAACGCCTTCTGCCCTGAAAACATCATGGGTGAAAATTCCTATCCTGTCTATCAAAGACGCCAAGATGGAGTTACAATATCTCTCTCCCACAACCAAAGAAGTTCTCTCATTGATAATTCCTGTTTTTTCCCTTACAATCCATAGGTCTTGTAAAGGTATCAATGCCACATCAATTTAGAAGTATGTGCAGGTATCTCAGCTGTCAAATATCTGTAAAGATATGTCTATGAGGGCAATGACCTTGTTACTGTGGAGTTTGGTCAAAACTTGGATGAAATCTGTTGAAATAAAAGACTAGAAAGTTGGGTTCAGGGATGATCAAAGGCGCAGAGATTTGAGAAAGAAGGATCAACATGGGATGTGGAGCCAGGAGGGAATGAACTCAAGCGTGGGGCGGTGAGGATCAGGTGAGAATCAATGGTTGATTCCGAGTTGAAGGAAAAGACGGTTTAAGTAGTGACAACTAGAGAACCCGTATTAAAGTGGGTCTGGCCAGATGAAGAAGAATATTCATATGATTCAATAAATAAATCTGAGCAGAAATCAATGCAGAACAGGAAACACTGATGACATGAGTCTGGAAATGGACAGGTTGGTAAAAGGCCTGAGGTCACAATAGTGACAAACATGAGACATAAGTCAGACACCAAGATAACAGATCAATCTTAAACCAGAGAGTGTTAAACAGCAACAGAGCTGAGACATAAACTGGAGATTGTAAACTGGAGTAACTATCAACCATACATAGCAAGTGCTCTAAAGCTTGTAAGATGAGGTTGTAATAGAGGAGATGGATAGAGTAGGAAATATAAGGATGGAAGATTAAGAGAAAAATAATTTACTATCTCAACATCCTCCCTTGCTCTTAATCTGAGTGGCTGTTGAGACCTAATAACAGTGTGGTAAAATGGTAAACTAAGTAAACTATATAGGACCGTTGAGTCGCAGAGCTAGTAAAGTCGCGCAAGATAGTACGCGGCAGGTTGCAAGTTTGAGATATAAGGAGCCTTGGAGTCAGACTGAGCATTGTGACCAAGTGGACGCAGGACCAGAACTAAATGAGTTGGTTGACCAAATAGAACAAGGCAAGCAAGTTGCGAGATTGATGTTGGTAGAAGGGAAGCGATTGAAGTCGCAAAGGATCCGCAAGCAAAGTCGGGGATAGGCATGAGCAAGGTGCAAGCAATGTTGCAAGCGAGGAAGTTGGAAGCAAGCAAGCTTGAGGAAACTGAGTCATGATCAATGTTAGAAGGCAAGGGGCAGGTAAAAAGGCAATGGAGGTCAAAAGCAAGGTGCAGGTGAATAGCAATCAAATTCACAAGAGTGTGAGAGAAAAGTTGCAAGAAGAGCCGCAGGCAAAGTCGGAAAGGGGCGCAAGGGATGTTGGTAGATGTGGAATGACCAAAGTCGTCAAATGGGTGCAATTGATGTTGCAAAACGCAAGGGATGTCACAAGGGAGAGGCAAGCAATAACGGGCTTTAGAAAGTATCAGGAATGACGAAGAGTTGATAGGTTGCAGGGCGCCCTAGATAATCATTGAGAGCATGAACAAAGTGACCGTCAGGGCGAGGACTGATGACGGTGAGATGGTGCTGGCTGAGTTGGCTTGAGCCAAGGTGTTAGCAGCCGCTGAACCGACAGGCCCTGAGAAACAATTAGTTGCACTGCTGGCGTTATTGGCCAAAGTCGGACTGGTTAAGGTGCCATTGAGGGCTCCTGTTGAGATGTTTGCAACCCGTAAGGGAAGTCACGGGACTACCTGGGTCGGTACCCTTGCCAGTGGTCATAGGTGTGTTGCCATTGGTTGAGGGCGCATCATAGAGTGAGGCAAGTGCCGGAGGAGAAACTTGGGCTAGGCAGAAAAGAGGAGATGAAGAAAGTGAACAATGTCGCGGCTGAGTAGATAATGAAGAGAAGAAAGCGAATTTGCAACCGGGATGAGAAAGAAGAGATTGAAGTTTTAAATGTTGGGATGTAGGGTTTTATATTTATTTGATGTTTTTATTTTATTTAATTGTTTTTGATTGTATCATTGAGTACTTGGCAGAAGAGAGGAAAAGAAGCTAGAGCCAGAGGGAAAACTTGGGACTGTAAATCTGTTGAAATAAAAGACTAGAAAGTTGGGTTCAGGGATGAGCAAAGGCGCAGAGATTTGAGAAAGAAGGATCAACCTGGGATGTGGAGCCAGGAGGGAATGAACTCAAGAGTGGGGCGGCGAGGATCAGGTGAGAATCAATGGTTGATTCCGAGTTGAAGGAAAAGACGGTTTAAGTAGTGACAACTAGAGAACCCGTATTAAAGTGGGTCTTGCCAGATGAAGAAGAATACTCATATGAGTCAATAAAGAAATCCAAGCAGAAATCAATTCAGAACAGGAAACACTGATGACATGAGTCTGTACATGGACAGGTTGGTAAAAGGCCTGAGGTCACAATAGTGACAAACATGAGACATAAGTCAGACACCAAGATAACAGATCAATCTTAAACCAGAGAGTGTTAAACAGCAACAGCACTGAGACATAAACCAGAGATTGTAAACTGGAGTAACTATCAACCATACATAGCAAGTGCTCTAAAGCTTGTAAGATGAGGTTGTAATAGAGGAGATATATAGAGTAGGAAATATAAGGATGGAAGATTAAGAGCAAAATAGTATACTATCTCAACAAAATCAATTGTTTTAGACATTCAAGGCAGATTGCTGCACCTGAGGCATTCTGGAGAATTATTTTTTTTCCCTTTAATTGTCTGCTATCTCACCTGCTGTTATACAACTGGAAATTCACCTGCCTGACCAACAAGATGTGTTTTTTGAACCTGATGAAGACTTGGATGAATTGGTTCAAAGATCAAACTATTCTAAAACTATTCTAACAGAATATTTTAGAATGAATTCAATCAAACCTTTGGCAAGGACCATCAAATATTCTGATTTTCCACACAGTTTCACATGGCATCCCCAGAGGAAAGAATGGAGGCCAAGACAGAGAGGTTTTTCAATTGGATGGATTGATACTGTTTATCCTGCTGATGCTGAGAGGTGGTATTTCAGATTGTTGTTGAATAATTGTGTTGGTGCAACTTCTTTCAATCACCTAAAGCAGTTAAATGGAATCTCTTATACAACTTTCAGAGAGGCCGCTGTGGAAACTTTAGGGAGCAACACCCCAGAAGTCGTCCTCAAGTTCCGGAAGTTATTGATCAAAGCGTCTGTAAGGAGATTGGATGCAGCCGTTCAAGAGAGAGAGAGGGAGAGAGAGAGAGAAATAATAAGATGAATTCCTTCCTTTCCAATCCAATCCAATCCAATGCCATAAAAAGTGATATCCTAGAGTGCAGTCCAGTCCGTGAAGTGAAGTGCTTCCCCCTCCCCCCCCCCTACGCCCAGAGTTGAGAGCAAAGTATTTAAGTCCTCCCTCTCAACCCTAACCTAAGTACAACCACAAGTAAGCAAGAATGATGAAATACAACCCCTAAGCACAGAACCCTAGCCCAATCCTACCCCTCCATCCCTTGCCCCATAACCCATGCCCCTCAATATCAACGTACGCCCAGCTTGCCTGCCCGTGCGCGTCCGCCCAACAACCCGTTCCAGGTATCCGCGTACCCGCGTGACCCAATCCGCGCGTCTTGCAATGCGCGGTCCGCCTGGTCCGCGCGAGCCGTCCGATCCACGCAAGCTTTCCAATCCATGCAAGCCTTCCAACCCAAGAAAGCTTTCCAATCCACGCAAGCCTTCTGATCCGCGCAAGCTTTCCAATCCGCGCAAGCCTTCTGATCCGCGCAAGCCTTCCGATCCGCGCAAGCCTTCCGATCCGCGCAAGCCTTCCGATCCGCGCAAGCTTTCCGATCCGCGCAAGCTTTCTGGTCCGCGCGATCCGTCGTCTCCCGTCTCCAGGTGCAGAGCCCAACCCAACCGCTGCTGGGCCTACCTGACTGCTGCTGAGCCCGCAGCGCGGCTAGCTGCGACAAGGCCCTTCCCATTGCTGAGCGCGCCACCTGCAGCCCTTTCCTGACTCGCGTCCATAAAAGAGCACCACATCCCCCCCCAACTTGAGTTCTGTCCCCAGAGATCTCCCACCATCTCACCTTCCGTAGTTATCCTTTCTCCTTTGTATTTAGCGCCTATACACAAAAAAAAAGACATACGTTGTGCGTGATTGAGTAGCCTTTGGGCTTTTGAGTCCCTGAGCAAGAATAAGGACCGCGCGCAATATCCGCGCCTTGGAGAGAGAAGATCAGCGCCAGTGAGAAGTTGGAAAAGGTGAGAAATCCGCGCCAGTGAGAGTCTGAAGGTGAGAAATCCGCGCCAGTGAGAGTATCCGCAAGAGTAAATGGGTAGACAGAAAAGGAAGAATGAATAGATAAGAAGGAACAAGAGATTTTTTTTTTTTTTTTTTTTTTTTTTTTTTTTTTTGAGCCCGCGTCCTGCGTCCCAACTCCAACCTTCCACCCCGCGCTAGCTCCCCCCCAACTTTGCCGCTGTCCTCAGCCGACCGCGCCCCACCCATTGCCAGATCCGCGGAGCGTTGCCTCAACCAATCCCGCAGGGACCTTGTTTGCAAATTGTTGTCCCAGACCGCCTAGGTGCACCTCCCACCGCCAAGACCCTCCTGCATCCTTTGAAATTTGAGCCCATCCGCGCGCAAAACCCAAACAAAAGCAAACACCCCCAGACGTCCTTACAACAACCCGCCGTGGAGGAGGAAAGAGGCTTTGAAACCCTTTCAATCCCAGCTCTCTTCTTCCCCACCCCGTCCACACAACATCCTTTGCCCTTTGCCCTTCTTGCGGCCTTGTTCTCCCCTCCGGAGATTTCTGACCGCTCCCTGCTCGCCAGACCGCGCGTGACCACTTGACCCTTCCGCTCCGCCCCACCGTCTGTCCATTCTGCGCCCGTCCTTTCCATTGCTGCCACTACCCTTTCCAAATGCGCGCTCCCTGCCACCAAAGAGGTCCAGCTTGGGTCGTGATTCTTCAACCCGTGGTCCGTCTCTTCCGCCGCCGTGTGTACCTTCTTTGCAAGATCCGTCCGCCGCCCGCCAATTCCCAGTCCGCACGGAGCATCCATTTCCCGTTCCGTTGTCCTCGCCCGCTTCCTGTCAGTAGGCCGCACCGGTTCCATTGAGTCCCGCTTCCCCAACACGTTCTTAGCCCCCACTGGGGAAACCAATTCCGCGTTTGAATCCACTTTCTGGTTCCTTTTTCCCATCCGCCAATGGTCGTCGTCCTCCCCATTTGCGCACATGCGGGGCGCAGATGCGCTGGGAGACTGAATACTCTCCAGATAGGCCTCAAGGCCCCTTGCCACCTCTGCAAGTTTGCTAGCCCAAGAGATGGTTGCCGGTGGTGGGGCCGGAACATACTCTGCCCTGTAGTACTCCAGTTCCGCGTAGTCCACTTCCGCTTGCAACTGGGTCCCGTCGCGCGCGCCTGCCTTGTAACCCAATTCCGCGGATGGCTTGAGATTGTCCTTCCGAAAGCAAGAACCGCGCCTCCCCCATCTTTCCAGCATGTCCTCCTTCAGTTCTGGCCAATCCAGGTTCAGGTAGCCATCCATCTCCTCCACATCCCGACGCGCTTCCACGTCCTTGATGAAAAGGACAACATGGCGCGCCTTCTCAAAATCCAAAACGCCTTCAGAGTCCGCAATTATTTCATACCGCGAGATGAATCGCTCCACTTCCGCAATGTTGAGTCGAATATGCGGGTAAATCCATGGGGTAGTGCGGAAGCCGTGGGAGGAGGAAGGAAGAGAAGTGGCTGTTGGTAGCATCCTTGAGTACCTTTGAGAGACTTTGACAAAAGATCTTTCCTGGCCAGACCCCCAGATGTGGAAACTTTAGGGAGCAACACCCCAGAAGTCGTCCTCAAGTTCCGGAAGTTGTTGATCAAAGCTTCTGTAAGGAGATTGGATGCAGCCGTTCAAGAGAGAGAGAGGGAGAGAGAGAGAGAAATAATAAGATGAATTCCTTCCTTTCCAATCCAATCCAATCCAATGCCATAAAAAGTGATATCCTAGAGTGCAGTCCAGTCCGTGAAGTGAAGTGCTTCCCCCTCCCCCCCCCTACGCCCAGAGTTGAGAGCAAAGTATTTAAGTCCTCCCTCTCAACCCTAACCTAAGTACAACCACAAGTAAGCAAGAATGATGAAATACAACCCCTAAGCACAGAACCCTAGCCCAATCCTACCCCTCCATCCCTTGCCCCATAACCCATGCCCCTCAATATCAACGTACGCCCAGCTTGCCTGCCCGTGCGCGTCTTCCCAACAACCCGTTCCAGGTATCCGCGTACCCGCGTGACCCAATCCGCGCGTCTTGCAATGCGCGGTCCGCCTGGTCCGCGCGAGCCGTCTGATCCGCGCAAGCTTTCCGATCCATGCAAGCCTTCCGACCCAAGCAAGCTTTCCAATCCACGCAAGCCTTCTGATCCACGCAAGCTTTCCAATCCGTGCAAGCCTTCTGATCGGCGCAAGCCTTCCAATCCGCGCAAGCTTTCCGATCCGCACAAGCTTTCTGGTCTGCGCAATCCGTTGTCTCCCGTCTCCAGGTGCAGAGCCCAACCCAACCGCTGCTGGGCCTACCTGACTGCTGCTGAGCCCGCAGCGCGGCTAGCTGCGACAAGGCCCTTCCCATTGCTGAGCGCGCCGCCTGCAGCCCTTTCCTGACTCGCATCCATAAAAGAGCACCACACCGCCTTGGCAAAGGGTCTACTTGAGGATGATCATCATTTTGAAACAACAATGGAAGAAGCTGCAAAATCTCTTGGACCTGCTGAGCTAAGGAGGTTGTTTGGAATGCTCTCAGAACTTTTTCAGCCTTCAAAACCACAATACTTATGGAATTTTTCTTTCAATTTGATGATTTAATTTGTTCTGGAATCACAGATCAATGAGTTCTCACCAATGAAATATTAAAATCTATAAACCTTATTTTATTTCAGAATTGTGTTACAAGTGTTGAAGAAACTTTTTCCTGAGCTTCCAAGAATTTATCAATAAGTGGAGGAACCAAGGAACAACAGGAGCTGGATCCTTGAGGAAGCATAAAATTTTGTAATAAATCAATCAGACTTGAAAAACATTTCTCTTCTGAATCATAGACAGAAGAAAATATTTGATCAGATAATGCATGAATGCAATTTCTCTCAACCCTCTTACTTCTTTATTGATGGACCTGGTAGATCTGGAAAAACCTTCCTACATAAATGCTTGCTGGCCTCTATCAGATCATCTGGAAGGATAGCTATGGCATGTTCTGGTAGTGGAATAGTTTCCATGAATTTACCAAATGGAAGAACAGCTCATCTCACCTTTGGAATTCCCTTGAGTTTAAATCACTCCTATGTATCAAGAGTATCAAAGAACTCTTGAAAGGGTGAATCTCTCAAAAAGGATTCTTTGATAATCTGGGATGAAGCACCTATGAGCCATAGGAATGCTCTGGAGTTAGTTGACAGGCTACTTCAAGACCTCATGGATTCTAACCTACCTTTTGGAGGAAAAGTGATGGTTCTTGGTGGTGCATGCATGCATGCATGCACCTGACTTTAGGCAAACTTTTACCTGTGGTTAAAAAATTTAAACCTCCCCAAATGTTTGATGCAAGCTTGGTCAATTCTTCTTGCTGGAGACATTTTCAGGTTTTGTACCTGAATTTAAATATGCCTGCTGCAGGGGATCCTGATGACCAGAATTTTATACTCAATTTTGGAGATGTTTGGAATAATATACAGGTTTCAAGCAAAATTTTGATTCTTGATCACCTGGTTATTCATGTTGATAGTGAAGTTGAAGGTTTTGTTAGATTAATCAGCAATGTCTTTTCAAACTTGGGCCATAGCTACCTTGAAGATAGTTATCTCATGGAACGTGTTATTTTATGTTGCAAAAATACAACAGTTTAAAACATAAATAAATTACTATTAGATTCTCTCCTTAAAAATGAAGAAAACCAAACTATGAAGACTTATTACAGCCATGACTCTGTTGAAGATGATACTCAAAATCTATACCAACAAGAGTTCCTCAACAAATTATTTTTTCCCAACTTTCCTTCTCATAGCTTAACTCTTAAGGAGGGTGGCCCTATAATCATTTTGAGAAACATGGATGGTAAAATTGGGCTTTACAATGGAACTTGCTTGATTGTTGTTAGATTGGCAAGGAATGTTATTGTTGAAAAAGTTGAAACTGTTCATTCAATAGGAAGGCTGGTTGCCATTTCATACATCTCCTTGGTTACTGACCCTGATGAAAATGACCTCCCTCTCAAGTTGATTTGAAAACAGTTTCTAGTAAATTTGGCTTTCTCATCAACAATAAACAAATCTCAAGGTCAGATAATATCCAATGTTGGTCCATATCTGCAAGATCCAGTGTTCAGCCATGGTCATTTATATGTAGCATTGTCAAGGAGCAGGTCCAGTCACTCAACAAGGGTGGTAGTCACACACAGAGCTGACAGCCAAATTTCATTTGAAACTGATAAAATTGTTTAGGATGGGGTCTTAAATGCTGTACATCCCAGAAACTGATTAATTGGAAATTTATATTGTGTTTGAGTTACTCCTACATCCAACAAATTGCCATGTGTTCTTTAGTATAATGCTGATTTTATTGAAAAAATAAAATAAAATAAAATAAAATAAAAAAAATAATTAAAAATGACACAAATTTTTTAACTTGATTAACTTGATTTAATTTGAAAATCAAACATCATCTTCCTACCAGCGCCCAATCAGTCCCCAAATTAAATTCCAGAAACTGATGGGTTTGAAATTTATATTTTGTTTGACTTACTCCTGAAATCAATAAATTGACAATAGCTCTCAAACATGATTTAATGGAAATTTCAAAACGGTTTTTATCTTTCACATTTTGACTATCAAACCCACATTCTATCCAAATTATTAAATTTCAAATCAGTTCCCACATTTGGGGGCAATACTCTAGTACATATATTATATTTATCAATCATCAATTTCAAGCTGATCTCTCACTCGTTCTTTCACTTTGAATTTCTGGGTTTTTATTTTTATTTTTATTTTTATTTTTTTTTTTTGCATTCTCTTAACTTCAAGAGACTCGTCGTACAAATTAACTCAGGATGCTTGATTCCTGAACTCCGACAAAAAAAAAATAAAAATAAAAATAAAAAATAATAAATAAATAAATAAAAAATCAAAATAAAAAAAATAAAAAATAAAGTCAAGTAAAAGTTTTTTTTTTTTCGTTTATAGATGGGTGAGCGAGAAATAACATGAAAAAAAAAAGGTGTCAGACAAACGTAAGGGAGGGCATCGGTCTCATCATGTTTGTCTACCCCCTGTACGTACAATATACATACATACCCTGAGGTCTTGAATCCTATACATCCCAGAAACTGATGCATTCAAAATGTATGTGTCGTTTGACTTACACTCCTATATCGATCAAGTGACACTAGCCCAACCATGAATCAATCTCAACTATATACTAAAAATTTATTGGGTCCTGCACCCTCGACCCATACCGACGTCGTCTAAATGCCTCGGTCCTACATTCTCGATTCATTTCCCGACCTCGAGGATGCACACCTCTTGCATCCAAGCTCTTTCAACCGGCAGAAGTTTACACCGGGCAAAAGCTTACACCGGGCCAATGACCCTCTCCCCAAACTTGGGGCCATAATCCTAGTCGGAACCTTAAAAAGGTGGTCATTTTTTTTCATTTTTTTCATTTTTTTTTTTTTTTTGTTTCTTTGATATCGTTCCGATCCGCCCAGATTGGATTCGCAATCCAAGGCATCGGATGAACCTTGCCGAGGTTTGCATGCTCATCATCCCAGCAAATCGATGCATTTGAAACGTACATGTTGTTCGACTGACTCCTACATCGATCAATTGACATGAGCTTCACCACGATTCAATCCGAAAGTTTTTTTTTTTTTTAAACCCCCCTCCCCCCCCCCTTCAAAAAAAAAAAAAAAAAAAAAAAAAAAAAAAAAAAAAAAAAAAAAAATCCAGCCAGGGTTTCCTCGTCTCTCTCTCTCCCCCCCGCCCCGGACCGATGGCTCAAGCGTCGGCCGAGGGTGGGTGGTTTTTTTGTTGTCGGTTCATCGGTCCATGAGGGCCGGCAGGCGGAAGGGAAGGCAGTGAGCCAGATGGTGGGCGAGAGCAAGCTCTTAGAGGCCGCGCGGATGCGATCCGGGGGACAGGGTAGAGGTACGGGTAGGTGTATGCACGCACGTCCGAGCGACTCCTACGGGCTCATGAAGATCATCGATCCATCCCGGTTCCACAGGTTACAACGAGGAAGAAGAAGAAAGAAGCACAGGTGTACAGCGAGAAGAAGAAGAGATCGAGGGTGGGAGGAGGAGAGAGAGCGAGAGGCACGTGTGGGCCGACGACAAGCAGACGGCTGGACGAGCCGATCGGTGGGCACGCAGAGGTCGTGGGATGATGGGCGAGATGACAGGGAAGAGTGAGAGGATGGATATGTACAAGCACGTAGGATCGACCGGATGTCCCCAAAAACACACACACACACGCACGCACAGACACACAAACGAACGAGAGAAAAAAAAGGGGGGAGGATCTATGATGATCGGAAGAGTGAGAGAGCAAGGCGACATGGATTCGAGACCCATCGACCAAATGGACCTAACCTGGAGCCAGACGGATGAAAGCGAGTAGGGAGCTAAGGAGATGGCTGAGGTGGTGAGAGGAAGGATGACGACTGGACTCCATCCCCCCCATCCAAGATTTGATTCTTCCTCCACTCGCTCTCTATTCCTTCTTATTCTTCCTCTCGTTGGTCTGTGCTTCCGACGTGATGTATACAAGGTCGACAGACGAGTCGATATCGAGGTCCTCCAACCAATATGCAGGAGCAGAAACAAAGGAAAAACAGATAAGGGGGAGGGGAGAAGATCCCCCCCCTCTTTTTTCCAAGGCAAGGGGATTATGTATACGTATGGATCGACATGTAATAAGTTCAGGCATAGTTCCGAGTTGATTGCGTTCCAGTCTAAAAAAAGAAGTGTGTACGCAGGTTTTTTTTTTCTTCTTTTTTCTTTTTTTTTCTTTTTTTTTTTTTGATCACGATATTCTTCATCATCATCCACGCGAGAGAAAGATCGTGTAGGTCGACAGACTCGATGGGACCCAAGTCGTGAGAAGGTGAACGAGCTCGATTATCCGGCTCCCACAACATCTCCCAAGCTTCAATCCGGATCATCATTCAGGGGGTAGGCAGGATTCGAGAAGATGAAAGCGACCCGAGAGATGGGATCGTGTGTGCTGCACCTTGTGAGATCTCTTCAAGCCTTGAAGTAGGCCACTCGCCGTCATTGGAATATCGTCGTTCTTGGTTTCCAACTAGCTCTCTCGTCATTCCCCTCCCTTCTTTCTGCCAATCGATAATCTCTTCAGCGCGCGTGGCGATGAGGAAGATCCAAGAGAGCTGGAAGGGTTCGTGAGTTGATCTTTTGGTTTATCCGAGGGTGGTTTGAGACGTTGATAGTTGTGACTGGATTGGCCTCTAGCTGTAAAGGAGTTATTGAGCGAGGAGTCCTGCATTAGCGAGGAAAAAAAAAAAAGAAAAACATTCCATAAGGCTCCAAAATGATGATGAGTCGAGAGATGAAGAGAGCCGAACCAAGGGCTCCACTCACGGTTTCAGGCTGAATTCGATTGATTAGCTCTTCAAGGTGGGAGCGAGGTTTATAACGATCAGCTGACCGTTTCTTACCATCGTCATCGAAGTCAGAGAAAGGAATAGAAGATGGAGGAATAGGTGGGGCGGGGCGAGAGGGAGTTGAAAGGGGGAGAGGTGGTGACCGAGTTAAAGGACGGCATCTAACCGACAAATTAGCCAGATCGACCTGGCGATGAAGCCAGGCCGAAAAATTTGGAGACCTCATGAAACTGGTGTAAAATCCAACGACCATCGAGCCGGTGATTCCGCTCGTCAGCAGTCTCGATCTGAACTCTAGAGTGGACGTATGCAACTTTAAGGATTTCAAAAAATTCTCTTCGTTGAATGATCCTGTTCTCTTTGGCCCTAGATTCGAACTAAAGAGCCCATATCATCGTCGGTCAGACCAATTCAGGAATTAACGATGAATGACCGCATAGAGAATTGGTTGATGATCAAGTCACACTTACTCCTTGGTTGGTAAGAGCGTCAGAAAATATCTCTGAAGCGGTTGTAAGAACTGCTCAGTGAGAAGTGAGAAGTGCTGGGAGATCACGACATCTGCCTGATGATCTAGGCACCACAGCAACATCATTTTGTTCAAGAAAAAAAGAACGACCCCGTTAAGACTAAGGTTGGAAAGAAAATCGAGGGCGGAGGGCAAACGGACAATCTTTGCGATCCAGACAAGCCTGTAAAACTTTGACGATCTGTTTGTTCTTCTGGAGCATGCGTTTTCGATCGGTTACCAAGCCTACTTGATGGTTGATACTACCACCTTGAGGCGTCAAACTCAAGACATTTGGCCATGAATGAGTATTGGTTAAGATGATCGGATTCGTAGCTCCAATCAAGCCCACCGCCCGAGCCTGCCAATCAGGGTCATCAACATGGAGTGAGAGGGCCGGTCAATATCTTAGCTCGTTCGAACAGGTTTTGATGATTAGAATTCGAAGGGGACCAACTTTGTTCTTACTGAATAGGATTGAGAAATCTGGGTCGTGAATGGTGATGTAAGGTCTCCAATTTGCGTGGAATGGAATCTTTGAAAACCCGGCAAGAACAGAAAGGTCACTCAGAGGTCCGAGCTCCTACGGAGAAGAATGAGTAGAAAGAGGGGATGGGGGAGTGGGGAGAGACGAACGGGACGAATCAAGTTTTTGAGATGAAGAACCGTATCAGACACGATATCGGGTGTTGAACCATAAACGACCAGAGGTTCGGCGAGGATGAGGATTTCCCATAACATCCAGAGAGTAGAAACAGACAGAAGAGGTTGATTAGTGGAAGGATTGAGTAGATTGGGACCGAAGAGGATATAACTGAGGTAAGTCGTCGGGTTGGAGGCCAAGACTTGATATTCGATCTCCTTCAACTTGTTAGGACCGTGTCGCGATTCAGCTAGAGGAGGCGTACTGAAATTTACGCTTGATGATTCGAAGCCTCTTAGTTTTGGTTCCAGGATTTGGACTTGGTGGGTGATAGGTATGATACACTTGTGCTGTTGTCCTAAGAACACCAACTCTAAATCAGCGCCTGGTGTTGGATCTGGCCTGAGATGAGTTAAAGCAAGGGTGTATAGGCGAATGGGAAGGGGAATGATAGTACGTTAGCCAGGTGGTGGTGGTGGTGTGTGGGGGGGGGGGATGGAGAAGATGACGGATACTGAGAAGTGATGATGTACGAACCAAGAAGCTATATCCATGATGGCAGTTTCCAAGACTTTTGGCCCTTGACTGGAGTAGAGTGGACCTAGCCTGGCGACCAAAGTGGAGAATAGACCAACGTAATCAGATAAATGAGTGATCTGGGCGATAGGCCCATTGAGCCGAAAAAAAAAAAAAAGACGGATCGAATGGTTTGAATGAGTTGAAGGGTTGGGGTGAACGAAAGAAAGCAGTAAGAACGGGCATCTCGACGTGGTTTGATTCAAGATGGCTGATGCATTGTAGGAGAGGAAGAGAGAGAGAGAGAGTGTGTGTGTTTTTTGATGAATGACGACGTACCAAGACGATAGAGCGTTGGTTATAACCACGAGGGACGCTAGGATCACGTTCCTGGACGAAGTAGACGTAACCACTGAGATCTGAATTGAGAGGATGGATGAGGGTTGGGGTGGGAGGTTTGGAGGGACGTTCGATGAGGTTTCTATCGGGATGAGTAGGGTTGTTGGAGGTTGAGATTAAGGATGTCTTGGAGAGTCTCATGGATTGTGAACGTTGGTTGATGGAACCTAATCCAGCACTCAAACCGGAGCCACCGGGGATCCTCCAGGAGAAGATTAAGCTACCACTCTTTGAGCAATCGGGGAAGGAGGAGAAGGCGATGTTGGACATCTGATTGGAGGTCAGGTTGATGGATGGATAGCAGTTATCGAAATCTAGGAGGATGGAGGGAGAGGGATGAGAATGGTTTTTTTTTTTTTTTTTTTTTTTTTGAGATGGGTTTTAAAGAGAGAGAGAGAGAGAAGAGACTGACCGGGACCTTCGTCTAGATCGAAGTTGACGAGAGCAAAGGTCAAGAACCAACGACGGATGGAGAGTAACAGTTTTGGATTCAAGTTCGAGGAGGGTACGGGTAAGGTCTGTTTGAGGGGGATGGGATGAGAGAGGGTTAGATCGATTTGAGAGGATGAAGCTGAGAGTTGGATGGAGGTGATATCCTGAGAGGTGAGTTGAATGGATTGGGATCGATGGAGGACTTTGGGATGACGACGGGAGGCTGAGTGAGAGAGATGGTGAGATTGAATTGGAGTGGGTGCTGGGTGATTGAGGAATTGGGTTGGATTGATTGCATGATGGCTGGGATGGTTGAAGTGATGAGTGGATGAGGATGGGAGGGATGAGTTTGAAGTAGTTGAACTCGAACTTGATGAGAGTGAGATGGAGATGGTATTGGATGAGGATGGATTGAGAAGATGTTGATGGTGTTGATGGTGTTGATGTTGTTCTTGTTGATGTTGTTGTTGTTGATGTTGATGGTGTTGATGGTGTTGATGTTGTTGTTGTTGATGTTGTTGTTGTTGATGTTGTTGTTGTTGATGTTGTTGATGTTGTTGTTGATGTTGTTGTTGTTGTTGATGATGTTGTTGTTGATGTTGTTGTTGTTGTTGTTGTTGTTGTTGTGGTGGTGGTGGTGGTAGTGGTGGTGGTGTTGGTGGTGGTTTTTGCTGTGAAAGCGTCGAGTTGGATCTCTTGACCATCGTCGAGTACATGGCTTAGCTTAGCTTGGCTTAGTCAGTGGTCATCAGTCTCCTCTCCTCCTGCCTGGCTATTCTCTTCTCCTCTCTTCTCCTCTCTGCCTCTGCCGCTGCCTCTGCCTCTGCCTCTGCCGCTGCCTCTGCCTCTGCCTCTCTGCCCTTTGCCTTGAAATCTTGATCCTCACCACTCCTCACCCTCACCCTCACCCTCCCCTTCCTCCTTCTCCTTCTCCTTCTCCTTCTCCTTCTTCTATCGATTATCTTCCTTCATCACTTCTAACCTCGTTCCTACTTTCATCTCTTCCTATCTTCCTCGTCATCTTCTTCCTCTCTCCCTCTCAAAGTTCCCTCCCTTCTTAAGTACAATATCAACTCAGCAGTCCTCGTGATATACTCGTCTATCCAACACTGTCACCGATCCTCCCCTCCAACCCGGCCGGTGACATGCGCTCGACTGGCTTAGCCTCAGCAACCAACTGTGTAGCTCATCTTCTCCTTCTCCCGCTCCCGCTGCTCTCTAATTCCGAGTTCAAATCTCTAATCTCAATCTTCCGAGATCATCACACACACACACACACACACCCAGACAAACCCACACACAGACAAACACACACACACACACACACACACACAGACAAACACATTCTAAGACTTAATGATGATAGGATAACCCTTAGATGATGCTCATATGATCTGATACACCCTACTACCTTCCTACAACCTTGGAATTATATACCCACACTTCAGAGACCACTTGAAAATTAGAGAAACAAAGAAAACTTTTCTAATCCCCTACAATCCATCACACCCAATCCATCTAGCCACAATCTGTCAGCATCTACCATCCACCCAATCACTGGTGATCTCCAACAGTCTACTAACCCATCCACCTCAACATGCCCTCCTTGGTCAATCCCCTTTGTACTTCTGTATCCCAGCTTCCTCCACTTTCCCTTCATCTGCCTTCCCATCAAACACCTGCCCAATCAATGATCTGTCCCAGAAACCCATAGTTGGTCCCCCCCCCCTTTTTTTTCATCAGTCCCTGGTCTAATTGCCTTCTCAGTTGGTATCCCTTAGCTCTGCTTTTCATTATTGATAACTCTGCTGTTCATGATCCCTAACTCTGGTTTTCTATATCCATAACATTTGACTCATCCAGGACCAGTAATCTGCTTTCCTTCCACTCATCTTTTAACCAATAGAACTTTGCTATCTTGAGGGCTTCAGATCTTTCTCCCATGCACCAATGATTTTGTCTGGAACCATGCTTCTTGTCTCTTTGAGCCTGTAGATCTCCCCAAAATATGAGCCAAGAAAGTTTAGTTCTACAGCCTCTGCATCCTTTGGAAGCTTGTCATTCACCCCTGAGTCTATGTCTATCAATATTCACTACCTCACTGGATCACTGTCCAGGATTTTCATCCCATCCCTTTCATTTCTATTTTTTTTTTTTTTATGTCAGCTGAAAGTATGCTCTGTCTTCTCCAAAAAATCATTTTAGACCTGTTTTAAAAACCCTCCACTTAGGGGGAGCTGATGCATGAAAGAATGGTGTTCAGTACTGGGATGGGCCAGTTTGAGTATCTAGTCATGCAATTTGGCCAAGAAAAAATTCCCCTGAAGTGATCCAATGTGTCATCTTGTGGGTCCTCAGAGTTGTAGTAGGCATCTTCTGCTTTGTTTAAATCATCATCATCCTCAGTTGGTATGTCAAGCTTGTGTGGGCACACTCCCAAGTCCCACTTGGCACAGTGCCCAGAAGGCTTTTGAGTGGGCCCAGTCAGATGGATTTGGGAATCTGGTTGCACTGAAGATCTTGGCACACAGCCAAGCCCAAGCTGATAACACCTCCCACACAGCCACCCCAAGTACTATATGCAAATCTAGGCAGGCATGAGGGAAAATGGGAGGAGGCTGAGTTCAAGGCTGACTGGAAATGCAACTCCAAAGTCCAAAGTGTAAGTTAAAAGCCTCATGAAAAGTGAAATCAAAGGTTTAAAATAAATAGAACAGAGACAAAACTCAATGCAAAGAATTAATCTCAGAAGGATGTGAGAATTTTTGAAACAAAATGACTGAAAAAAAAAATCTACAGGCAGACTTCCTGGTCCTTATGAGGTAATCTACATCAGTGGGTGGATGACTAGATGCAACCTGATGGAGATTTGTCAACAGCTATTAGGTTGAAGACACCATGAATGACATGAAAAGAATAATAGAGTGGCCCATGATGTTGCCATATATCAAAGCACTTGGCACAAGATGAATGATGCTGAACATTACATCAGACTTTGGGCAGAAAAACAAAGGTGGTAATTTTGAGGTGATTGAAATGGAATGCAGAAAAACAATATTGGGTCTTTGACATGTGCCAAGGTGACAACTGATTGATGCAGGTGCTATGCACCATGCAAGCCAAGAAGATCAAGTGACTGGATTGGATGGGCCAAGTTCCAGGAACAGGGTTAGGCCAAGTATGGAAGGTGCAAGGAGACTGAGTTTATGTTGAAATTTCATCAGATTTTTTTTAAAAAAAAAGTAAAATTATGATGTAATTGAATTGATGTAGTTTCTCTCAAGCAATGAAATTGCAACCATGGTGGTTTACCCTGATTGGGATAACTTACCACAGATTTTGAATAATTGTGCCAAAGCCTGTGGTTAACCCAATTGGGATGACTCCTGCAGTTGTGCAAGACCAAATTCCTGGGAAACTACAGCTGGGATCTCCCTCAACACCAGTTCCTCCCTCAATTCCCTCAAGGATCATCATCTCCACCTCACTCACCACCCAAGGCAAGTAAAAAAACCACTTAGAATACAACCAAACATCCTCTCAAGACCAATCAACCAAAGAAACAAGTAATAAGCCATTCCAAAACAATCAATCAATCAGAAAGCCATTTCCAGACCATCCACCCATCAGAACAACCAACCAAAGAAGATCAATTGACAAGCAAACCTCCAGCCCAATAATCACTGGCTGCCAGCAAGACCCAACAAATCAATAGAACCAACAGACCATGACAACCACCGGCACTCCCATCAAATCTAAAAAGAAGGGGGCTAGATCAATAGCCAACATCCCAAGACAGGGAGTTGAACACACAGTTGGGTAAAAAATAGACAAGCAAAGAATTCCCACTGCCACATAGTCTACAGGCACAATACCAACCAGACCCAGACTACCATCAGCAGCTTCCCAGAGCCAATTCAGACTCATCCTTCCTTCTCTCTCCTTATGCCTTGACCCAAGGAGATACACCCAGGAACTAACTTTTGTTTAAATCCAATCCTACTATCTGTTCCTTTGCATTTCTTGGTAATATTTTGTTGAAGTAGACTAGATGCTGGTTTTTATAAAACGAGTGGTAGAGCTAAACTCCAGGATTAAGAGCCCTGTAGTTCAACACAATCAAAATTCAAATATGCTCAACCAAAAGAGGATCATTGACAGCTCAAGCACTGCTGCAAGGAAGAATCCTTGATCAGTCAAACAAGTCAGCCAAACTTACTCTTAAGAACCAGCAACAACTATGTTGGGAGCACTCACCCAAGCCATTTTCAAGACCTCCATGGAAGGCATTCCAAGCTAAAACATGGAAAAATTTTCCCTTGAGAAAGAAAGGGTTGGAAAATTGCTAGAGCTACAAGGACTTAAAGATGTGCTAAACTCACCAGGCCAGAACCTCACCATTGTCCATAATCTAAGCATCATAACCATTGTGATCTCAAATTCGAACCCTGATATTCAAAAAAATGTCATCAACCACAAGAAAAACAAAGATTAAAAATCAGTGTGAAAGTCTATCTTGAGATTCTTTTCCCCATCCAAAGCATCAAACCAAGACCAGGTGTACAAGGAGTTCCTCCAAACCACATTCAACCAAAACAATGTTCAGAAGTTCATCACCCAAGTCAAGAGGTCCATAAACCAGCTCCATGAGGTGGGCATCTCTACTCCCAAAGAAATCCTGGGATATAACATCCTCAACAAATCAAAAACCAGCCTAGACAACATTAGCCAACAGATTACTCACTCCAATAGGCTCAAAAACACAGATCTTGTCCTTGACCACTTGAGAAGATTCATGAATGAAAAAAAAATCAATGAGCACGGTGGAAATCAAAACTAACTCACTCAACAGCACCAGCTCAAGCATAATGAGGTGCAAAAAAGGCAAGAATAAAACTTTGAATCAGCACCCAATCTCTGAATGCTGGACTCTTAATCCCAAGCTCAGACCAAGCAGACCAGTCACAGTAGAAACTTGCATCACTTTCAGATGCCTTGATCAATCTCATTGAGCCCTAGACAACTTCATAATCCTTGAATCTGGCTCTAATTCTCACATGATTTAAGACTCCAGCCTCTTCAAAGATATCTCCACAAAAGAACTAGGATCTTTGAAGACCAGGTATAGAACTCACTTAATAGAGATTAAAGGATCCAGAAAAGTAAGCTTGAAGAAAAAAGATGGGTCCAATTTATGGATAAAGAATGTACTTTATGTAACTGAGCTGTGAGCCAACCTCTTGTCTTTCTGTTTCCTACTCTTAGACCAATATGAATTCAAATTTGAAATCCAAAAATCCTCTGTATCAAAAGAAGGAAAAGTGGTTCTCAGAGGCCACTACCAGGAAAACTTGCCTGCTATACCATTAAGGGAAAAACAGAGGGAAAATGATTTCTCTCCAGTGGAGAAATTCTGCACAAGTCCTTTGGACATCTCGGCTATCACAAGATCAGAAACAAGTTAAACATACCTATCAAACCAGATACCTTCTGCAAGTCCTGGGAAGTTGGACAAATAACTAAGTTATCTTTTAAAATAAACCATAAGTCAGCATCAAGACCCTTTGAAGAACTTTATCTGGACATTGTTGGAACCATCACACCTTCCCCAGTTGAAACTCACAGATACTTTTTTACTGTTGTTGACAGTCACTCCAGATACTGCTTGGTTATCTCTCTTGAATTCAAAGCCAAAACCTTTGAATCAGTTTTCCATATCCTTGATCTTGAAGCTAAAGGTTTTGGATACTATCCCAGCGTTCTGAATTCTGATGGAGGCAGTGAATTTAAGAAAAAAAAAGTTTCAAGGAATACTACTAGATGAACTTGATCAAAACAAGATAATCTAAACCCTACACTCCTCAGTAAAACAGACTAGCCAAAAGACAGAACAGAACCGCACTTGATTCACTCAGAACCATCTTCCATGACTCATGCCTGAACAAGAATCTGCCAAAATTTGTTCTCAAGGCCATTACCCTTACACTGAACCAGATCCCCAGCCACAAATCCAAAACAATCTCCCTACTCTATCTTCAAAAAAAAAAAAAACACTCTTACTTTTGATTATTTCAATCACATCAGGAACCCAGTCTCCTTGCTAACACTACCCAAGGAAACCTCCTCCAAGCTTGAACCCATGGGAAAAAAAAGTGTCCTGATAGGCTTCAACAACCATCTCAGATCTCACCACATTTCATCAGACTCTGGAAGAATTCTTGAGACCAAAAACATCAGATTACTCACCCTTGTTTCAAGAATAAGTAGAAAACCATCCATAGACCTTGATTTTGAGATCAAGGACCAGAAAAATCCTATAAGAATGTTCAGAGACCCAAAAAACTTCTAAAACTCAGACAGTGAAAGCAAAGGACCCTCTGACTACAGCAAAGATGACTTTAGTGAAGGACTGGTTGAAAAAAACAATGAAGACACATTGTTGTGGTGCTCCAAGCCCTAACCTATAACCATCAGAATAAAGTTTTCTAGTATAAGGATCTCTCAAACCCTCAAAGTAACCTCAAGAATGGATTCTAAACCAATAATAACCTATAGTCACTCAGCCAAAGTACCCCTCTATCTCTCATAGATTAGAAGATACAGCCCAAATCAACCCTGGCCTACCCATACCCACAAGAAGGTGTCACAGATCAGTGAAAGACCCACAGAAATACCCGGGAAACTCTCAGAAACTGAAACTGAAAGCCTATATCTAAAAGAAAACAACTTGGCCAAACTATATGTATATCCAAAGAGATCTTGCAATCAAGCCATAACCACAACCCACCCAGGCTGGAGAACCTATGGAATGTTCCAGAACAGCAGTTCAGTTGTACCACCCACAAGTCAACTGCATCTCAAAACTAGAACCAAAATTCAGCCAGAAACACATTTCACCAGCCATCACAGAGTTGGTGAGAGGTGGCACACCCCCTAATGTGTATGAATGGAGAGACTCCCTCCAGCCATTCTATTGCCACCCCCCAGGTCCTCAGCCTGAGGAGGTGCCCCCTTATAAAATGAACTAAAACCTTCCAAAAGCTTCTAAAACCTTATAAAAAAGAATAATAAACCCTTTATAAAGTTATTAAAACCTTACAAAAGGATTTTAACCATCACCAACAAGAACCAAACCTCATAAAGTATACCATCACCATTCCAACCAAACCATCACCCTATAAGTTGAACATCATCAACCCATTATTCCATAAATTTGGGAATCACCACCATTAACCCATAAATTGACCATCCTCAACCAATATCACATAAACAATCAATCATCATCACTATCCATCATCATCATCACCATCCATCATCATCTATCATCAAATTCATCAACTACCTTTATCATCACTATCACCATCATCCATAACCATCAACAAATCATCATAAACATCCATCATCATCATCACCATCCATTATCACCTAGATTGACCATCATCAATCATCATCATCAATCATCATCATCCACCATCATCATCCATACTATCACCATCATCCATCCATACTGTCATCATCATCCATCCATACTTTCATCATCATCCATCCATACTAGAATCATCAACCATCTATCCATAATATCATCATCTACCTTCATCACCATCAGTTATCAAGTATAGGCTCAGCCATTTCAAGCTCATTCAATCCCCACCTGTAACATCAAAGGATTATCCATCAGTAACCAATAAAAAAAGCAAAAAAAAAAATGTATAAAGGATAAGACTTGGCAAAGGATTCTTCCCTTAATAAGCTTCTATCCTCCAATTCACCTATCTGTTCCACCAATCTTTCCCTTATCAAGCTTAAACATATTGATCCTAGGTCTGATAGAGACTACTATAGTAGCAAACTTTATCTGAAAATCAGCCAAAAATCTCTTTTCTTTTATTGCTGCAAGACTAATATATTACTTAGAGGGGCAGGCAATTCAAAACCAAAGAAACCAACCTTAGTATTTGTCTATCATATCCATAGTTTTGGTACTAAATTCCACCTCATGTGACTGACACCAAGCTACTTACTAAACTTTATCCAATCCCAAAGGAGTCTTTACATTTTAAATTCAAAAAACAGAACAGGAAAGCCCCATTAAATCTCCAAATCCAGAGAGAAAGCCTACTCCTTGCAGATACAACCTCAGAGGAGGATCCTCAAGAGTCAAAATAGTCAAGTATACATAACTCAGTACACCCAAAAAATTTTTTGAAGCCATCAATGCCATATTTGATTCCATTGATAAAATGGATGTATGGGAAGCTGAAACCATAATGACATACTCCTATCTAAAAGCCTTCAGGGTAATCAAAACCAAGCATGCCACTGCATCTACTCCTGAAAAGAAAAAGGCCAGGATCTGCATCCAGGTATTCAAACAGATCCTTGGCATTGACTATGACAACACTGTCTCTCCAACTGGAAGGTTCACAACTCTTCTGACACTCCTCATAATTTCCATCTCAAAAGATTATCTCCCTTAGACAGTTTGATGTGAAGGCAGCATTTCTGTATGAACCTCTCAAAGAAAACATCTAGATTAAAAATCCCTCAGGCTTACCAAGAACAATCCCCTTCCTCAAACTGAAGAAATATCTTTAAGGTATGAAACAAGCTCCAGCAAAATGGTAGAGCAGCCTCACCAATTGACTCACAGAGATCAGATGTTCTCCATCCAAATCCAATACCTTCCTCTATATTCACCAGGAATCTAACTCTGTACTCTTCTTTCATGTAGAAAAGCTCATTTTAGCTGGAAGAAACCAGGAATTTGAAGACCCCTTCCTCAAATGCTTTCACAATTCCTCAGCTCACAGTCCATGAAAAATCCTAGGAATGGACTTGACTATCTCAGATCTCAACATGAATCTCTATCAAATAAAACTTATCAGAAAATTAATCAAACTTCTTGGGCTCCCAAATTGCAAAATTGTCCTCACACCTCTTACACCAAGCATCCAACTCTTGAAGGCAACTGTGAAAGAAATAGAAAAGTTTGGAAAGCTCAACATAAATTATAGAACCTGAAAAGGAATTCTAAAATTCCTCTCCTGCAGAAAAACACCAGATATAGCCCCAGAAGTTTCTTTTCTAGCCCAGTTCAATAAAAACCCAGTAATAAAACACTGGAATGAAGTACTTCACTTCTGGAAATACCTGGCTGGAATCACTTCACCCCCACTCTCTCTTCCTCCTTCCTCCTTTTCTTCCTCCTCTAGACTTAAGTATTTAAGCAATGCTTTCTGGGCTAATGATCATGACTCCAGAAAATCAAGAAGTGGTTATATCTGTTTCTGGCTCAACTGCCCCATCTCCTGGAATAGCTGAAAACAGAAAAAAATCACAATTTCATCCACAAAAGCCAAATTTAACTCACTTGCCAAATGCCACCAAGGAAGCCTGTGGATATCAGAACTAATCCAAGAGCTTTGGCCCATGTATTTTCTCACTCCAATCTTGAATTTAGACAATAAGGGACTTACCAAAAAAAATCAAACACTTTGGCTCAAACTCCAAGACCAAAAATCTAGAAATTAAAACCAAATACCTTAGAGATCTATATAAAAACAAGAAACTAGAAGTGAAAATGATTCCCTCAAAAGACATTGTTACCAATGCTCTGACCAAGGCCTGTAAGTCAACCTCTCTCATTAGACTCAGCAGCAGGCTCTTCACCTCAAGGCATTGGGGGTATTGAAATTTTATCAGATTGAAAAAAAAATTACATAGTCGATTTGATTTTGTATCTCTCAAGCAACTACATTGCAACCATGGTGAGTTATCCCAATCAAGATAACTTTCCACAGCTTTCAAATAAATGCACTTTGGCCTGGAGATAACTCCTTTAGTTGCGCAAGACAAAATTCCAGTGCAAATAAAGCTGGGATTTCCCTCCACACAAGTGTCTAAACTTAACCAATGACCCAATGAAATGAAAAAAACCACCTAGAATAAAACCAACCACCCTCTCAAGACCAATAAAAAACAAACAGACAAGGAATAAGCCATCCCCAAGCAAAAAATCAATCAGCAACCCATTTCCAGACCATCCAACCATCAGAAAAACCAACCAAAGAAGATAAATTCATTACCAAGCAAAAAAACCTCCAGACCAAGAATTGATGGCTTCCAGAAAGACATGACCAATCAACAGAACCAACAGACCACCAACACCAGCACTCCCATCAACTCTAAAAAGAAGGGAGATAGATCACTAGACAAAATCCCAAGACAGGTAATTGAACACACAGTTGGATAGAAGATAGACAAGCAAGGACAACCAACTGCCACATAGTCCACAGGGATGATACCAAACAGAAACAGACCACAATCAAGGTCTTCCCAGAGCCAAGTTAGAATCAGCCTTCATTCTCTCTCCTTGTGCCTTGAACTGAAGAAATACACCAAGTAACTAAATTTTTTTTCAGTTCAATCCTCCAACCTGTTCCTTTGAATTTCTTGATACTATCTATTTGAAGTAGATTCAATTCTGTTTTTAGAACAAGAGTAACAAAAAAACAGAAGCTGGATCATCAACCATGTCTTTGACCGGTTTAGACTCAAGTTTGATCGAATAGTAGATTGTTTTTCAATTTTAAATGGTACTGAAAGGTTTGAAAGTACAGACTGAGTTTTCAAAGTTTGAAAGTAACTTGGATATGCCAGAGGTTGTAAGAAAAATGCACTTGTTTTTAGTTTGCATTTGGTGTCACACTTATTATAGACTTAGGAAGGGATATTTCAAATTTTGATGATAAAGTAAAAACCTTGACTAGGAGTTTGAAAGCATGTCCCCCTTCCTACTTTCCTTTAATCAACCCTTTTGAACCAACACAGTCTCTCCTGTCAACTCAAAATGATAATTTTTGTTTCCTTTTTATGTATTATATTTTTTTATTATTTATTTTATTTTTTTCCAATTTCTTCTTTATTTCTTTCTTTATTTCTTTTTTTTTTTGAAAAAGGCTTAGAATTCTTAAAATGAGATAAAAAATCTAGAAGGAAGATCAAACAGATCAATCAAAGATGATGAGTCCAAAAAATTGATTGAGATTGAGGCCAATGAGGAACAGGTGTAAGAGCTTCTCAAGGAGCTCTGAGGTTGAATAAAAAAAAAACTCCTAAAAGAAGTTTTTCCTCACTAGAGCAAGACCACATCTTGTAAAAAACCACAATAATCAAAATTATTGACTTCATCACAAGGAGTATGAACCAAATGTAATCATTGATCCCAAGGTTTGCAAGCTCATCTGCTAAAGCCTTGTGGGAAATGGCACAAAGCTGAGGGATGAAATGGGAAATTCAAAGTATCAAATTATAAAATTCAACACCCTCAGAATGAAGACCAAAAGTTTTTCAGGGTAAACAAGGAACAACCAGGAAGGTTTACTGAAGACATGAAAAAAAAATCCTTTTAACTTGAGCAACAATAAAGCATAAGCCTCCTTGAACTTCAGCAATTGCTGAAGGAAGAATTTGATTTAGGTGTTTCAGAACAGGCTGTTGGTAACCTGATCCATGATGTGTATATATCATTTAAACAGGTTAATAATATTCCAGCTTCCATGAATAAAACCCACCTTATTAAGCAATGTGAAAATTATTTCCAAGTTTTTGGGTTGGATCTGGAGTAAATGGTCACATTTGTTGATGAGGTAGGGTCTGATCACAATTCAGGCTGAAGATCTGGATAGACAACCTCTGGTAAATCAATTTTCTTTTTTTTTTTCAATCAATTGTCTGTTTTTTTCTTATCCATGATTTTTTTATCAATTTTTCTTTTTTTATTGATTTGTTTTTTCTTCTTTTTCTGTTTTTTTTTGTTGATCCATACTGGGCAAACCTGTGGTCTTGGGACTTGTTACCAAGGAAGAGAACAAGGGAAACACAATTAGTTTGGTGGGCTGGGTGGTGGTCAATCCAACCCAGCCCCAGGTCACCTCCCCCTTGGGAACGGGTGGGGGGGGGGAGATGGCCCCTGCAACCCTTGGTTGCTCCACACATGAGGTGGGGGGGTGATCAATTCCCCTCCCACCTTGCCGGTTGCCTGGTTGCAGCCAGCCTGGTTGGTCAATACATGAGGTGGGGGGGTGATCAAATCCCCTCCCACCTTGCCGGTTGCCTTTTTGCAGCTGGCCTGGCTGGTTGAGGACCAGCCAGCCCCCCCTCCCCTTTGCCACCAAGGAAGGGGAGTGAGGGAGGCAGGGGCTGCCAGCCCCCCGCGGCTGCAACCAACCAAGAAAACCAACCAGGACCGGGGCCCCGCACACAAGCGGGTGTGGGGACTCCAAATGGAGCCCCCTGCCCCATACAACGGCCCCCCGCGGGCCATCGGGCCCTGCAACAGGCCCCCCCAGAGAAACAAGCGGCCCCAACGGGCCGCCAAGGCCCAAAGACCACAAAATACATACTTTGGCAGGCCAGCCCATCTGACAAATTATGTCCAAAATAAAGCTTGGGAACATTAATGCCCAAAAAAACTGTTCAGGATAAGG
This sequence comes from Puccinia polysora, assembly GCA_025617555.3. Lineage (NCBI taxonomy): Eukaryota > Fungi > Basidiomycota > Pucciniomycetes > Pucciniales > Pucciniaceae > Puccinia > Puccinia polysora. Next base: position 24,450,064 of record CM062626.1, read on the forward strand.
TGGCCCATCCACCCTGGCAGGCCCGTTAAGGCCCGTGTCCCAATAGACCTAGAAAATGTGTTTTGGTGCACAAATGCCCAAAAGCTATAACATCCACATAGGCTCACATGGCCCACATGATGTCCAATGGGCCGTGGAGGCCCATTTGTGCATCCTATTTGGATTGCACAATAATAAGCACATTACCTGAGTGCATCCGTATTTTAACACACCCCCTTAATCCAAAAGGGATGCCATATGCATACTAGATACAAAACCTTGATGTTTGTTCCTATCTAAGGCCTTAGCTAAGATATCCTCAATCATTGCTCCAGTAGCCATGTACCATAACACTATCTCTCTGCAGTTCACTGCATCACCTATATAGTTATAATGAACATCAACATGTTTTTTTCTTGAATGGAACACTTGGTTTTCTGCCCATGCAATGGCACTCTGATTATCAGAATACAAAAACACAAACCCTTGTGGTTCATGAGTATCCTCTAATACCTTTCTCAACCACTTTTCCTCCTGTGAAGCTGATAGGTATGCTCTTGATAATATTGCAACAATATTTGCTAGAACTGAAAACCAACAGAAGCTTAGACGTTGTTTAGAGAGTAGATGAGAAGAGAACCCTGGCAGCACAGAAGTGGTAGAGGAAAGAATACGCAGGAGAATGGCAGCAAGTGCAGAACTAGATTGTCAGATGAGTCAAGCTAGAGTGATATTGAGGATCATGTTCTTACCAGGCATGGACTTGTAGATGAGGACTTGATTGAATGGTGAGTTGGATGAGGTTGAACCGGATAAAGGTGGATAGAGGGTTGAAGAGGAGAAGATAGGTTGATGATTATTTGAGAGGAAAATACAAGATATAGGAAGCAGACTGAAAAGAGAGAAAGGAAAGAATGAAGAGAGGAAAGGTATTGAAGAGAAAGAAAGAGACAGCAGCCAAGAAAAAGAAAGAAGAAGGAGCCCAAGCCCCTTCTGAGGCAAGGATCTGAGTTAGCTGAGGAAAGGAGGTTGCCCAAGTGTCACAGGACAGATCACTGGGGGACCTGTCCAAGTTTGTGCGACCTTTGAGGACAAGTCAGTAATATCCTAGTATTTGACAATACTTAACAGCTCTGTACTTGGCTTCTGTTGATGAAAGACTTATTTCTGACACCTTCTTAGAAATCCATGACACTAGATTCTTTCCTAAAAAGAATAAAAAACCACTTGTTGATTCCCTGGTGTTACCATCTGCCCAACTTGCATCAGAATAACCAACCAAATCAAAATTTGCTGACTTTGAAAACTGCAGTCTGAGACTTCTTGTTCCTTTAAGATACCTCATAACTCTCTTAAACGCAGACCAATCCCTCATGCTTGGTTTCTCTATGTTTTGTGACAAAATGCCAATTGAATAAGCAATATCTGGCCTTGTACACTGCCCCAAATAATTTAGCAATCCAATAGCTGACCTATAATTGTTCCCAGATTGGAAAAACTCCAGATGCTCCTCATCTGTAGACTTTTCTAACCAAATGTTAGACTGCATTGGAGTACCAAACTACTTTGCATCCTCTAAGCCATACTGCTTAAGGAGAGCTAAAACATAATGGTTTTGATCCAACTTGATCCCATTATTTCTCTTACTAACTTTCATTCCCAGCACCTGTTGTGCCAGGCCAAGATCTTTTATCTTGAACTCTTTTTTGAGTGCCTCCATGACTCTCTCTTTACCATTCCCAATAAAGATAATTTCATAAACCCATACAAACAAAATTGCATCCTTTCTCACAAAGAGACAAGGTTTGGCCTCACTTGTCCTGAAACCAATCTCTATCAGTTTCTTACTCATGGTGTTATACCATGACCTAGCTGCTTGCTTCAGTCCATACAGGGATCTACACAGCTTGAGGACATATTCCCCTTTATCCACTGAGAGGAAACTTCTAACACAGATTTTCTTCATAGTTTCTGGCTTGGTCTCTACCAGCAATTCCTTGAAATCATCAGGAATTGACATATAAACAGTCTTCTCTTCTCCAAGTTTTGCATTTAAGTATGCAGTCACAAAATCAGCCTGTCTGATTTCTTCACCCAACTCCAATGCCAAAGCAATGATGTACCTGAAGGTGGACAGCCTTCCAGTTTGCAAAAACGTTTCTTGATAATCAATACCCTCTTTCTGCTTGAAGTCTTGTGCAACACATCTAGCTTTGAACCTCTTCAAAACTCCATTAGTATCAAACTTCTTATTCAAAACTAACCTAGACCCAACAATGGTCTTTCCTTTTGGAACTAACTCCCGCTTAACTAATTCAAATACACTATTAATTTCCAGAGAATCAAATTCCTCAAAAATAGCTGTCTTCCAATTGGCTCTATCATAAGAATTCATAGCTTGGCCAAACCTATTTGGGTTAACCCTATTACCCATTTCTGAGCTTAAATGAAGAATCTCATTAAGCATAAATTGTTCCCAAAACATATCTTCTTCACATTCTGCAGAAGCATAATGGGGCTTCCATTCCCCATACCTATCAACAGGTATCCTACTCCTTTCAATCCTTCTAACTGGAGGTGGAGGCTCATCAGGTTCTGATTCCACAGACTCCCCTGAAGCGGGTACTGAACCCTCCTGTGGCCTTTCTGCCATCTCAACATCATCACTAATGATATTATCTACAGCATCTGCTGGTGAAATAGGCTCCAATGCTATTTCCTGCTGTGATTCTTGAACAGAACTATCTTCTCTCCTTTTTAGTGGAAAGGTACTTTCTTCAAATTTTACATCCCTACTGCAGATAACCTTTCTTGTCCCTGGACAATAAATCCTGTATGACTTACTTATTAAATCATAGCCTACAAGTGCCCCTGTTCTGGGTCTAGGATCTAACTTTCCAACTATTTAATTATGGTGGACACTATAATACACTAAGCAACCAATTGTTCTTAGGTGTGATGTTTTGGGGTACAACTTTGAAAACAGATAATGCAGACTTTTTCCATTAACACTTACAATATTGTGCAACAGAAACACTGTGCACACCAACTCAGCCCATAAAAACTTTGGAAAACCAGATTGAGCCATGATAGTTCTGAATTTGTCCAATAAAATCCTATGCATCCTCTCAACTATTTCATTGTTTTGTGGAGCACTTGCAGTAGTAACTATATGAGTGATACCATAATCATTAAACAGTTTCTCAAACTATTTAATCAAAAACCCACCCCCTCCATCAGTAATAACCCTCTTGATCTTGCTCATCAAATGATTCTGTTTCCAGACTTTGAAGATTACTGAAACCTCCTCTGTGGTCTGATCCTTTGATCATATTGGTTTCACCCAAACATAATTAGTTGCTGTATAAAACAAATTGATGAAGTACTTTGCCCCCCCAAGGGAAACTGGTGAAAATGAACCAGCCAAATCAATGGAGAATTCCTCTCCAGGAACTTCTGTGAAATCTTTACTCTTTGAGAACACATTCCTGGTCTTGGCCCCTAAAGTACAACTTTCACAGTTGCTGTCCTTTAACTTATGGCCACTTCTATTGTGAGCAACAGTGCTCAGAGCTGAAAACCTGAACAAGTTTGCACATAGGAACTTATTCTGAACTTTTCCACTCAGTATGGCTCTCCTATTCAAATCAATAACAAACTAATCTTCTTTAAGATAATAAATCTGGAAACCTTTTTTCCAGAGAACTCCAAGAGACACAAGGTTATAAGGAAAATCTGGTACATAGAACACTTTATCAAAAGATATTTTGAAAACCAAGTGATATGCAAGAATACCTTTTCCAATTCCTTTAATCTGAATTGTTCTTCCTATTTGGCCAATATTTACAACACCATCATTATCTCTAAGATTTGAAAACAAATTTGGCTCAAAAAACATGCGGTCTGCACAACCAGAATCAATCAAAACAAGAACATCCTCCTTCAATCCTCCTACAAGGAAAGAAGAATTATCAGCCACTGATAAGTTCTTATCATCAAGGTTAAGATTACATACTTCATAATCAATCAAGTTCATTTCTTGATCCTCATTGATTTTGAAATTCATGTTGGGGACTTGTTCCTCAACAGCTTGTTCCATTGAAAAATCCACAACAACCATAGCAAAATTTTCCATGGCAAGGTTGACCTCTTTGTCTTCCTTTTCACTTTCCTTGGACTTCTTTGTCTTCTTTGCCTCCTTGCAATCCTTTGCATAGTGCCCCTTCTTCTGAAAATTATAACACAAGACCTTTAATAAATCCCCTTTTGGCCTTTGCCTTCTTCCCGGATTTTCCTGTCTTGCCCACCAGAGCAGTTCCTGTGCCCTCCTTCATTTTAAATTGAAGATCATCCTTTTCAATCCTTCTAGGCACATCCTCTTCTCCAGGTAGGGGATCCAATTGAGATATAATCCTAACCAAGGACTCATATTCTTTTGGTAGCTTTTGAAGAATTAAGAGTGACAAACACTCAGGATCCATGTTCAGCCCAGATGACTTGAACTTAAGTTGAAAAATTTCAACTTGAAAAATTTATTGAAAGCAATACCCTTTTGATGAACAGAATCACCAGCATACTTGGCCTTGAGCATTTTCCATAGAACACTCCCCATCCTCTTATGTTGCTCTTTGAGATTATCAGCAACCCATGCAATATGACTCTCATCCAGATGTCTAAGAGTAAGATGATAGGACTTCTTCTAAACCTTTGAACTGATAAAAGTGTAATCTGCATCCATAATCTCCCCAAAACAAATGTTGTCCAACTCACTTTCCAGTGAGAAAGACCAAGCACTATAGTCTTGACCATTCAAAAAAATCTTGGTGAAGCTGGAATCTGGGATATAGGACATATTCTTGGAAAACTTGAGGTCTTTGAGGATTTGCAGAGTAAGGAATAAGGGTCTATTCTTCTTGGAAGCAATGATGATGATGGTAATGATATTGTGTGAGAATTATTGGCCCACAAGCTTAGTCAGAGTGCAGTACTTAAAGCAAAAGAAATGCTGAGACAATAATGTCTTATGATTGATCCTTAATATGAGGCAGGGGCAATGGAACACTGGTGAATGTGAATGAATTGGTGAATAAATGGATGGAAAAAATCAGGGAGAAGAGCTCCTTAAATACAAAAGATGGTGCTCATTTGGAGCTCATGTAATGAAAAGAAAAAAGGCAAAAATTCCTCCCCAAATGGGCTATACAGGCTCTACAAGCCTTGCTAATTGGCTTGGGCTTACTCAGCCCACTTGGAATTAGTTCCTGAACCCTTATGACCAGTCTGTACCAGTCAGACTTGGTTCTTCCACACTTACTGAGCTGGAACAGCCCTTGTTGTTGTTCATACCCTGGCTGGTTTTCCCTTACAACCAGCCTGTTTTACCTCTGTGACCTCATTGGTCCCTGTTTACCAACTTATATGGCTGGTTGCCTCCTGCAACCAGCCCCTGGCCCTCAGATTTTCCAGGGTGGACCCAGAAACAACCTGGGTCCGGTCAAACTTACAAAGGGGGGGGGTGACCAGCAGACATGTGTGTGCCCCCACTCTCTTCCTCAATCCCTGGAGGGAGCGGGGGGTGATCAATTCCCCTCCAACCTTTCCGGTTGCCTCATTGCGGCCAGCCTGATTGGTCAATACATGGGGTGGGGGGGGGGTGATCAAATCCCCTCCCACCTTGCCGGTTGCCTTGTTGTGGCCGGCCTGGCTGGTTGAGGACCAGCCAGCCTCCTCTCCCCTTTGCAACAAAGTAAGGGGAGGGAGCGCGGCCCCGCACACAAGCGGGTGGGGGGACTCCAAATGGAGCCCCCTGCCCCATACAACGGCCCTGCGCAGGCCATCAGGCCCTGCAACAGGCCCCAGAGAGAAACAAGCAGCCCTGAGCGGGCCGCAAGACGGGCACCAGCCCCAATGGGCCTCCAAAGCCCAAAGACCACAAAATACATACTTTGGCGGGCCAGCCTGTCTGACCAAGTATGTCCAAAATAAAGGTTGGGCCCATTAATGCCCAAACAAGCCCATTTGGCTGAGGTGGCTCATCCACCCTGACAGGCACGTGTCCCAATAGACCTACAAAAAGTGTTTTGGTGCACAAATGCCCAAAAACTATAACATCCACATAGGCCCACATGGCCCACGTGATGTCTAATGGGCTTTGGAGGCCCATTTGTGCATCCAATTTGGATTAAACAATAATATGCACATTACCTGAGTGCATCCATATTTTAACACCCTCCTTTTTTTCTTCCCCCCTCTCTACAACTAAAGAAAAGCTTCCTTATATATACAACCAAAGAATGCAAGTCGCAAATGAAAGATCCCTCTTGTCTCCGTGAATTCTGCACTGACCCGCCTTTGCTACTCCAAAAAAGGAACGTGAACTACTAAAGAAAGAAACTTTTTCCCCACTGCCTCCGTGCGTTTGCACTGATCTGCCTCCATGCATTTGAACTGATCCTCCTTACCCAATCCAACAATTTGCAGTACATTCAATGATCCATTTGCCAATTCCCCCTAACAGTTGATTTGTGTCATTGCCTAACTAACAAAAGACCCACATTGATCTTCCCTAGCGGATCACTCCCAATCCTGCATGAGGCATAACTAGGAATCCCCAACAATACGCATGCGGCCTCTCAACTTTAGTGTTCATTGCCACACAGCACTCCGCAATCTTGGTGCATATGGCATAATTGGCCTAATCCCCACTACCTAGCTTTGATCACTTGTTTCTGCATTAGTAAACCCACCGCCGTGGAGGGAAAGTTATTTTTGACCGCGCAATGTCCGCAAAAGGCAAAAACTCCAGCCCATTCTTGTCATTGTGCCCGCAAAAAGTGCATGCCACACCAATGCCAAGCCCTCAGCTATTGTACTCCAGAATAGACAGTCCACCAACGCGCTTCCCTGTGCCTATTGTACTGCGGACTTCCACCCACAGATGAGCAGCTCCAAGTTGAATGTCCAGTGGTGAGCCCACTTGCCTCCATGTCTATAATTAACCACCACATCCCCCCATAACTTGAATTCTGTACCCAGGATTCCACCGCTTCACAACACCACAACTTCTTCCAAACCCTTCAAACCCCAACTCCTCAACACCCTCCAAACTCCAAAAGAAAGAAACAAACCCGCAATGGAAATGTGAGAATACTGTGCAAAAATGCTGAGAACGTGCACCAGAACCACCGGTTGCCCAGCCTAAAATGCCTGTTGTGTAGGACACCCCAGGTGCTTGTTTGTGGCTCTGACCCCTGGACACTTGTGGACTTTCCCTCCGCCCCCTTGCCAAGGCCGCCACTGCTGACCAATGGCCAACTTTTTGGTGGATAATGACAAGTCAATTGTGACCAAAGACTGGATTCTGGAGCCAGACCTTGCCCCTTCATTGTTGCCTGTTGCAGAGGCCAAGGATCATCTTTCCCCCCCTCCTCAAGGCAGGGACTTCCCTACTGCCACCGCCTGGGGAGATGCCACCCAAGCCTGGGGCCAAAGCCACAACCTCAATGTTGGACTTGGCCAAATACCACGCGGGCCCAACAAGGCTCCCGTCTTTTTCCAAGTAGCTACGCCTCCAATACCCCCGCTGACAGCGCCCAACATCCCACTATTCCGTCTGCCATCACCCACTCCTCCAGTGTCCACTACTCCAACCGTGTCTCCTCTGACCACAACACCTCCTGCAGAGGTTGAGTCCCCCCGCTTGGTCATTGCAATTAGCTCCAATTTGCCGCCTGTACCCCGTGAGTTTTTTTTTATTTTTTTTATTTTTTATTTTTTATTTATTTTTTATTTATTTTTTATTTATTTTTTATTTATTTTTTATTTATTTTTTATTTATTTTTTATTTATTTTTTATTTATTTTTTATTTATTTTTTATTTATTTTTTATTTATTTTTTATTTATTTTTAATTTTTATTATTTCTTTTACTGATCCCTCCTCATCTTCACACAGCTCCTGCGCCTCACTCTGAGTCACTGTTGCCTCCATTGCTGGTCCAAAGATCTCCGTGTTGCTTGTCTCCAATCCGGAACCCGTCTCCTTGGATTGTCTCACATACCTCCAACTCACCCCCTTCTAGGTTGAACCAATTCCGCCTGGTCTTTGTGTACCACACAGCCATTCAAAGCAAAAAAGAAAGAGGCAGCTGAGGAATTGAGGAAGCCAAAATACAATGGTACCTCCGCAAATTGGATGAGAACATACTGGCCATCCTCCAATTTTTGGTTGGGATCCCAGCCGCGCAGCGTTGCAAGCTCCTATGCAAGCATCATTGTGCAGGTGGTGAGCTACGCCACACGCTCTGCCGCATCATCTTTCTTCCTTAGATTTATCCCTCATCTTGAATTATTTCCGCACCCCCTAAATCTTGTACATAGCTAAATAAATAAATATGATGCCTGGCCAACCCTAGAAAGGAATCCTCTTGATTACCCACACCATCCTACAAAATGAGAAAAACAAACATCAGAAACTACACATCCCCTAGTGAGAACCCCTCCAAAGCTGAGAATAAGAAAAATCAAAAACTGAGACAAAAAAAAGACTCCAAACTCTGCAAATGAATATCTCCTAAGGGACCTGGACCTCCCCAGATAAAGGCCTCTAAGACTAGACCTTCCACCCTGCTCCAGTGATCTGAGATTCCCTGTCCCCCTAAATCTTATATATAAAGGAAATAATAATACTAAAAGAAGGTATATTTTTTCAGATAGTATCAGGTATTATAACAGAGAAAGGACTTTCTCGGCCAGACTCCCAATTTGTGGAAAGAGATTGTGTGTTTTGTAAATTCCTTGCAACAATATAAAGTTCTCTGCAACAATCTTTCTTGGAGTTTTGGAAATCCCACTAGTCCTTGAGTCACACTCCTGTACCTCTGAAATTCATAATAAAACTCCGCTTCTGCACTTGAGCCTGAAACCACTAAAGCTAACTTGCAATGAAATAATAGTAAATAAACAAGACAGTCTCACCAAAAAGTTCCTCACTTGACCTATTTCCCCAAATATGACCTCCAAGAACTCTTTCTAGTAATGACATGCCAAGGTAACAGAAGAAAAGAGTAAAACTATAATTTGTTGTGATAATCTCCAAAAATGGAAAACTCCAATGATGATAAAATAGCTTAAAGGTAAGAATCCCCTCCCTTTTTTTTTCTTACCCCCTCCTCTACAACTAAAGAAAAGTTTCCTTATACATACAACAAAAGAATTCAAGCCGCAAATGAAAGACCCCTCTTGTCTCCATGAATTCAGCACTGACCGCTTTTGCTAGTCCAAAAAAGAAAAGTGAAATACTAATGAAAGACCCCTTTTCCCCACTGCCTTCATGCATTTGCACTGATCCCCCTCACCAATAGTCCAATCCTCACCCAATTGAATGATTTGCAGTATATTCAATGATCCTGTTTCCAATTCCCCCCAACAGCTGAGTTGCCCCAATGCATAACTAACAACAGATCCACATCAATCTTCCCTAGCGGATCACTCCCAATCCTGCATGAGGCATAACTAGAAATCCCCAACAATCTGCATGCCGCCTCCTCAAATTTAGCGTTCATTGCCCCACAGCGCTTGGCAATCTCAGTGCAGATCCCATAATCAGCCTAAGCCCTACTACCTAGCTTTTATCACTTGCTTCCCCATTAGTAAACCCACTGCAACGGAGGGAAACTTATTTTTGACCGCCCAATGTCTGCAAAAGGCAAAAAATCCGCCCCATTCTTGTCATTGTGTCCCCAAAAAGCGCGCGCCACACCAATGTGTCACACGACCACCCCACGTACTATAGGGCAATTCTTAGACAATTGTGAGCGCAAAGGAATGCTGAGTGCAAGGGCAAGTGCAATTAGCAAGGACTCAGTTGCAAAGTGCAAACTTGGTTATGCCACTCAACAAATGGCAAGAGGCATGGAATGTGTTCCAAAGAAGGAAACTCAACCTGAGTCTGATGTGATAACTAGGTTGTAGCAAAATGCAAGAACGTATGAAATTAACTAACTGAGGAGACAATCATCAGGCAAGGGGATAGCCTTTATAAGGTAATCCAAAGTGACTAGATACAACCTGGTGATGAGCTAACTACAGTTGAAGCGGTGAGGTAATGAATGACAGGAACAGGATAGGAAATGAAGCAGTACTACATTATCCAAGGTCATAGCATAAGTGCAAGATGATAGAATCTGAGCGTATAATTTTATGACAAATTGGGACAGGAGCAAGTGACGTTGAAGGTAATGCAAATGAGAAGTAATAGTGTATGCAGGGTAGGGACTAGTCCAATTGCAAACTGTAAAGTAATGATGGCTTAGTTAGACATAGATGCAAACTAACAAACAATGCATGACCAAAGATGGAAGTCCAAGGCTGTTGATTGGCCAGGGAAGGAGATTGGATCTCATAATGGATGGCCAAACGGTATGGAGTTAACCACAAAGTTTGCAAGTATATACTGAGTTGTTTGCCAAGATTGGAAAGTCAACGCGAGCCAGAGGAAGTAGCGGATCGCACCATTGATGTTGTGCTTTATTTGTGTCACGCTTTTAGACTGAGGTAGATGGTACTGAGGAGAGGAAATGTCAAAGTGATGAAGAAAATAATTCCTAAGTGCAAGGCGTGACACAATGCCAAGCCCTCAGCTATTGTACTCTGGAATAGAAATTCTTCCAATGCGCTTCTCTGTGCCTATTGTACTGCAGACTTCCACCCACAGCTGAGTGTCTCCAAGTCAAATGTCCAGGGGTAAGCCCACTTGCCTCCATGTTTGTAAATAACCACCACACAGTGCCAAGGTAATCAAATACTTATAAGAGAAAAGTAAGTGATTTATGGCTTTATTCTCATTAATATTATCCATCCCAAAACTCTTTTTATCAATTTAAACTTCTGAACAACCTTTTAACCCCAGTAACAGGTTTAACCCATCAGTAAGCTTCCCAAACAGGTACCTAAAGGATCCAATAACACAAAAGTAAGTTTTACTATCCTTTTTCTGTTGTGGAAGGTTAGTTACAAAGTTGCCACTCCACCATATATTTTATATATATATTATCTTTGGGCAATATCTCCTTTAAGAATAAAAATCAAAGCTCCCAAAGTAACTAGGTCTACGTCTTTTCAAAGTGAAGTCCATGAAGAGAGGTGTTAAAGATCCCCAATATTATTGGGGCCCCTCTTTTAATCTATTTAATTATTAATTTATCAATATTGATTGATAATATTAAATCATAAACAAACCCATCAACCTTGTAATAGCTCTATCCAAATATTTTACAGATTTTTGCTGCATTTATGGAATAATATATTTATTATTTATTCTATCACCTCTGGTAGCTAAATTATAGCAAGGGTCTTGGCATCCAGGAGGCTGACAATCATCAAGTTGGTTGTTGCTGGCCGTTTTTCCTTTTCTGTTCCTGGCAGACTGGGTTCCCCCCTCCGTTTGTGTTGAATTTGATTGTAGTTGTGGGCAGTTGGCCTTCCAATGCTGGGTTGCTTGCACGTTGTGGTGACCAAATCTGGACACCCTGGACCAGATGTGGAAAATTTAAAATTTTTTTACGGTTCTTTTATTTAGGTTTATTCAAAAAAAAAAAAATTGGAATTTCTTTTTCAGTATCATTTCTCCAACTTCCTCATCCTGTCAAACATCCCTCTGTCCCATTGGTCTAGGACAGGCCTTCTTGGCCTCACCATCTAGGCATTGCGTTCAATCCCTTCTCTTATTGTTCCCCCCTTCCTTTTGGCCAAACACACGGGCTGAGACCCGCTCGGCCCAAGATATCCCTCTCCAATATCCTCCCCACAACCTCCTTCATCCAATTCATCCATTCTCATCCTGGCGCCCACTCCACCAATTCATCCATTCTCATCCTGGCGCCCCCTCCAGCAACTCATCCATCAAATCCATCCTCCACCTCAATCACGTCCATCTCCCCGGATCTTCCTTGGGATGGACTCATTGATAACCCACCCAGGGCCAGAAACCCCCCTGCTCTGAACTCCCTCACCCCTCCAGCCACCCTGCTCTGTACACCCCTCAGCGGACCTTTGACTGGACGGTCTCCGGCGGTGTTCCTAGAGCATCCTTGAGTCCCCAACAGTGCTTGCGCCGCTTGCCCCTCCACCAGCAACCCAATTCATCATCATCCCAATCTCAGCCTCGATCATCCTAACCTCCAATTCTTCACACCCCATCACTCCCGTCCGGTCCTGCATAACTCCCACTTCAATCTATCCTCCCTCACCATTGCTCTCTCTCTCTCACTCAATCCCCCCTTGGTCTGTGAATCAGCAAAAACCAATCCATCAATAACTTCCACCCCCCCTCAGTCTTTGGGTGGGGGTGGGAAAATGTTGTCTACCGCCCGCGGATACCCGCGGGCGCCCTGATCTGTTTTCTTGATCTGTTTTCCTTTCCCACCCCTTCCACCTTTGGCCAAGGGGTGGGTGTGATTTTGGTATTGTCGCGCGCGTCCTTCCACGGACGCACGCAGGATAAGTGAAGGGATGAATGATCCCACCCCGGTCAGGCAGGCCGGATTTCCACTGGCCTGCGTGATCAAATTTTTCTGATCACCAAAAAAAAAAAATTCTTTTTCTGCTCCATTTGTAGTATCTCTTGTACATAGTCTAACAGGGCCTCCTGCCCATATAAGGAGGGGCTCTCCCCTGCCTTCTGGATAAAGGGGAGCATCCTACATGAGAACACCAGATCAGCACATCCTATCCCCACATCACATCAGCACCGGGTATCATCATCATTTTCACCTTGCAATACATCATCCGTGGAGTCTTCATTCCCCTTTATCTGAGACAAAAATTTGGGTACATCTATGATTGCCCCTTGATCCTTGAGCCTCCATACTCAAACCCTTGATCCTTGATCCTTATCACCAACCAATAGCTTTTCTGGTTGAAGAAGAATTTGACTAATTGAATTCTTGAGTGTGTTACACCACTCCTGATCCCTTTATCCGACCATACTTGTCCTGATCATTCTTTGATTATCTTTCTGAAACCAGTCATGTTTGACTAAAGAGGTTTTATTAAGCTTAAAACCTGGAGTGTTAAACCTCCCTTCATATCTTTTGAAGTTGAATTCTGCCACGCTACTCTTGAGTCCCTTGAGAAGTGTTGGGTTATTCTTGTTTGAATCAGTTATTGTTTTGCTTCTGGAGCTTCTTCAAACCATTAGCTTTGTCTTGTGCAGCCACCCACAGTTATCTGGTACCCTTCAAGCGCTTGATTGCAGAGAGTTGGGCAGGTTCATTGAGAACCTGGAGGTTGTTTGGGATTGAGTTGATCTTTTGTAAGCTTCTGCTGACAACCAGAGCTATTAGCTTGTGGGCGTTGTTACTTACAATTGCCTTGTCTTGTCAAACTCTGAACAAACCTTGACTTCTTCTATTCAAGTTTTCCCCGGCACCATCTTGCCTCAGATAGTGTTGTTTCCCAGCTACCGACCACTATAATCTTTATCCTCTTACATTTGGTCCCCTGTTTACCAAGGTTCTGGACTTTGATCTTGGTTACATTTAAATATTTTTGTAACACTCAGGAGGGCAGCCTAAACAGCACCTTTCCCCTCCGCAGAACTGCCATGGCCTAGCACCGTTTGGAGTCTTACAACATGTAGCAGAAGCGTGTTTTTCCTGCTGGCTCAGCCGGTTTCTCCTTTTTGGTGGTTTACTGGGTTTTTCCTCAATCAAACAACAGTTTTATTTGTAGTGAATCCACTCAATCTTCACCCTCTGAAGAAAGTCAAGATTACCAATTTTTCCACTTGATCCTGGCAACAAGTTGATGTAAATCTGGTCCGCTTTAATGGCTCATAAGCTGTAATGACAAATTGGGGAGACAAGGTTATAAAAGAGTTATTATTAATTTCTTTTTGTATCCGGATTGATACAAATGTGGATGATCTTTTAATATTTCATAGTCAATAAGAGTTGTATAACATGATTATAAGAGTCGTAATATTTTGAGAAAGTCTTACCTGGGGATACAAGGATATAAAAAAGTTATTATTGATTCTGTTTGTATCCGGATCGATACGAATGTGGATTATCTTGTCTCCCTAAGTTTTGCATTTGTGTGAGGAAGTATTCTGGAATAGAATGTTCTAAAACATAGACAAGAAATTTGGTTTTGTAATGAATATGCGTGCCGGTGTGTATGCATATTCACGTACTATAGGCCATAACAAATTTGGTACAGTGATCCGGGCCACCTACGAACGTTCGATCCCGTTATTCATGATTTGCAGTGGGTCCAAAAATCGCTGTTGGTATCGTCGCTGCTGGGTGTCATTGCCAAGCAGTTGGAGCAGGACGTCCGCACTGGATTCGTCCAGGTGAAGTGCGCAGGAACCTGTTCTCTGGGCGATTTCGACAGAGTTTCAAGAAGTTAGCATGCGGGGACAACCCAATTTTCAAGGTTGGAGGCTTGCCGGGTATTCCGGGCCAAGAGCCTGTGGTTTTTGTGTCTACTTGCTGGATTTCCATGATATCGGTTTGGCTGCGCGTGACTTCAACATTTGCTACAGGACAATCGGTATGACTCCTGAATGCTGGGTAACCAGATCGTGGGGAAGGGGGCAAGGGGGCATGAAGCGACGAGCAGAGCCTGTTGATTGGGAAGATTTAGCTTTTGGATCAAAATGATAGCAGCGATGTAATGGTAGCAGAGATCTCTGGCGTGTCTGATGTAGGTATATGTGTGTTTAGCGTGCAATTAGTACATACATCTATACGAGCGTAACCTTTGGGGAGATTCCTGCGATTGCGAAAACTGTCTATAAATGAGGCCAAGGCTAGTTTCCTGGTATTGGTATATGGTACTGTTGGGTCAATGCAAACAGTCAGAATGGCGCTTATTCCTCCCGATTGCGACCTCCGGCAGCCTTGTTTATTAGCAGTCGTCTTGTGTTTGATTTCAGCTATCGCTGCAAGTTTTGTTGACTTGAGCTTGCATCTTCATCGAGAGGAGTTGAATGTTCAACATCGGCTTACGACACAACAACTCTTCCCTGGTAGTTCATCCAAAACTTCCACCCCCATCGGGTCATCAAAGACTAGCCCAGGTTTGAGTTTGGGGGGTCCACCAAGCTCACCGGATCTTCCACAATATCACTACACCTGCCCACGCAAACTAAGATCGATAGACCTTTCTGTCACTTCATCTGACTCGTCGCCGTTGGTTTCGAGTCCGATTGGGCGTTCATCATCCGTTAAAGAAACTGTTGGAAAAACAGGGGCAGGCCATCACGGCGAATCCTCTTCCACCGGTAACAAGTTGATCTCTGTTGATTTGATCGTATTGATAAGATCTTCAATCCCTGCCTGCCCATGCCAATAGGAACTTTTCCTGACTGACATACGGAAAATTTGTCATTACTTTTTTTTTAATCAAAAAGCCAATGAGAAATGTCTAAGTGGGTGGCACTATCATTCGCATTTTGAACAATCCAAAAGTCAGGTGCCATGGGCAATTGTCAATACATTTATGAAACCAAGCTTGTTGGTAGCCGGGAGCAAAACAGATTATGGGGACAATATACGTGAGTGTATGAATCTCAGTCATACTAGGTGCAATCAAATCATCAACCTAATTCGAGAAATACCCTGGTTGATTCAATAAATTACGTCAAGCCACCAAAATTACTAATAGTCGTGAGACCTGGGATCACACTCCAGAAGTATTTCCTGATTACTCATTTTCAATCACGATCGAAAAGAGTCCTGATTCAAGCCAAATGATGGAGAGTACAATGTCGAAAGCACTAACGAAACTCCTGGACTCACCAATGTGTGAGGTACTGTCAGATTTTAAAAAAAAAATCAGTTCAAAGGAATTGCAAACACGGCATTGTTTGTTGAAAGTGAAACATCCAGAATGCAATATTGGTGGCTTCCAACGGAAGGTCAAACCTTCCGCCCAGCATCTTAACGTGGATTCTCGGGTTGTCTATAAAGTTATCAGATCTGCTGGCACATCCCGACAAGATTCCAAAACTTTGATTTTAAATTACAAGAATTTGATACTCATTCTACATAGTTTACATCTTGAATTTTTGAATAAAAGTAACATTGAGCGGTGCAAATATAGAGCCGAGCACTTTAAGTTGTTTTGGTGGTTGGATCAGCAAATATTTTCACCACAATCTGGGTTTCCAATATTTTTCGTTAGCAACAAATTGATTCCCAGTTGGAAAATTGGATCAAAACAAAAAAAACTAATTCAATACCTTTCTCAAGACAGAGACACAAAAATGGGGCACAAGACGGCATTAATTTTGATTGAAGAATATTATTCTCAAAACCAAAGTAAGTGATTCCAAGTCTAACCTAAATCTTGACCAAAATTTTAGTGATTAAATGATAAATTTTCATATTTTTCCAATGCTATATGAATCTAAAAAAAATCCAAAATGCAAATCTACTTCACAAATGAGAAAACATCAGTCAGTTACAAACATCTGATTGAAAAACCAAGCTTGGTTAAAGGATGTGAAATTAAAATAAATATGGATCCAGATTTCAAAAGGATCATGGGGACCATTTACAAAGTCATGAAATTGTCATATTTGGATTTATTTTTGAAGCCTAGAATATCAAAGTCAGAGAGAGATCCATATTTATTGTTGGTTTCTAGGTTCATTGAAAATAACTCAGTCAGCTTCAACTCTTATGAAGTGAAAGCAAGAAATTATCATCCACTGTTGCCAATTTCAATCTCACATACAAAAAATCAAGCTCACATCCGTATTCTTTCTAGAGATACCAGAAATGCTTTAGATATAGAACGGTTTTCAGGATTGATGATAAATTTGATTTATTCAGTGAAAAAATTGAATTTGAAATTCCTTCAAAGTTTTGGTTTAGAAAATTTGACAGGGGAAGAAAGGTTTGAATCCATATGTGATTGGCTCTTTTGGACTATAGTTTCTCAGGATGATGGTTTTCCCATTGCTGGGAAAATTCACCTAAAAGAAAATATTGCTCCATGGGATAAAGTGGAGGATGATGAGTCCTCCATCCAAATATTTGGACCCCTCAAATTAGTTCTGATAAAATACTTTTCAGAGAATATTTCCTATCCTTGCTCAGTCTGGGTGGCTACCTTTGTTATCACCAGTTGGTACAAAAAGTTTCTTCCTCATGAGTTTTCTAACATGGCCTCCAAATCAAATGGATAAAGAAAAATTTTCATCCAATATTTTATCTTCAAATATACAAAAGCACACACTATGCAAGATGATTTCTTTGAAAATTAGTTTTGTTCATTATTGGAAGAGTTTCAGCCTGATTACGTATTTCCACCTTATAAGCTGCAAGTGTACTGATTATTACACTTATAGTAAAAAACAAACAAACAAAGACTTGAAAATTATCTGATAGATACATTTTCTTTAAATTTTCTATTTCCTTAGAAATTTTATATGATTATTTTGAGTTTTTGTACAATTTTCTTTTAAATTCCTAGTAATTTGCAAATCAGAAAAAGTTCTCATGAGAAGAAATAAAAACTGAAAAAAAGATTCATTTTACTTGTGCACATGACTTAAATTCAAATTCTTGACTGTCTTATGTCCAAATACCCATTTTTATTTTAAATTCAGGAAATATTGCTTTTTATTATGACTGGTTTTTCTGAAATCAAGGATTTGCAAATGGACTTAAAATTTTCCTCAAGTTCATAAAAATTGGTTCATTCCAGAAAAATTTCAAACATCCACACACAATAGGTTTTTTATGATTATAATTTAAAAAATAATTTTACATATTAGATGATAAGTACAGAGCCTCATATTGGAGTAAACTTTGATTTTTTTTGGAGTGTGAGCCAATAGGTTATATTTCCAAATTCAAAGGAACTTTCAAAGATAGTCTCAAGTGTTGAGAAAATATATTCTAAAAAATAAATAAACTGGTATGGCTTTGATGTAATAATTTCAATGCAAAAACTAAATGCTGTATGAATTAAAATTTCTTGAGAATAATTCCAACAGGAAATGCATCTTTTTTCAAAGTTTCAGAAATAAAACCTACATGAAAAATTGAAACTTGAAGGAACTCATATGCATGGAAATATATTCAGCTGAACATGCATATATTTATGAGTCCTCTTAAAAAAATGCATGGCCTCTGACCCAGGCTGAAATAACACCTTAAAGATTACTGAAATAACACCCTTTCTTGAAAAAGGCATCATTTTATGAATTATTTTTCCAAATTCAAAACTGGGGCATCAATTACATAACATTGATCAATGTAATAGCCCTTTATGATGTACATTCCACCCCAGGAAGGCTTTCAAACTTTTAAATGATTGTTTCATACAAAAAAGGCATCAAAACAGACAGCTAAGGTTTTTGACACACTTTTAAGGCTAATAACAGTCCCTGGGGTGGGGGACACATTTTTTGAGGATTTTTTTCAACCCCCCAAGTACTTTAAAAATGAATTAGGGCCCTGGGGGGCTAGTATAAAGCCTCAAGACCCCCTACAGAGTCTCTTTGGGGTAGAAGCTTTTGGATAATCCAAATATGGATATCAATTGAGAAGTATAATTTGTAAAAATGCAATAACTTTCAGTTTTTGGAAAATTAATTAAAATATGACCTCATATTTGGAAACAAATAATTCAACCAATGCACCTAAATGAAGGCAATTAATCACTCTCATACCAGAATATATTGTCAGTTGACTTCCAAGCTCCATGGAGGTAACCCAAGAAATAATCCACTCCAAGCGCCCACTAATGCTGAGGCTTGTAATGGAAAAAATAGACTCTAAGAAGCATGAAAGTCATCATGATTTCTTTTTTTTATACAAAATCAAATAATTCCAGTGGAATTCCAATTTTCAGCTTGCTACTATTCACAGAGAAACCTGTCAAAGTAGCAATGAAAATAATATAAATAGAGAGAATAAAAAAACAGAATACTTAGTAATAAAATAACCAAAGAGTTTCAAAAACACAAATCTTATTTTAAATTTTTATTAGACACCAAAAATTGAGCGGGGTCATGCACTTACCCCACCTTTGAATTCTAAATGCTTAAAAACTCAAAAAAAAAAATTATAAAAATGGTCCCAAGACACAGAAAAACCATTGTGAATTTTTGAAATTTTAATCTTTCATGTTTTTTGAAACATATATTTTTAAAATTTAAAGTTCACTCAGAATGGAAAAGTTGTGTGTAGTTTAGGATTTGAATGCAATATTGGGGTATTTCAATTTTAAGCTTGCTACTGAACACAGAGAAACCTGTCAATGTAGAAAAAATAAACAAAAGGGAAATGTGAAATTCACAACCCCCTGCAAGCCTTTCACCGCCCAAAATGGGTTGCGTGGCGCAATCCACAAACTATTTATGGTTGAAAACAGTCTGGTGGTTATTTATAGACACGGAGGAAAGTAGGCTCAGCACTGGAAATTCCACTGGGAGCGGCTCATCCGTGGTTGGAAGTCTTCAGAACAATAGGCTCAGAAAAGCACGTTGGATGACTGTCTATTCCAGAGTACATTAGCTAAGGGCTTGGCATTGGTGCGGCAGACAATTTTTGCCTGAAAAATGACAAGAATGGGCCAGAGTTTTGCCTTTTGCAGACATCTTTGGGTGGTCAAACATAACTTTCCCTCCACGGCTGTGGGTTTACTAATGTGGAAGCAACTTATCAAAGCTAAGTCGTATGGATTAGGATGATTATGGGATATTCACTGACATTGTGGAGCACTGTGGGGAAATGAATGCTAAAGTTGAGGAGGCAGCATGCCTATTGTTGGGGATTTGTAGTTATGCCGCATGCGGGATTGCAAGTTATTGGCTTGGGAAGATCAACAAGGATCTGTTGTTATTTATGCTTTGGAGCGACTCAATGGTTAGGGGGAATCAGCAACAGGACCATCAAATCTACTGCAAATAATTGGATTGGGTAATGATTGGACTATTGGTAAGGAGGATCAGTGCAAACGCACAGAGGCCCTGGGAAAAGGGGTCTTTCATTAGCAGTTCACATTCCTTTTTCAAAGTAGTCAAGGCGGGTCAGTGCCGAATGCACAGAGACAAGAGGGGTCTTTCATTTGCGGCTTGCATTTTTTTGTTTTACATATAAGGAAGCTTTTCTTTTGTTGTATGAGGAGGGAAAAAACAATTATGGGGGGGAGATAAAATCAAATCATGATTATTGGAGATTATCACAGCAAATTATAGCTTTATTCTTTTCTTATGTTACTTTGGGGGGTAATTGCCAGCAACAGTTTTTGGAGTTCATATTTAGGGAAATAGTTCAAGTGCCGAGCTTTTTGGGGAGTCCGTCTCGCTTATTTACTATTATTTCATTGCAAGTTAGCTTTAGTGGTTTCCAGTTTGGGTGAAAAAGCAGAGTTTGATTAGGAGTTGCAGAGGTACAGGAGTGTGACTCAAGGGCTAGTGGGCTTTCCAGAACTTGGAGCAAGATTCTTGCAGAGAATTTACTGATCAAACAATCTCTTTCCACAAATTGGGGGTCTTGCTGGGAAAATCCTTTCTCTGTTAAAAAACCTGGTACCATCTGAGAAGATATACCTTTTCTTTAGTTTTTATTCTTTCTTTTATGTCCAAGATGAAGGGAGATTTTGATTCCATGGCCAACTCACTACCAACTCACAAAAAGGCAACCTGTAGCGCGCAAACGTATCAAAGCGCTCCTTTTCAGACCACCAGTCTGGCAGGGCTGCTGCCAAGAGTGGCCACGGGGGGGGGGGGGAGATCAACGCATGCGGCACCAGAGATTCTGGAGGAGCAGAGAGGGAGCAGAGAAAAAATTAGGCAAAGGGACTACCGTGCAGTTGGGCTTTGTCTGGTGGATGTTCACCAATTTCTGGAAACGTCCGAGAACCCGGCTGACAGCAAAGGCGCTAATGAAGTCAACTGGGTCCGGCAAATAGTCAACTTCATTCCGGATGAGGAGGATCTGCGGGACGTGGAGGATATGGAGGGTTATGGAGAATGGAATTGGGAAACATTGCAGAAGGAAATAGAGGAAAAAAGGGGGTCACAGGAGCAGATGTTCCAAGAAGTGGATCTCAAGCGTCTTGAAACCAAAACAGCAAAGGAAGGAGGTGTCTCTTTGAGGATGTTGTTTGGTGTGTATTATTCCTCATTTGATCACATTTTGAAGTACCTTGTCTGAAGCAAAATTTTGGTGGAGCCTCCTGGCTCTGTCAAGAGGAATTTTATGAGGGGGCTTAGCTCCAAGTTGCACGGAAAGGTACAAAGAAAGCTTTACAATGGAGTATTAATTTGTAGGTCACGGGACGGAGGGGTAACCCTACTTCTGGACATGAAGGACATCCACGCGGCAGTTGTAGGCAATTTTGAATTAGCCGAACTTATGGAGGAAGAGCCAAAGGGTTTGGAGAAGAAAGATGTGCGGGTGAAAAGGGTAAAAGGGCTGGTAACACCAAAGGAAACTGCCAAAATGATGGAGATGTTTAAAAAAATGTGTCTTTTCTGGCAGAAAGCTATAGAAAAGCCAGCTGCAAAAGTCCCGTAACCACCAAAAATAGTGTCTAATGGTTAAAACCAGGGGCCATCAAGGGCGCTGCCAAGTAACAAAGGCAAGCCTTGTATCTTCCAATGCTATGAATTTAGGGAAGACGGCCATATCAAAAGGTTGTGTAAAGATCTTAGTGAGGACATATGGTGCAATATAGTTAAGATGGATGGAAGGGAATGCTTTTACCCTTCAGGAGAAACTATAATGGATATGCAGGATCAACCTTTGCCACAAGATCTGGCTCAAGCGGCAGCGGCAGAGAAGACGGAAGCTACAGCTTCAGCAGGGTACGCTTTTCACTTAAATTGTGAACCCCTGCAAGTTTCAGTGGAGGTTAGAGCCATTTCTCCAATGAGAGGAGAATGGTCCTTGATGGTCCTAAAGCTGCAAATGCACGGTAACAGGCAGCGGTAGTCAAAGCAGGGGGATCCCGGAGGAGGGCCGGAGAATTTGCAGAATGAACAACCTGGTTTCCCTAACCTTGAAGGAACTAGGGGAAATCTCAAGAATAATTGTGGAGGAGATGGTCGCAGTCTTCAAGCAGTTTGCGGGGAATAAAGAGGACAATCCAAAACCCACAGAAGAAGAAAAGGTTGGTTCTCTTAACGCAGGGGCAGAATTTTTAGGAGTTAGCAGTGCTATGATGTGCCCTTTGGGATATGTAGAAATGCGGATTGCAGGCAAACAGTGTTGGGCAATGGTTGATAGCGGTTCAATGGTAAACATCCTTCCATTGAAGCTGGAAAACGAGGCAGGATTTTTCCATTGAAGCTGGAAAACAAGGCAGAATTTTTCCAAAACAAGGCAAACATTGGATTTCAGACTTTGGGAGGTTTCAAATGCGTGGTTAATAAGGTGGTGGTGAAATAAATGACAGAATCACAAAGGGATTGGCTCCGCTATTGTATTTGGTAGTAAGCGGTTTGGAGGTCATACTTGGTAGGCCTTTCCTTTTTGCCTTTCGGGCATTTCTTGGCTTCCATCCAGATAATAGGGAGGCACTTCTTACTGTTGTGGAGGCCTTGGGGAAACCCTACAAGAAAACCATTTGTTGGCCTGAAAGTGGCAGATGGGACAATTGGAAGGGCTGCCCTCTTGCGGAAGGCAGCCATGGTGATTTGGCGGAGGATTTTAAATTTCAGCCATGTGGCCTGTGCAGGAAAGGCTCCTTCCTGGTGAAGAAGGTCAAAAGGTAAGGAGCAGGAAGGAAGAACCACCTTAGTGCAGTCCAACATGCTTTGGGAAGTGTGGAGAAGAGCAGGAATTGGCGCAACAATGATGGAAGCGGGGATAGGATCAAAAGTGAGTCCTTCCTTGTATGCGCCTCCAAGGGTGTCAGCACAAGCAGCTACCCTTGTTCCAAAATTGTGAGCAACCCAGATTTTGTTGCAGTTTGAAAATCAAAAATAGAGGAGACAACCGTGGGATCAAAGTTGGTTGAGGTGCGGGTCTTTTGTAGCAAATAAAAACCAGTTGCTAAGAAGGTCCAACCACAGAATGAGCCAATGGGGCAGGACCTCAATAAACCAATGAGGCCTATCCATTGGTCATGGGATGCTTATGAGTTGCCTTTGAACCCTGCAATCCTGAATAAGGATCCAATGGGCTTGTTTGGAAGAGCAGATGGCGGAACTCACTTTGGGCCAGAGGGGTGTTTGCAAGAGGAGGAAGTACAATCACTCCAGGCAGTGATTCTCATGAGGAGGAGGGCGCTTCCCTTTAGTCCGGAAGAACAGGGTTTACTCAGGCATGAAATTGTGGATCCCTACAGGATACCTACAGTGCCGCAAAACCCTTGGCAGATCAAACCCATTCCTATTCCAGTAGCGGTTAGGGATCAGTTTACGGAGTTGGTGGAGGAGAGTTTGCGGACCAGTCTGTATGAGCCTTCTCATTCTAGTTATTCTATTCCCATTTTTGGGGTATTAAAGCAGGCAGGGAAGAGTTTGCTGATTGTCCACAACCTGCAAAGTTTAAACTTGGTCACAATCAGAGACGCGGGGTTGCCTCTGCAGGTGGAGGAGTTTGTGGAGAATATGACAGGAAGAGTCTGCTACGGGCTAGTAGACTTCATGCAGGGGTAAGATCAGCTGGAGCTACATCCGGGGTTCCTTCCTATGAAATCATTTGAAACATGCTTGGGGAAACTTCAGTTAACGCAGCTTCCACAGGGGGTGGCTAATTTGGTAGCGGTTTACCAGGCGCAGATGACATGGATTCTCCAGGATGATTTTCCCGAAAAAGTGCAGATATTCATTAATGAGGCAAGTATCAAGGGGCCACAGAGCAATTACGGTGGAGAAAATCTTGCGGGAACTTTGGGAATCAGGAAATTTGTCTGGGAGTACGCGCAGACTTTGGAGAGAATCCTGTTCTGAATCAAGGAAGCGGGTTTGACCGTTTCCGGTAAAACATTTGCTGTTTGCGTTCCGGCCTTAGAAGTCCTTGGCCACAAGGTTTCCGCAAAAGGGAAGAAAATGAACAACACCAAAGTTAACAAAGTTTTGGAATTCCCTACTCCGCGGAGTGCTACTCACATTTCCCAGTTTTTAGGTCTATGTGGATGAGTACCAATCTTCATTGAGCGTTTTGTGGAGATAGCTATCCCATTGTGGAAACTGATTAGGAAGGGGGAGGAGTGGGTGTGGATAGAGGAATGCAATTGCGCGTTCCTGGAGTTGAAGGATATTGTTGGGAGGCAAATACTGTTGAAGGATCTTGACTAAAAGAAAGGAGGGATCTGTCTGGCGGTGGACTTGAGCAACTTTGGTGCCAGCGGTGTGCTGACCCAAGAAGATGAAGGGAAAGAAAGGCCAGTACTCTATGAGTTGGTTACCTTTTTGAAGGTAGAATCTTGGTACTTGCAGCCCAAATTTGAGTTGTGTGGGGGGACAAGGATTGTACGGAGATTACAGCATGTGCTGTGGGGGTGTCTTTTGAACTCCTGGTGGATGCAGAAGCAATGGCTAGGATGATTAATTCTCCAACCTTGCCTAATGCTCCTATGAAACAGTGGATTGCATAATTACAATTGTTCAATTTCACAGTCAGCCATGTTCCAGGGAAGGTGTTTACAATGCCAGATGATTTGTCTTGGTATCCGGAGGTCTGGCATGTGGCAGAAGGGGATTCAGACATGGAGAAAAAGCTTCTGGCGGTGGCAGAAACAGCTGTGGAGTTTGGGAAACTTCCCCTGAAGCAGTGTGGAAGGTTTCAGGCTTTGGACAAGTATCTTTTGACACTTCCCTTTCCTGAAGGTTTTTTGTCAATGGAGGTTAGATGAGTTTGGCAGAAGGTTCTGCTTTTCTTTTGCCAGGATGGGCAATTGGAAGCGGGCACTTCCATACCCTTGGTTGTGGTCACAAGGGGGGAGGATCAGGAGGATTTGATGTGGAGTTTTTGCAATGAGTTAGGCCATTGGGGAGAGGCAGAGATGCGGAGAAGAGTTAAGAACAGGTTCTGGTGGCCCGGTCTGGGGCAAAAAGTGCAAGACTGGGTGCGCAGTTGCAAAGCTTTTCAGAAGTGGAGTACCAGATCACCTAGGGAGGTGGGTATTCCAACAGGAAAGGATACCCTTTTCTGGAGGGTCTCACTGGACTTGTTCCATATCAAGGCAGGAAAGTTCCTGTATCTGCTTGTGGCTTGGAACTACTTGTCGGGGTGGGTGGAGGTGCTTCCGCTGGTTAAGCTGTTGGCGGAAAAAGTAGGATACTTTTTGGAGGAGGATTGGTTTGCTTATTTTGCGTTTTTGCGGCTCATCACGGTGGATGGCGGGGTGGAGTTTTGGGGTGATCTTTGGAGGCTGGTTGAATCTTGCGGCGCAAAGTTTGGGAAAGTGACAGAATATTATCCGGAGGGAGCAGGGGCAATAGAAAGGGGTAATCAGCCAATCAAGCAAGCAATGGTCAATATCTGCCAAAGTAATGGGAAGAAGTGGCAGGAAACCTTGCCAGTTGTGCTGTTTGCGGATCAGATATTGGTCAAGCGGGGAATGGGTTATTTGCCTTACAAGCTTTTGTATGGGCAGCAGCTGGTGCTTCTGGTGGATATCAAAATCTTGACTTACCTTGCTATTGACTTGTGGAAGGTTAATACCAGGGAGGATCTAGTTGTGGCGCGGGCAGAGCAACTTTTGCGGCGGAATGAGATGGTGGCAAGGGCAGCAAAGAGGCTTTGGGACAGTCAGGCTACGTTGGTTTGGTACTGGTACAAGGGTTGTGCTGATTGCTTGGGGCACCATTTGCAGAAAGCCAACAAGGTTCTTCTTTATAATTGGAGCTTGGAGACGCAGTGGGGTAAGCTTTTTGCAGATCACTAGTAGGTCCTTATTGGGTTTTAGTCAGTTTCCGGGTGGGAGTTACCAGTTGGAGGAATTGGATGGCACTCTGCGCAAGCGGAAGGCGGCAGTGGCTCACGTGAAGAATTTCCATGTGCAGGACAATACAGATGTTGATGAAACTGCAGGTTCAGGGGATGAAAATCAAGATATGGCTGACGTAAGTGAGCCAGCTGTGGAGGAGGAGTCCTCAGAGGAATGAACGTTGGGGTCAACATTCAAGTTGTGGGGTGACAGGGAAGCTCAGATCACCGGGGAAGCATGGAAGTGTTGAGATTTGAAAAATCCATTGTGTAACTTCTTTTTCTTTTTCTATTTTATTACTATTCTGGTTTCACTCTTCTGTTTCCCTTTCCTTCCTCTTTTTCTTCCTCATTTATGTCACAGAAGCAGTGCGCGCACCTCTCTCAATATTTCTAATCTGTCCCTTACATGTCATCTCTTCTATCCTACCTGCACCCAAAACACATCTTTTGTCTCTCTACCTACAAAATCTCATCCAAGAGTTCTCATTTCTCTCCCGGATGATTCTATTTTTATCTCCTCAACAACTCTTGTATTTTCTGTTTTATCCAACCACTCAACCCTGTCCTCATTCTTCCCCTCAATCTTTCACCTATCTCCTGACTTGACCTCCCATCCTCAACTCTGACTTTGTCTGGTAAGACTGTTCACCAAGTAATCTTCTCTCTTTCTACCTCAACCCTTGAATTCTCAAATCAATGTTCTTTCAATCCAAGACTCTCCTCTGCTAACTACTTCAACTACAAACCATCTTGTCTCAGCATGGTCATGACCAATCTTCCTCTAATTACAATGCTTGATGTTTCTTTCTTTTGCTCTTCCCATATTTTTCCTTTTTCTTTAGTCTCTTTCCGCTGATTCTCCTTGTTTCTCAGCCCTCTCAAGTTCTTCTTGTCTAATTTTGTTCTTGAAAATCCAACGCTGTTAAAATCTGAAGAAAGAATGGGATAAGCTGAAACGGAAAAATGGAGGGATCAAGTAACAATGGCTTTTGCCAAATCATTCTAAATGCTGCACTCAAAGCGGTACCCATTCTCTCTGAAGAAAAATACTTTATTTGGAAAGACAAGATGACAATTTTACTAGAACTCAAAGGCATCAAAGAGGCTCTGGAAAACTATTCAAAAAATCTCAGTCCCTTGGATGATATGGAAATCAGGGTCATGCTCCTCTCAAGAATTGATTCTATTACTCATGTTAACATGGCTAATTCCTTGAACATTTCCTCAGCCAAGCGTCTCTGGCAAACAATAAAGGAAAGATTTGCTCCATCTCAAACATCCATACGCGCCCAATTCTTCAACAAATTTCTTTATCAGCAATTCAAACCAGACTTGATTAACTCCTTTATTACCGAATCCAAGACTTCCATGAAGAAGATGGTTGATGTGGGAATTGATTTACCGGATGATATCCTTCTTTATCATCTCTTTTTCAAGTTTCCTTCCTCTCTTCAATCTCTCCAACAAAAATTATGCACTCAGACAAAAATGTCACGGTTGATCTGGTCCTCAACCATCTTACAAAACTTGATAACAAAACCCAAGCTAAATCAAAAGATGTTCCTATCTCCAACACGGCTTTAGTCTCCTCAAATAGTCCCAAGAAACCCATTCCTCAAGAACTACAATGCACTCATGGATACCACAACCCGCTCTCTCAAGACCACCCTGAAGACAAATGCTGGCACAAGCATGAGCATCTTGCCCCCAATTGGTGGAAAGAAGCTCAAGCTCAGTGGAGAGCTCAATCTGGTTCCCACCCTAAAAAAAAAGAAGTTGCACATTACCATGCTTTACCCACCGCTTGCATTGAGGAGTTTAACCCTAACAATTGCATCATTCTTGACTCCAGCGCTTCCTGCCATATGTTCAACTCCCCAGAATTTTTCATCTCTCTAACCAAAAGCCCCAGAGACAAGTCCATCAACACTGGTAAAGAACAGGCACAACTACCCATCAAAGGAAAGGGAGTAGTTAAACTATTGTGGAAAAACTTGGTCATCACTCTATCCAACTGTTTCTTTGTCCCCAGTCTAGTGGTCAATCTGATTGGTCCTAGTGAACTCATCTCTTTGAAGGAATTTTTTCTTTCCTCATCTCGGAATAAGTTCTCTCTTTTTTCTAGATCCTCTTATCACACTTTTTCTGGTTTAATCCAAGGAAACTTGTTTGTACTCAATCCACCTTCTACTGTTGGCCATAATCTGAAACTATACTATCTATCCAAGAAAGAGATGACCAGAAACTGGATCAAACACCTTCATCAATCCTTTGGACAGACCAGCTCCTTCTGTCTCAAAAATCTTTTTCCCAAGCTTGGTTCCAACCTACTCTCTGAATTCCAATTTCAAGACTGTGTCTTCTCCAAATTCACTAAATCTCCCTTCAAAAATACATCCACTCCCTCCTCTAAACACTTCATACAGCTCCACATTGACTTGATTTTCCCAATCTCCACACCGTCTAGAAACAATATGAACAACCTCATGAATATTGTGGACAACCTTTCCGGTTACATTTCAGATATTCCCTTACAACACAAGTTGGATGCATGTCTTCAACTCAAAACCACTCTTAACTTTGAAAGGCAGAAGAGAAGCTGTTTTCCTGTGTCAGCCTCCTGGATGCCAAGAACCTTGCTATCCTTAAGCTAAAGAGGTGATAGAATGAATAATAAATATATTATTCAATAAATGCAACAGAAATCCATAAAATATTTTGACAAAGCTTATTGCAAGGTTAATTGTTTTGGATATGGTTTATTGTTATAAATCAATATAGATAAATTGATTGTTAAATATTTTTATAGAGGGACCACAATTATATTGGGGATCTTTAACACCTCTCTTCAGGGAATTCATTATGAAAACACATAGGCCTGGTTACTTTGGGCCCTTTAGTTTAAAGGATATTTTGCCCAAGATAATATGTATATAAAATACACAGTGGAGTGGTAGGGCTTTGTAACCAAACTGCCACAACGGAGAAAGGATAATAAGACTCACTGGTATATTATGAAATCCTTTGGGTACCTGTTTGGGACGTGCACTGATGGGTTAAACCTGTATACTGGGATTATAAGGTTGTTCAGCAGTTTAAATTGATAAAAAGAGGATTTAGGATGGATATTATTAATCAGACTAAAGCCATAAATCACTTACTTATCTCATATAAGTATTTGATTACCTTGGCACGGTTTCTGGATGTAAATATAACTGGGTCTGTGGGTATCAATATCCTCAAGAGAGCTCTTTTTTTATAACTTTTGGAGTCCTAATATTGTCCTTCTGAGGGGTACAGGGGCTCAAAAGGATGGACACTGAGGCTAGCAGGGTAACCAGTGGTAGCCTGTCACGTGTTCTTGGTGCTGTAAAACAGGTAGAATATAACTCCACAGGGTATGGGAATTATTCTACTTTATAATTGATGTTTTGATGTCATAATAACACTAATCTGTCCTTTTTATTTATTATTTAACTAATTATCCTTAGTAAATTTTACCATTAAGTCAATAATTATTTCAATAGAAATTCTTACAGATATTCTGATTTCAGGTGAGTTGTCATTATGTATTAAACAATTGGAGTAAAGTCATGATATTGATTTTACTCCTTATTTTCGAAATTCAGTTGATTTACTAAAATAATTACTTAAAAATGTAAGTCATGGGTATTCATGTGATATTTCTACATCATATGTTTTCTTAGTATGTCACGAAAATCTTGATGTCTATAAATTCCCATAATAGTATATTAAAGTATTTTAATACATTTTTAGAAGTAGTCATTATATTATTTTCGACATTTTTGGTTACTTTGAATTATATTTAATAAAAAATACGTATAAAGGTTATTTCAGTATTTTTATATAATTTTATGTATTTTTAGACTATCTAATATCCACGGGAACATTTATTACATATGTAGAATGATCCTGTGTAGGTTGCAGCTTGTTTAAGCGGTACCTAGGTTTTAACCCGTAGTCCCGCGGCTGCATACTTGTCAGAGGCCCGGGGCTGCGTACACAGCTTTGACAGAGTGACAGAGCTGTAGATCAGCCGCGCGCGGGTGCATTGGCTGCCCCGGCTGCGTGCAGGAATTTCGACAGAACACATTCCTGTCTGTAACTCCTAAAATATACACAACACCTCAATTTGACTGAATTTTAGGTGTGAAAAATATACGTGACAATACATGTGAAATATTTAATTGGCAAAAAAGTTCAATAGTGGTGCCATGGTATTTTGCTCTTTCTTTCCTTAATTGTTTAAAAATATAAGGAGTTGTATTTCAAGGGTGGGGTCAGTGAGTGACCCTACCTAATTTTGGGTGGAGAATCTATTTTTGAAATATTATTTGTGGTTTTTATACTCCTTCTTAGGTTAATTTTATTATTATTATTTTTATGTTATTTCTGTTACTTTTGCGGCTTGCTCTGCAATAGTAGCAGGCTGACATCCTGAAACCATCTGCACTGATGGAGGCAGAGAATTTGCCTTGTCTGACCTCAAAGATTATTTCCTCTCCAAATCCATCCAAAACCTCATATCTGAACCATACAACAACAAGCATAATGGAAAAGTTTAACAAGCTAACCAAACCCTTACCAAATCCATAAGAGCTATTCTTTGCAGCTCCCAACTTCCTCTCAACCTCTTGGCTGAAATTGTCAAGGCCCCTTGCCTAGCTCTGAACCAAATCCCCAAAACCTCTTACTCACTCTCTCCCTATCAACTCTTCACCAACAAGGTGCTTCCATTTAATTATTTCCACCCAATTGGTTCCATGGTTGCTTACCTTGACGACAAAATTGCCCGTGGAGAAAAGTTCAAGGACCAAGGACTCATTGGAACCATTGTGTATTAAAACCCTACTTTCCTGTTTTATCAAATTCTTAAACCTCACCAATCAATAATTTCCTCCAAACATGTTAAATTCTTCAAGCCCAAATGCCACTCTCCGCCATCTTTCCCTTCTCACCCTTCCACTACTGAATAATCCCTTCAAATCAATTTTGAAAAAAATTTTCCCCTTTCCAACCTCTTTCCCTCTCAACTCCCCCCCAACAATTCAACCAAGAACTCTGATCCACTCAAGATAGATCCACCTCCTAATTCTCCCATGTTCCCTGAAGAGCCTTCTGAATCCTCCTCCAACTCCTCTCACAACCTTGAAGCCCAACTAAATCCTTGTTACTCTCTTTGGTACTGCTCAAATCTCAAACCTCCGCAACAATACCGGTATCATCACTACTTTGTGCCTAGAACATACAAACAAGCCAAAAGATGTCCTGAAGCTTCAAAATTGGATAAATCAATGGACTCCCAACTCAATGCAATTGAGAAGCTTGAAGTGTGGGATGACTACAATGGACCCAAGTCCACCAATCCCTTAAACGCAACTTGTGTGTATCAATTGAAAGACAACTTTCACAGAGATCCACTCATCTTCAAAAGCCAACTCTGTGTCCAAGGATTTTATCAGATCTACGTACTTGATTATCAAGACACGTTTTAGCCAACAGGTAAAGTGGCTTCTCTCCAAATAGCCCTTCTTTTTGGACTCTTCCAGTCTCTTCCCATCACTCAACTTGATGTTAAGAGTGCTTTTCTGCACGCACCTCTCACTGACAAGGTGATTATTAAAACTCCCAAAGGTTTCAAAAGAAAATCAAAATATCTCATCCTCAAGAAGTCTCTTTATGGCCTAAAAAATCTCCTGCTAACTGGTTCAAAACTCTCACCTCTTGGATTTGTGAGCAAGGGCTTCACAAGTATATTTCCAATCCCTTTCTCTACTTCCACTCCAAATCCAATTCTGTTCTTTTCTTTCATGTCAACAATCTTGTTCTTGTACGCTTAGGCAACAACTTTCTCTCCAACTTTCTGTCCAGATTCCCTAACTCCAGCAACCACAAACCCAAAACCATCCTGGGAATGAAATACAAACAACTCAACAATAGCATTCTTCTGTCTCAACCAAAAAACATTGATCACGGTCTTGAAGAATTGAAATAAACTGATTGAAAGCCTTCCTTGGTTCCCCTCAATGTTAACTCCAACCTTACCACCTCCTTGGACAAAGAATAAAAATAATTTAAATCCCTCAACATCAATTAGCTCTCAGCTGTGTTTTTTATGAACTACATAGCCTGCCTAACTTGCCCTGATTTGAGCTTTGCGGTATCCAGCTTAGCCAGATTCTGCAAGAAGCCTGGTATTTGGAACTGGTAAGAAGTCAAAAAATGTTGGAAGTACCTCAAGACCACCAAAAACCTCAAACTCACTATCAAAAAATCAAACACTGACACTCAAATTAAGTGCTTTAGTGACGACTTGTGGAGCAACAATCTGGAAACCAGGCGCTCTCAATCCAGACATCTTTCCTTACTCTTTGGCTCCCTTATATCTTGGAGCAGCTATTTTCAGCGGAATATTACTCACTCTACAACGGAAGCTGAACTCAACCCTCTAGTCAGTTCTTTTCTCAAAAGGTTCTGGTTTCCAAACTTTGCAGAAAGGACACAAGCCCAGCCACAATATTGTGGACAACAAAGGTCTTGATGAAAAATTAAAAAAATTTGGATGTCACTCCAAAACCCGCCATATCAATATTAAAACAAAAGGCCTACCCAAAGAACTCAAATAAGGAAAATTAATTATTGAGTTAATTCCCTCTGCTAAAATGAAAGCGGACGGTCTCACCAAGCCTCTAAATGCGTGCTCCCTTGCAAAGCTCATCCACTTAATCAATCCCACCTTTTTCCCTCTGGCTCCAGTCATACCAGCCACAGGGGTCGTTGAGAGTTGAACAATCCCTTGTGTAACTTCTTCTTCTTTTTTTTATAACTCTTCTGGTTTTTCTCTTCTTTTTCCTTTTACTTCCTCTTTTAATTCCTCATTTATGTCACAGAACCAGTGCACACACCTCTCTCAATCTTTCTCATCTGTCCCTTACATGTCATCTCTTCTATCCTAAGCGCACCCGATACACATCTTTGGTCTCTCTACCTAAAACATCTCAT
The DNA here is from genome assembly GCA_025617555.3 of Puccinia polysora. Lineage (NCBI taxonomy): Eukaryota > Fungi > Basidiomycota > Pucciniomycetes > Pucciniales > Pucciniaceae > Puccinia > Puccinia polysora. The sequence continues at coordinate 24,482,974 of CM062626.1, forward strand.
CCAAGAGTTCTCATTGACCTCCCAGATGATTCTCTTTTTATCTCCTTGAAAACTCTCCTCTTTTGTGTTTTATCCAACAAATCAACCCTGTCCTCATTCTTCCCCTCAATGTTTCACCTATCTGCTGACTCAACCTCCCATCCTCAACTCTGACTCTGTCTGGTAAGACTGTTCACCAAGTAATCTTCTCTCTCTCTACCTCAACCCTTGAATGCTCACATCAAGGTGCTTTGGATCCAAGACTCTCCTCTACCAACAAATTTAACTCCAAACCATTTTGTCTCAGCCTGGTAGTGACCAATCTTTCTCTAATTACAATGCTTGATGTTTCTTTCTTTTGCTCTTCCCATATTTTTCCTTTGTCTTTAGTCTCTTTCCACTGATTCTCCTTGTTTTTCAGCAGTCTCAAGTTCTTCTTTTCTAATTTTATTCTTGCTCATCCAAAAGGAAGGTTTAGTCTTATAGGCCTTTGTCTGGGGTGGTCCAGGTCCCTTTAGGTGATATGTATTTGCGGAGTTTGGAGTCTTTTTAGTTATTCTTTGTGTCTTAGTTTTTATTTGTCTCATTCTCAGATACAGAGGGGTTCTAAATAGCAGTTGCAGAGTTTCTTTTCTTTGTGTGTTTCATTTTGTAGGATGGTGTGGGGAATCAAGAGGATTCCTTTCTGGGGCAGGCCAGGCATCATACTTATTTCAAGAGTTATATACAAGATTTAAGGGGCGCGGTGATAATTTAAGAGGGGGAGAAATCTAACAAACAGAAATGGCGCAGCCAAGCTCACCAACAGCATAATGATTCTTGCAACGCTCTGCGGCTGGGATCCCAACCAAACATCTGAGGATGGCCAGAATTTGCTCATCCAATTAGCAGAGGTACCTGTCAATTTTGGCTTCCTCAATTCCTTGGGCGCCTTCTTTGTTGTCTCTTTGGATGGCCGCGTGGTACCTAGAGACCAGGCAGAATCAGGTTGACCTAGAAGGGCAGGAGTTGCACGTCTGAGAGAACAGCTAAGGTGAAGGGTTCTGGATTGGAAACAAGCAATGCAGAGATCTTCCAACCAGCAATGGAGGCAACAGTGTTTCAAAGTGAGGCGCGGGAGCTGTGTGAAGATATTGAGGGGTCAGAAAAAAAAATTTTTAAAAAAAACTTGTGGGGTAAGGGCGGCAAATTGGAGCTAATTGCAATGACCAAGCGCGGGGACTCAACCTATGCAGGAGGTGTTGTGGTGGGGGGAGAAGCAGTTGGAGTGGTGGACACCTGAGGAGTGAGTGATGGTGGACAGAATAGGGGGCCGTTGGGCGCTGCCGGAGGGGTATTGCAGGTGTAGCTACTTGGAAAAAGACAGGAGCCGTGTTGAGACCATGTGTTACCTGGCCAAGTCCAACATTCAGGTGGTGGCGTCTGCCCCAGGCTTGGGTGGCATCTCCCCAGGCCGCAGCAGTAGGGTAGTCAGCGCGTCAAGGAGGGGGAGAAAGGTGGTCCGTGGCCTCTGCAACAGGCTACAAGGAGGCGGCACGGTCTGGCTCCAGAGTCCAGTATTTGGTTTTGATAGGTTTGTCATCATCCACCACAAAGTCAGCCATTGGTCCGCGGCGGCAACGTTTGCAACAGGGACCAGAGGTAGAGCAAGGAAGGGGCAGAGGAAAAGTTTTCAAGTATCCAGGGGTTGGTGCAACAAACAAACACCTGCGGTGGCCTAGGCAGCAGGAGTCCCAGGCTGGGCAACCTGCGGTTTGGGTGTAGGTCCTCCCCAATTCAGCACAGTACTTGTCCGTTTCCATGGCGGGGGATTTCTTTCTTTCTTTTGGAGTTTGGAGGGTGACTAGGAGTTGGCCAATGTTCTGGGGTTGTGGAGTGTGAGAATCCTGGTGACAGAATTCAAGTTGTGGGGGGAGGTGGTATTTATTTATAGACACCAAGGCAAGTAGGCTCAGAAATGGACATTCCACTGGAAGAAGATCATTGATGGTTGGAAGTCCGCAGAAAAATAGGCTCAGAAAAGCATGTTGGAGGACTGTCTATTCCGGAGTACATTAGATAAGGGATTGGCATTGGTGTGGCGCGGGCTTTTTGCAGGCACAATGACAAGAATGGGCCGGATTTTTTCCTTTTGCAGAAATCGTTGCGTGGTCAAAAATAACTTTCCCTCCAAGGCTGTGGGTTTAATCATGCGGAAGCAACTTATCAAAGTTAAGTAGTATGTATTAGGCTGATTATGGGATATGCACTGAGATTGTGGAGCGCTGTGGGGCAATGAACGCTAAAGTTGAGGTGGGTTCATGTGTATTGTTGGGGATTTGTAGTTATGCTGCATGCGGGATTGGGAGTGATCTGCTATGGAAGATCAACAAGGATCTGTCATTATTTATGCTTTGGCGCGACTCAGTGGCTAGGGGTAATTGGCAACAGGATCATTGAATCAACTGCAAATCATTGGATTGGGCAAGGATCGGACTATTGGTAAGGAGGATCAGTGCAAACTTATGGAGGGGGTGGGAAAACGGGTATTTCATTAGCATTTCACTTTCCTTTTTCAAAGGAGATAAGGCAGGTCAGTGCGGAATGCACAGAGACAAGAGGGGTCTTTCATTTGCGGATTGAATTCTTTTGTTTTATATATAAGGAAGCTTTTGTTTTTTTGTATGAGGAGGGAACAAACAGTTATGGGGGGAGAGAGACAATCACATAATAATTATTGGAGATTATCATGGCAAATCATAGCTTTATTATTTTCTTCTGTTACTTTGGAGGGTAATTACCAGCAAGAGTTCTTGGAGTTAATATTTATGGAAATAGTTCAAGTGCTGAGCTTTTTGGGGAGTCCCTCTTATTTATTTACTATTATTTCATTACAAGTTAGCTTTAGTGGTTTCCAGCTTGAGTGTGGAAGCAGATTCCAATTACAAATGGTGGAGGTACAGGAGTGTGACTCAAGGGCGAGTGGGCTTTCTGGAGGTTGAAGCCAGATTTTTGTGGAGAATTTACCAATCACACAATCTCTTTCCACAACATCCATTCATGGCCAATTTGAGCTGTGAACAGCCCTTTTTGACTCAGGTGGGTTGTGAATTGCAGTTTGCGACTCAGTTTGGGTTGCAAACTGTGCCAAAAAACCCGTTTGGGTTGAAAACTGTTGCAAATGACCCATTTTGGGTTTTGAATTGCAAAAAAACAAAAAAAAACAATTTTTATATTTTTATTTTTAATTTAATTATTTAATTTATTATATATATATATATATTTAATTATTTCATTTTATTGATTATTTTTTTCATTTCATTGATTTTTTTTTTCATTTTATTTTTTTATATTTTTTTATATTCATATTTTAAATTGAATTAATTAATTAATTATTTCATTTCATTTATTCATATTTTGTTGTATTTATAATTTTAATTTAATTGATTAATTTATTTTTTATTTGTTTTTTTATTTTTTATTTTGTCATTCAAATAAAAAAAAGAAATAATAGATAAGAAAAAAGTAAAATATATACATATATAGGGTGATGATAACTCACAGCCCCAATGAGCCGTTCACAAAATTCATTTGGGCTGTTTGGCACACTAAATGGCTCAATTGTAGTTGTGTAGCTGCTGTAAAACTTGAGTTTAGTTGTGTGGCCCCCACACAACAGCCTGGGCCATGTGGCAGAACACCTGAATACATTTGAGTTGTGTGGGCTTGTACACTGCTGGACCATGCCACACAACTTCAAGTTTTGTGGGCCAAAAATAAATAAATAAATAAATAAAAATAAAACAAATGAAAATCTAAAATAAACTAAATAAAAATACCAAAAAACAGATATTAATCAAAAGATCAAAAAATGATGATTTGTTGGTTAAAAAAACAAAATAATAAAGAATAAAATAAAAATAAGTATAAAAAATAAAAAATAAAAATAAAAAACTGAACACAACCAAAAAAAAATTAAATAAAAATGAAAGAGTCCATGGAGCAGCCCAAAAGTAGAAGTTCCAAAAAATACCAGTTCAACATGAGTATCACTAGAGTAAAAGTGCCTAAAAATACAAGTTCAACTTGAAAATCCCTAAATAAAAAACACCAAATAATAGACAAGTAACTTGAAAAGACTCAAATTAAAAACACCAAAAAAAAAGACAAGTAACTTGAAAATCCTTAAAGTAAAAGCCCCCAAAAAAACAAGTTCAAATTGTGTTAAGCTGATCTCATCACAAGAAGTAAAAATACTCCTTACAATGGGATCAGTGCAAAACTTGTTGAGCTGACTTACCAATTAAATCTTATTAAAAAAACTCCAGATAATTATGTTCAAAATGTGATAACCCTTCATATTAAAAGAATTAGAAGTTAGATGCATAAGAATTAAAAGTCATATGGAAACCCAATGAATAAATGATCTCTATGATAAAATGGGAGGGATTGCAATCATTTCTCCCTTAGTTAATAATAGAACCAAGTGGTTATTGTTGACAAAGAAAATCTAAATAGGACCTGATTGATCTGTAATGAGTTTTTTAATTGGATTATAAGAACAAAATGACTCCAATGGAATGGAAAATATAGGTCTGGCAGATGTGTCTGCTATTATTTTACCCATATCTAACTTAGCATGCCATTATGAAAAGGGAATCATTGCATTGATGCCTTCAACATCATTTCTTTGTTCAATCTTTTCTACCTCTTTTGCACCACCAAGCATCTTAATATAGCATCCTTTCTGTTAATACAATTTTTTTAATTGTTTCCTTTATCACTTTAAACCAAGAATTTTCATCATACCCAAGACATTTAGAAATGGCTCTAAATCTGCAAATCCCATCAACAATTGGATCCCAAACCTCACTCAAGAAATTATGTAATTTATCAGGTATTTGATTGAGGTATTTCACTTGGGGTTCCTATAATCCAAAGTCATCCATGAAAAATTCCAACAAAATTAATTAATCACATCAATACTCACCCAAAAATACGCTTCTGGTTGATGCTTCCTGCACGTCTTATTCCTCTGAAGAGGATTCAAAATCCATATGAAGTAAAGCTAATTCACTTTCATTCCCTCCCTTTGAACTATTAAATGCAGTTTCTGATCCTGTGGAATTTGAAGAAAAATTAAAATCATATCATCATTAGTTCATCAAACCAAAAAAATGAACATTTCCCAAAAGAAAAGACTTGACATGTTTTTTCCTTTATTATTTGGTGCCCCTGTAATTGTCTTTTCCTGCTCCTGTAATTGTATTTTCCTGCTTAACTTGCTTCTCAAAATGTTCAAATTTAGAAGGATCTCTGTGGGTATTTGTCTATTTTTGAAGTCCTATGCTTGATTTCAATACTTTAGGTTCAATTCATGGCTTTGATTGTTAATTTGAAGTCTCCATCATAAAGTGCTTCAACAGACCATCATGATTTTATTCAGGGTATCCCAAGATAATTGCAGTGAGCTTCTCATGTAACTGAGAATTTCTGAGAATTTCATTGAAATAAACCTTTCAAATTTCCAAAGTTTCAAATATTAGGAAATTAGGAATCATAATTCAAAAATCATTTATCAAAAAGCATTAATCACAAAGTGATTTGAACAATCCAAAAATTCAACTTAAACCAACTTACAGAACTATAAATGCAAGGGTCATAATCCAACCTCCGCTGAGGATGAACATCCCCAGGAACAACAGACCCTCTCAATGCTAGTAGGTCACCTATCTGGTGGGAACAGGCAAAACCCATAGTCTTGGAGTATGACTTGGTGCACATTTCCCCATCATGGTTCTGCTTTGATTTCTCAAATTTTTCCCCAACATGTTGAATTGCCTCTAAAGACATATTTTATCCCAAAGGTTACAGTTTGGTAGGAAGAAATATTCCTATCATAATTTTAGATTTGTAAATCTCAGTCTGAAACAATTAAATTTGATTGGAAACTGTTCCCTCTAGGTTTTGCCAATCATCCAACATGTTTTCCACAGAATTTGAAAGGAATTAATTAGGAGTTGCATAGGGTCTTTCAACCAAAGACTTGTTTTATTTCCAAAGTCCGGGTTTTCTCAAGTCCAAGCAATTACAAACATCTCTTCAATATGGAAGATGTTATGATCCATATATTCAAGCAAATTCTCACCGTCCACCAAAAAACAATTTATACAAGTAATAATGTAAGCAACCCAAAACTAGGAAGATGAACAGTACAGGAAGTTATTTTGCACTTACTTTAAGTTCTGCATCATTGAACTCTGCCTCCTTGTTTTTTGAGGCCCCATACTTAGCCCACAGGGACATAAAGCTTTGACAACCAATGAAAATAATTATTAAAGCACAATTTAAAGTTTTCCAGTATGTTTTTAGGAAAGTGAAATTGAAAACACTGTCTTTCGGACTCAGAGAAAATTTATTGTATAGAACAAATCAGAGATTTCTCATGGTATTTCACAAAGACTTTGGGAATTCACTCAGGATCATAAGCCAGCTTCTTTAGTTAGTTTTTCAGACCAACTTTACAGTTCAATCATTTCTCTTGTTATAAAAACAAGAGCTTTTTTCAAAGTTTCTGGTTGGATGTAGTTCCTAAAACATGCTATATGTGGATGTTGAACTTATTTGTTCTATAAGCAAAACCCAACAAAGCAATATTATGGAATTTCTTGAAATCATTAATGAATTGGGGTAAGCCAAGAATTGGGTCTCCAAGTGACCCTCTCCACTGAATTTTGCTTGATGAACCCAACCTGAATCGCCACTTTTTTCAAAGAGGAGCTCCATAAAACCTTTTCCCTTGATTTCTGCTAGCATTAACTTTTGCTGAGTGTCATAAATTGTTTGGCCATCAACATATTTGCCACCATCAATCTTGCTCAATTTTCTTTTCAGTTGAATTGTATTGAGAACATAATTCATGCCTTCTTTTAGACTCAATAAGGCCATCCCAGAGATTCTCCTCAGGTGAGGATGCACTGAGGGGTTTGGATATTTTTGATGGTTATTTTGATCATTTGTGTAGGAGATTTGCCACAAGGGGTACACCTTTGTGCAAGTTCCATGGATTAAAAACTTGCACACAAAATACTTTGTGTGAGTTTGCCTTGACTATTTGGTGGGCAATTGCCCACAGTACAAACCATGTCTATCACAGGCTAGATCCAGAGAAATTTATCATGCTTTGAGTTGAAAACTGTTAAAGCATAATCATGCTTCATTTCCCATGTTTGAAAATAGTTTTGTGCCTCTTCCTAGTAGGAAGAGCTCTCACAGGAGATGGGTGAAGTGGATCTTTCAGAGTTACATATTCATAGTTCAGTTCCCATCAAATTAAATGAGTAAAAGACCAGATTAACATTAAATTTTACTCACCACCACAGGTCAAGTCAATTTGTGAAACATCTTGTTCCTCAATTATCACCCTAGATGAGGATGCAATTGGGGCTTCCAATGATTCATTACCTGGATGCTTATTTTCCGCAGCTTTTTTTCATGGAACTATCAATGTAGTTGTTCAACGCAGACATGCTACAAAAAGTAGGGATTGCCACTGTTCCCATAATGCAATGAAAATACAACAGTATTTCAGTATTCAATCCAAATTTCCATTGAACAACTACCAAGTTTTCCCACTTTTGAGTTGAGAAAGATCAAGTCTAGTGGGACGTTTGTTTGCAGTTTAACTTGAATTTCACTTTATTTCACTTTAGATTCACTTTAGATTCACTTTGGGATTGCTGAGTGTGGTTCAACAGTCCCACATAGTATGCTTTGATACCAGATTTGGGTTGATGGAAACCAAATGTGGTCCATGGGGGTCCCAAAAATGTTTTCACAACCTCCAGGGGGCTGTATACACCCAAAAACAAATCAAAACAGCTGTGTACGGGGTACAAAACTCAAAAACTCTGTGTACAGGGAGTATACAGCCCCCTGCAGATTTTTCATGTTTGAAACAACCTGGTCAACATGTGTAGACTCTATGGGCCACCATGCATCCATTGGGCTGTTGAGGGACTCACAAAACTCCCACAAAACTTGGAGTTGTGAATTTATCATCACACACACATATATATAAAATAACAAAGGTTTCAAATGGAAATTTGGGAATCAGATGGGTAGCAAATTTAAAGTTGCCCTAAAAAAAAATTATTGATAAAAAAAAATGGATATAATTTAAAAAATAGATTCTCAACGCAAAATGAGGTAGGTTTACTTACTGACCCCACCCTTGAAATATTACTCCTCTGTATTTTAAATAATAAAATAAAAATGACCAAACTGCCATGGCACCACTATGGAAGTTTTTTGACATTTTAATATTTCATGTGTATTGTCACGTATAGGTTTCCCTCCTAAATCTCAGTGAAAACTGAGGTGTGGTGTATATGTGAGGAGTTACACGCAGAAATGTGTTTTTTTGAAATTCCTGCGTGCAGCCCCGCATCCCTACACAGTCCCTGCGCATCTTTCTTACCCTGTACGCTTCAAATTTCTGCTTGCAGAATTTCTGAACGCAGAAGATCCTGCCACACATGCAGCAGATCCTACCCCCGGTGCAGATGAATGGAATGATCCACAAATCAGGATCTGTTGTGACTAATCTTTCAATAGTTACTGCTTTTACCAGCTACAACCTAGGAGGGTCTACCATGTGTATTTCATATTATGAAATACACATGGTAGATAGTCTCAAAACTTTAAAAATTAAATAAAAGTATCACATAATAAATTTTAAAGTATTTTAAATTAATGATCAAATATTGAGAATAACCACAACAAGGAATGATCTTAATCTTTAAAGATGACAAAAAATATCAAAGATTGGGCGCAAAAATTATTAGAAATTATCAACAAGATCAAAAGGTAATTAATACCCACTTCTGACCAATTTGTTCCAATATTGATAGTACAAATCAAAGATCAGTGCACAATACTCAAAATGAATAATTAACTTATTACCAGATTTTGCAGAAAAAAACATGCAGAAATACAGAAGATCAGATATCATCTGATTGAAAGCACCTTGAGGACGTGAAAATATTGCCCTGAGTGTCTTACTAGCCTTAGCCCCCGGCTTTAACCTCTCTACACGCCCTGAGGAGGCTTTTTTACCCCAAAAAGGTATTTATAGAGATGTTCTTTGGCCTATTGTTCCCCAGTTACCTAGAAATTTATGAATTATTGTCCAGAAGCTTTGAAATCCTTGATAAAGTCCTTAAAAGAGTTAAGAAATTGATTTATGTCCCTGTCTTATTTATAGTAGAGTTATTTCTGAACCATTGTTGATTAATTGAAGCTTCTTAAGCACTCAACCCCACCTTTGCTCTAAAAACCTTCATCTGAATCTGTGCAGGCTTTGTGTGAATTACTCCTCAAAAGTGGATTTTTTCCTGCCTTTGCCTGGGTGCTGTTGTCCTGGAGATACTAGCTGGATAAGTCCTTTAAAGGCACCCACCATTATCCCAAGGTTTTTTAAACTACCAAGGAGGCCCCTCAAAGATAGGTTGTTTATCTCTAAAGATCTCCAGTAGTATAATACTGTGGCCCCTCTTTTATAGCATATTTGAAAAAATTTTCAACCAAAACAATTAAACCTTGCACTAGCTCTTAAAATATTGATTATTTGAGCTTTCTACATATTTATTTTGGGGAATATCATTGTTCCATTATTCTATCACTCTCTGTAGCTAAAGGACCGCAAATTTCCTGGTATCAGAGAGCTGACATCAATATTCCTGTACGCTGTGGTGAACCATTTGGGACACGGTGGGAAAAGAATTCAAAAATTTTGCTTGCGCGTTGCGCACTGCTCATCCTCATCCTTGCGCATTGCGCGTCCCTCATCCGCATTGTCATTGTCACGCGCTACTCACCATCATCTTCGCGCGTCACTCATCTATCATTGTCCCGCGTCCTGCATTGCTCATTATTATTGTTGGCTGTCGCGCGTTGCTCATCCTCATTGCTACCGTTGCGCAGCGCTCCTCCATGAATTACCAAACCCATCCTGACTGCACCTCCAAGCGCTTGTCCAAAGCGCTGATCCGTCAATCTCCCACCTCACTCAATCTATCAGTCACCAAATCTCAAGCCCGTCAGGATTTACTCAATTGCCTCAAACCAATCTCCTATCTGCCCATCCGCGCTCTCACGAACTTCATCTTTTGTCCTTCCTGGGACTCTCCCACCCCCTTTGCATCTCCGGTTGGGGGTGGAGAAGTGTTGACTACCGCCCGCGGACATCCGCGGCGGTCCAGTTCATTTTCCTTTCCCACCCTGTCCGCCTTTGGACAAGGGGTGGGTGATTCTGGTGTTGTCGCGCGCGCCCATCCGCGGACAGATGCAAGAGATGGTGAAGGGATGAGAAGGATTTCCACCGGCTTGCATGATAAAAATTTTTGCGGTCACCTGATTTTTTCTTTTTTGGCTCTATTGGTAGAATCCATTGTACATAGTCTAACAGGGCCTCCTGCCCATATAAGGAGGGGCTCTCCCCTGCCTTTTGGATCCATCATTAAATCATCCAGCATGAAATCAGCACACCCTTGATCCTTGAGCCTTCATACTCAAACCCTTGATCCTTATCACCAACCAATAGCTTTACTGGTTGAAGAAGAATTTGCCTAATCAAATTCTTGAGTGTGTTACACCACTCCTGAGCCCTTTATCCGACCATACTGGTCCTGATCACCCTTTGATTATCTTTCTGGAACCAGTCACGTTTGACTAAAGAGGTTTTATTAAGCTTAAAACCAGGAGTCTTAAACCTCCCTTCCCTTCTTTTGAAGTTGAATTCCGCCATGCTAATCTTGAGTCCCTTGAGAAGTGTTGGGTTATTCTTGTTTGAATCAGTTCTTGCGTTGCTTCTAGAGCTTCTTCAAACAATTAGCTTTGTCTTGTGCAGCCACCCACAGTTATCTGGTACCCTTCAAGCGCTTGATTGCGGAGAGTTGGGCAGGTTCATTGAGAACCTGGAGGTTGTTTGGGATTGAGTTGATCTTTCCTAAGCTCCTGCTAAAAACCAGAGCTATTAGCTTGTGGGCGTTGTCACTCGCAATTGCCTTGTCTTGTTGAACTCTGAACAATTCTTGACTCCTTCTATTCAAGTTTTCCCCAACATCATCTGGCCTCAGAAAGTGTTGTCTCTCAGCTACCAACCACTACAATCTTTATCCTCTTACTTTTTGGTTCCCCGTTTACAAGGTTCTGGACTTTGATCTCTGTTAAATTTAAATATTTTTTTAACACTCAGGAGGGCAGCCTGAAAAAGCACCTATCCCCTCCACAGAACTGCCAACGCCCTGCGCCGTTTGGAGTCTTACATTTGGTCCCCTGGGCTGGGATCAAACCAGCAACCTTGGGATCTACAGTCCCATATTTGTCAAATCAACTTTGAAATCTGATCTTTTTCTCTTTTTCTGTTTTTCTGTTTTTCTCTTTTTTTCTGGGTTTCTGTTATCATCTATATCCAATCTGTGGGAGCTACTTGTTCAAAAGGTAAGTCCTCCGAATTGTGCACCATCAAGGGGTTTGATCCAAGTTGTTTCTTGTAAACCCTACCCTTGCCACACTTGTAAGCCACTTTGAAAATCTGTTCTTTGGATCCCTTAGGAAATATTTTTGTCAAAATGGAATCTATTGGTACCCCTCCTACCTCTGTTTGGGCCAAGATGATCAAGATCAAACCTCAGAACAAGAACTTATCCTTTAAAGGTACAAATGTCAAACGGTTCCTGGATTCCCACAAGATGGCTGCTGAAGTGGATGGTGCCAGCAAATATGACATGGCTTATCAACTGCAATTCTTTATCTCCTCTGATGAAGTCATGGAAGTGATTGAATAATTCAATGGATTTGAATCCCTTGACTGGGTACTTCTTAAGGAGGCAATGATTGCCTACTGGGGCAAACTTGATATAGCTAGGTTTACTCTCCAAGATCTGGATGCCCTAGTCTCTCAATGGATCTCAAATGGTGGTATCTCCTCAGCCTCTGACTATCAAGCTTTCAGAAAATCTTGGGACCCTATCCAGTCCTATCTTATCCGAAACAATCACATTGATACATTGGACAAAATTCAAGTGCAATTTTTTCAGTCTTTCTCTCCAGGAGTACAGGAAAGAATTAAGGATGAATTGGTGAAATCTGGATCCATGATCACCACAAGAGATAATTGGTTCAAGCTCCCTGCTTTCATGGTTCTTAGGAATACAGTGGATAAAGTGATGAAAGGTCAAACAGCTCTCACCTTTGAAAAACCTAAAATCACTGAAACAGTCCTTGCCCCCTCTTTTCAAGCATCTAACAAAATCATGAATAATATGGAAGCCAATTGCAGACCTAAACCCAATCCTCAGACCCACTGGGAGACACCTACTATCAATGAGATCACCAAACTCCTGCAAGCTTTTGAGAATAAAATGGATCAGAAACTATCCTCTCTGGCTTTCCCTAAACCCTCCAACTCTGTTCCTAGGTCAACAATAGTTTGCTATTATTGCCACAGAGAAGGTCATGGAACTGGTTGCTGTCCTAAACTCCAGAAGGACAAGGAGGAAATGTTGGTGGAACAGAAAGGGAGTAACTTCTTTCTTCCTAATGGTGCACTTATCCCTTTTGATTCATCACACCCAATTTGTCATGTGGTGGCCTCTTTCCAGCCTTCAGCTCCCAAGAAGGCATCCTTGGCCTCTTTTGATTTCCAATCTGCTTGTGGAACCCTTCAACCTTGGTACCCTCCTGCTGTCTCTTCTTCCAGCTATTCTGGAACCTATCAATCTGATCCATCTAGGAAGCGACATGAGGAACAAAGACCTCATAAAGCTCCTCCTGTTCCATCTCCAATTCTTTGAAGACCGGTCAAACGTCAATCTTCACCAGGGCCCCCTTCTTCTGAGGTAGAAGACATGGAAGTAGAAAAGGAACCCCTCATGGATAGGTTCCCAGAATACTCTGATCATGCTCCTCTGCCATCCAAATCACCCTCACCAACTGATCCAGTTATAGTTCCACCCTCACCTGAACTTCCCCTTCCAACTCAACCCAAGGTTTGATTTGAAAGGGTAATTTCCAAAGATCACCCCAATGCTGTGGAGGGGGTATTAAAGAAAATATCTGATCTTAAAATCCCTGATCTAACCGTGGCTGAACTCCTTTCCATCTCACAATCTGTGGCTGAAGGCATGAAGAAATGGGTTTCTTGGCAATGTGTGGAGATTGGTCCTGAAAAATTGAAAGTTTCCTCTGGAACCTTGATAGAAGACTCCGGTGGAACAGATCCTTCTTCTGATTCAAATATTCATTCTTGTCCTCTTGGATTTTTACCATGCTCCCTAGGTGGCTTCTCCAAAACGGTTTCTCTACTTGTTGATTCTGGGTCCCAACTAAACTTAATGTTAAATGCAATGGCCTGCAAGCTCAATCTCAGTCCAAGGGTCAGCTTCAACTCTGCGCTTTATGGAATCGGGAATCAATATTGTGAGTTGGTGGGTATTGCTGAGGATGTGCCAGTTTGAATTGGTTGAAATATTTCTGGAACCTGTCACTTTTGGATCACTTGTTTGGAAGGTCCTATGATTTTGGGTCATCCTTTCTTAATAGACTTTGGAGCCACCCTGATTTTTTCCAATCAAGTTGGGGAGAGAATTCTTCTTCCTGATGCTGATGGTAGGAAGATTGAAGTTCCTCTCTGTTCTTTGGATTCTGGTTGCTGGGAAAGAGATTTCCCTGGTTTTTTGTCTAAATCGGTTCTGAAGGAGAAGGATTCTTCTAACTTGTTGAGATTATCATGATTTATTTTTATCTATTTTGTTTTATTCTTATGTTTCATTTCCGTATTCCGTTTCTTCCTCTTACTCTGTCTGTCTCCGCCTCAGTACTTCTGTGAACTGAGGCGAATCCTGTGACATATCTGTACTACCTGGGACTTCCCACTTGGCTAGTTGACCCGGGTGAACATCTCATGGTCTCCGCCTCTATCTCAGTGACTGATTCTTCAATTCCATCTCTTGGCTCTCTTTTGCAATCTTCCTTCTCCTCCTATCTCCCATCCCTTCTTATATGGTCGATGTCTTCTTGCCCAATGTCTCTCACCAACTCAAGATTCCTATTCTGGTCAGCCTCATCAATCTGCCCTTGAACCTATGCCTGGTAAGAGCTAAATCCTCAAGATCACTCTCACTCGAGCAATCTGAACATTCAGCTTTCTCCTCATAGTCTTCCATCTATCTACTCCCTGTCTTTCATCTCTGTTTTCTCAATCTCCTCAACCTCCTTGACATCTACACCTCGTGCCATCTCATCTTCTTTCTGAGTGATAAGTCTCTATAAGCTGTTGGTATTCTTTTTCTTTCTTTTCTTACGCCTTGTCTAATCCTCTCAGGTTCTAATCTTTGTTTATAGTCTGCTGGTTCTAGTTCTAAGAAATTCTATTCAAATCTAATCACCGTTAAAAGCCAAACGGACGACTATACGCTACCGAAAATGAACAAACCAGCGGGGGCAAATGATTACTTTCACCAAGTTGCTCTCAAGGCCGCCGTCAATGCAATTCCACCACTCAACAAGGATAATTACTCAATTTGGCGCGATAAGATGATGATTTTATTTGACCTCAAAGACTTTAAAGATGTTATAACTACTAATGTTGGACAACTCTTGCTAAAACAATACAGAGAAATTAGAGCAATCATCTTATCCAAGCTTGATGGCACTACGCACGCAAATGTGGTTAATGCCGCCAATATCGCATCCTCTAAACTACTCTGGACCGAGATCACCCCTAGATTTGCTTTGTCAGAAACCTCCAATTGAGCCCAAATTTTTAATCAATTTCTTCATGCCCCGTTTAACAAACAAGCTATTGAAGGATTTATAACCAACATCCGGAAATCCCTTACTCGTATGGCGGATGTAGGAATAGATTTACCCAATAACATAATAGTGTACTTAATACTTTTTAAATTCCCTCCAACACTAGAGAATCTTAAACAACAAATTATGCATGGCAAGAAGCTGATAAATGTAGAAGTCTTATTCAATCATCTAACTAAATACAAAAACAAGCGTTGTGGTGACCAATCCGGGGCACCACGGAAAAAAAAAAAAAAAAAAAAAAAGAAAAAAAAAAAAATCTTTTTTGGTTGTACCTCTATGGGTACCTTCATTTCCCCCATTCATCCCGATCCTCATTTTCATCCTCACCCCAACAGTCACACAGGTCATTGATCCAGTCCACCCACCACTCATCTTCATCCAAACCCAAACCGGCCAGAGTCCAACCCAACCAGTCCCCCCCACCCCCAGGATCATCATACGTAAATCCATGCCCTCAAGACGTACTTAAGAGTATCCATGGAACCCTCGAAGGCGACAAGCCAAACCAACATCTAGAGACGTACGTACGTACGACCGGCCAGCCTATTGATTGGATGATCTCCAATCCCATTGAGTGTCATCCATCCATCCATCCAATCTATCACTAAATTCATCTACCTCAATCCAATCCATCATCATCCGGACGAAGTCTTCATCATTGGATGCGCGTATCATATCCTAGCTATGCCCTTATTGATCCTTGGATGCAATCCTCATGGCTTGGCTTGACTACCTCGCCATCCTCTCGATCCATCCAACCATGATCACCAACCATCCGGTCCGGATCGGAGACGCAGTTGCACGGGTACCACCGGCCGGAGCCAAGTCCAAAGACTCTCTTCTGTTGCCAGAGTGGTTCCCTGCTCCCGATTTCAAATGGATCAACCCCTGCTTGAGTGTCAAACGCATGCCTAGCCTAGCAACAGTATAACTCATCCTGCCTATCAATCTCTCCACCCTCTCATCCTTCAACCCTCCTCTACCTCCTCCTTGCCCATCATCCAATCCGACCGACGACCGCGAGCGACTGCTCGCGGCCGCCGGAACCTTCACCCTGTTGTCGCCGCCGATCAGGCAACAACAGCTGTTGTCGACACCCGCGACTGCTGTCGCGGGAGTCCATCTGGTTGCCCGCGGTCATTCTTGACGCGGGCGACATTTCTTTTTTTTCCTCTCATGTATTTTTTTTTTTTTTTTTTATTACGTTTTCATTTTCCCGCACCTATTTGTAGTATCACTTGTACATAGTATAAAGGGCCTCATGTCTATAAAAGGAGGGGCTCTCCCCTGCCTTTTGGCCCATCATCAGAGGATCCCAGCATCCTATCAGAACACCATCAGTAATCAACTTATCTGTGGGCATCCTTCCCCACCTATCTGAGCAATTTATCCAGGTATATCCATGATTGCCCCCTTGATCCTTTGAGCCTCCATACTCAAACTCTGTTCCTTGTGACCTTGATCCTTATCACCAACCAATAGCCTTGCTGGTTGAAGAAGAATTCCTGTCTGTCTGAATTCTTGAGTGTGTTATACCACTCTGATCCCTTTTTCCGACCATACTGGTCTTGATCTCTCCTTGATCATCTTTCTGGAGCCAATAACGTTTGATTGAAGAGGTTCTATTAAGCTTAAAACCTGGAGTGTTATACCTCCCTTCTTCTTTAAGGTTGAATTTCGCCACGCTATTCTTGAGTCCCTTGAGAAGTGTTGGGATATTCTTGCTCAAATTCGTTATTGATTTGCTTCTAGAGCTTCATAAACAAATTGCTTTTGTTTTGTTCAGCCTCCCACAGTTATCTGGTACCCTTCAAGCGCTTGATTGCGGAGAGTTGGGCAGGTTCATTGAGAACCTGGAGGTTGGTTGGGATTGAGTTGATCTTTCCTAATCAGCTGCTGACGACCAGAGTTATTAGCTTGTGGGTGTTGTTACTTACAACTGCCTTGTTCTATTGAAATCTGAACAAACCTTGACTTATTTGTTCAAGTCTTCACCTGCACCATCTTGCCTCAGATAGTGCTGTTTCCATCGCTACTGACAACTCTTGTCCTCTTCCCTTACTTTGATTTCTCATCCATAAGGTTCTGGACCTTGATTCCGGTTACATTTAAATATTATTGTAACTCCTAGGAGGGCAGCCTAAACAGCACCTTTCCCCTCCACAGAACTGCCACTGCCTAGCACCGTTTGGAGTCTTACAGCGTAAGTCTCAACTCAAGACTGGCAAATCCACCTTGGATTTCCCTCTCGTAACCATGAAGAACAAACCCAATAAGGAAGATAGAAAGGTGCGCATCAGGTGCAAAGAAGGTTTCTACAATCCAAATGCCCCCCATCCCGAATCCTCCTGTTTCCATCTTCACCCTCAAATCACACCTGGATGGTGGGTTGAACAGCAGAACAAGTGGAAGAATAGGACAAAGAAGACTCCCACTATCAACTATCATGCACTATTAACGCTATGGATCAATGCAGACAGTACACCCAATCTTCTCCTTGATTCCGGCGCCAAAATACATATATTTAATTAATTAAAATAATTTACTTCTATTGATCTAAGGGAAGATTCTGAAGAAATCAAAACAGGGAAATTGGAAGAGAATCTCAAGATACAAGGAACAGGTACGGTTCGACTCAAGTGGAATGACTCCGTTATTATGCTTGAAGAATGCATGTATGTGCCTGACATTGTCATCAATCTGATTAGTCCAGGTATCCTGGCAAAAAAAGGATGCAATTTCTCCCAGAATCAAGATTGATTTCACATTACCCAAGGCAACAAGATGGTTCTTAAAGGTTTGATTCAAGACTACCTATTTGTGATTGAGAAACTCCAAATGGCTGGGAATAACCTGTCTGTCAATTTCTCAAATCAACCTTCTACCAATCTCCCTACTCAAAATAAATCACTCTCTGATCTTCATAGAATGTATGGACATGCCTCGCTGTCCACGCTTAAACCTATCCTTAAAGACCAATACTCTAAAGAAGAATTGAATAAATTTCAGTGCAATGGTTGTGTAAGAAGTAAAATCACCAGGGCCTCATTCTTAGGCACCTTGTCACTGTCATCAAAAACACTTGAACGGATCCACCTCAACCTCATTGGACAAATCAGGCCTCAATCAAAAGCGGGTCATCGATATGTCCTGACTCTCGTGGACAATTTCACAGGTTATCTTGCTGATTTTCCTCTTCAATCTAAAGAAGAAACCCCAGATGTAATCATTAATATTCTGGAAACAGAATACAAGTGCTTGAACTATTACCCCACCAAAATTTTCTCCAAAAAAGGAACGGAATTCACCAATAATACCTTGAAAGAATTTGCTAAATCCAAGCACATCAAACTGCTAACATCAGAACCCTATCATCCACAGCATAATGGTCGAGCCAAACAAGCCAATCGGACAATTATAGAATCAGCTTGTGCAACATTCTCATCATCAAGGTTGAACAAGTGTTATTGGCATGTCATTGTTCAAAGCTGCTGTTTTATGTTAAATCAAGTCCCTTGGGAAGGTAATGACCAATCCCCTTGGGAAATCATGTTTAACAAGAAGCTCCATACTAATTATATCAAGCCTGTAGGATCTCATGTCATATACCTTGCAAACCGACTACAAAAAGGCAAAAAATTTGATGAGAAAGGATTGGAAGGGATCTTAGTTGGGTTCAATCCCGTTTTTCACTCTTACTTGATTCTCAGCTCATCCGGTGCCATTGTTGAAACCAAACATGTACAGTTTCTCAAAAATCCGCTACATAACTTTCCCCTCCTCAAATCACCGGGAATTGATCTCTTTACTCAAACCAATTCCAAACCGAGTGTACCAAACTTCTCATCTTTTGTAAAGCAATATGCCTTTCGAGAATCTCAAGACAACTTTTCTGAAGAATCAGATTCAGATCGGGATGACACTGCATCCGTAGTTTCTCCACCATCCAATCCTTCTCCTCTACCCTTGCCAGTCCCTGCCCCTCCCATTCAAGAGACCTCTCAAAGACCAAGAAGGGAGGTAAGAAAACCTCAACAATATGGCTTTCATCATTACTAAAAGCCTCCTTCTTACAAAGCAGCACGCAAATGTCCTGAATGGCCAAAGTTGAAGAAGGCTTCTGAAGATGAGCTAAACTCCATAGAACTTCAAGACGTTTGGGAAGAGTACTACAACACTCCAGATAATGTTTTGAATACAACGTGGGTTTTCAAGATAAAAGAAAATTGTCACGGTGATCCTGTCAAGTATAAAGCGCGACT
The DNA here is from genome assembly GCA_025617555.3 of Puccinia polysora. Classification (NCBI taxonomy): domain Eukaryota; kingdom Fungi; phylum Basidiomycota; class Pucciniomycetes; order Pucciniales; family Pucciniaceae; genus Puccinia; species Puccinia polysora. The sequence goes on from CM062626.1 coordinate 24,502,074, forward strand.
CTGTGTTCAAGGATTCAATCAAGTATTAGGAGTTGATTACAACGAAACTTGGGCGCCAACCGGCAAACTTGGATCACTACGAGTGGCTCTAGTCTATGGGTTAAAAATGAAAATGAAATTCACACAGTTTGATGTCAAGGGCGCATTCCTTCATGCACCTATTGAAAAAACAGTTATCATAAGAACTCAAGAAGGTTCAGACAGAAAATCTCCCTATCTAAAACTCAAGAAATCTCTCTACGGGTTGAAAAAATCCCCCAAGAATTGGTATGAAACCTTGACCTTGTGGATAAAGTCTCAAGGATTCCACGAGTCAGCAAGCAACCCATGCCTGTATCTCCACTCCAAAAATAGCAAAATACTCTATTTCCATGTAGATGATTTGATCCACGTGGGAAACTCCAATCTCTTTGAAACTAGTTTCCTCGAACGATTCAAAGATTTTTTGTGTCATCCTCCTAATACTATTCTCAGAATGTTTATGGAAATCGAGAACAATAGAATTCTGCTGAGTCAACCAACCCACATTGCCAGAGGACTAGAAGAGCTAGGTTTGACTTCCTGTAAAGATACCCCTATTCCATTAACGCAAAATTTAAAACTCAAACCTGCATCAGACGCCGATCATGCAGAATTCTGCCAACTTAACATTAACTATAGATCGGCGACCGGACTTCTGAATCATCTAGCTCAGTACTCCCGACCCAAAATTTCATTTTCTGTGTCTAGCCTGGCTAGATTTAATGCCAAACCGGGCATGAATCACTGGAGAGAAGTCAAGAAAGTGTGGAAATATCTCAAAACGACTAAAGATCTCAAACTCATAGTCAAATATGATCCAAAGCAAGAAATCCTCTCAGGTTTCAGCCATGCCACCTGGGGGGATGACCTGACTTTCCGCAAATCTCAAACGGGATACGTGATCCTTCATTACAGCAGTCCCGTTATCTGGAATTCCACCCAACAAAGGAATATCACTTACTCTTCCACTGAGTCTGAACTAAACGCACTACTGGATTGTTACCTTGAAATTAAATGGATCAAGCACCTCATCAGCAAAATCTACCAAATGGCCAAACCCAAGCCTATTCTACATATTGATAATAAGGGCCTGGACAACAAAATTAAGAAATTTGGATCACATTCAAAGTCCAGACACATTGATATCAAAACCAAGGGTCTGCGTGAGGATTATTCAAACAAGGAGTTTACACTCAGTTTGATTGAAAGTCTGTCCATGATTGCAGACTCTCTCACAAATGCTTTGTTGGTGGCTTCCTTACAACTTCTTCAAAAATCCATCTTCAATACACAAGATCAGTGATCTTCTAGATTACTCTCTCACCAGTCACGGGGAGTGTTGAGATTATCATGATTTATTTTTATCTATTTTGTTTTATTCTTATGTTTCATTTCTGTATTCCGTTTCTTCCTCTTACTCTGTCTGTCTCCGCCTCAGTACTTCTGTGAACTGAGGCGAATCCTGTGAAATATCTGTACTACCTGGGACTTCCCGCTTGGCGAGTCGACCCGGGTGAACATCTCATGGTCTCCGCCTCTATCTCAGTGACCAATTCTTCAATTTGATCTCTTGGCTCTCTTTTGCAATATTCCTTCTCCTCCTATCTCCCATCCCTTCTTATCTGGTCTATGTCTTCTCGCCCAATGTCTCTCACCAACTCAAGATTCCTATTCTGGTCAGCCTCATCAATCTGCCCTTGAACCTATGCCTGGTAAGAGCTTAATCCACAAGATCACTCTCACTCAAGCACTCTAATCATTCAGCTTTCTCCTCATAGTCTTCCATCTATCTACGCCCTGTCTTTCATCTCCGTTGTCTCAATCTCCTCAACCTCCTTGACATCTACACCTCGTGCCATCTCATCTTCTTTCTAAGTGATAAGTCTCTATAAGCTGTTGGTATTCTTTTTATTTCTTTTCTTACGCCTTGTCTAATCCTCTCAGGTTCTAATCTTTGTTTATAGTCTGCTGGTTCTAGTTCTAAGAAATTCTATTCAAATCTAATCATTAACTCCTGTCATTTTTTAGCAGAATAGTTGGTAATACTAATAGTTGTAGTTCTTCTAAGCCTCAGACTTCAACTACAGGGCCAACTTTTATCTCTGAGGCATATTTTTCTTCCTTTTCATCTCTTTCTTCTTTTTATTCTGATCCTGAAAATGTCCAAAATCAAAAACATGTTAAAACACAAAATTCAAAAAATATTTCTCTTCTCTCTGGTTCTGTTGTTTCTTCTTTTCCTTGTACTCTTATCACTGATCAATTTTCCTCTAGCCCCGGCTTGATTCTCCGCAATGAGTATAAACTAGATCCTGATCTCAATTCTTTTCTTAATGGTTTTGGTATGGAGGAGCATGGGCTTCAGTAGGGGCACTTGGGGGTAAAAGTAATTCCTCCCAATTGTTCACCATCAGGGATTTCTTCTACCATAATTTTTGAAACTCTACCTTGTGCCACACATGTGAGCAAAGCTTTATTTTCTGGATCCTGTTTTATGGAAAAGGCACCCTTTGAAAATTTTATGGAACATCAAACTTGGAGAATGTTGGAATCTGGTCTAAATTGATGTAATCAGGTCTCGCTGGTGAATTCTTGGAGGAAACAAGAACTTCTCTCTTTTGCCACTAAATATAAGCCAGTTGCAAAAAAGGTCCAGCCTGTCAACCAGCCCATGCTTCCCAACCTCAATGCCCCTCTCATGCGTCCTCCTCTATCTTGTGATCCTTATTTTGGTCTATCTCACTCCCTTATTGGCCCCTTTGTACCTTGTGGTCGTGTCACTGAAGAACGATTTAAGGCAGTCAACTTTGGTCCAGATGGATGGCTTTTACCTTATGAGTTAAATTTGATCAAAAATATCTTTTCTCTAAGGGAAAAATCTATTGAATTCTGTGAAGAAGAGAGAGGTCTCTTGAAAGAACCCTATGGTCTCCCTTATATCATCCCTGTAGTTGAACACAATCCGTGGCAAAAGAAAAAGATCCCTATTCCTGCTGCAAAAGTCAACGAATTCATCAAGTTGGTCCGCGAACAAGTCCGTACTGGTCTATATGAACAGTCAACCTCCAGTTACTCTAGCCCTGTTTTCTGTGTTCTAAAGAGTAATGGTAAACTTAGAATAGTTCATGATCTCCAGCCTGTCAATAAAGTTACTATTAAGGAATCTGGTGTTCCTCCTGCCACTGAAGAATTTGTTGAATCCTTCTCTGGGAGAGCCTGTTATGGTCTAGGAGACATCATGGGGGGTTATGAAAACCAATCTTTGCATCCTATTTCTTGCCTGCTCACTACTTTTGATACTCCTCTTGGTCGATTTAAACTGACTTGATTGCCTCAAGGGGCCACCAACTCGTTTGCATTCTATCAGGCTCAGATGATGTGGATCCTCCGGGACAAAATACCGGATCATGCGGGTATCGTTATTGATGATGGTGGGATTAAAGGTCCAGTTTCTGACTATGATAATGAGCTCTTACGTTGGCACTCAGGAATCCAAAAATTTATCTGGGAGTATGCGACTATCTTGGAAAGAATTTTGTTTCCAATTGAGGAATCTAGCCTTACTTTCTCTGGATCAAAACTTGCCGCCTGTGTCCCTTCCTTGGAAATCGTTGGTCATATAGTCTGCAAGGAAGGAAGAAGGATGGCACCCTCTAAAGTCAACAAAATCATCTCCTGGCCTACTCCAATAAATCCAACGGAAGTTAGAGGTTTCCTAGGTGTTTTAACTTATGTAGGTATCTTCATTCCCTCACTATCCAAAATCTGTGCACCCTTGCGTCGTCTAACCAGAAAGGAAGCTGAATGGATTTGGAACCAAGATTGCAAACAATCATTTCAGTTTCTCAAAACTATTTTTGGCAATGAAATAGTTTTGAAAAAGATCTCTTATGGGCCTGGGGCTGGAAAAATAAAATTGGCTGTTGACTCTAGTTATCAATCTGTTGGGGCTGTCTTTAATCAGGAGGATGAAAATGGTTTGAACCGCCCTTTTCTTTATGAATCTTTGCTATGTTTGGATGTGGAATCTAGATACTCTCAGCCCAAACTGGAACTCTGTGGTGTGGCCAGAATGCTGAAGAAACTCCAAACAGTACTCTGGGGACAACATTTCAAATTGAAAGTTGACGCTTGATCCATTGTGGAAATGATAAATGCTCCCAGTCTTCCAAATGCTCCAATGACTTGCTGGGTAGCTTTTATCCAGCTTTTCTCTTTTAATATTGTCCATAGGCCTGGGAAATCTTTTACTATGCCTGATGGTTTATCCAGAAGACCTATTGGAGACAATGAATCAGATGTTGGAATGGATTTTGATGAGGAAGAACCCTTGGTCCGCCCTGTTTTTGCTTTCTCCTCCCAAGATTACCCTGGTTTCCAACAAGGTTTCTGGCTTAAGTTAAAGAAGTACCTTTCAACACTCCAAAGACCCCCTGATCTCTCTGCCAAAGAATTTTGGTCCCTTAAAAGGAAGTCCTCTAGTTTCTTTGTCCAAGGTTCTAGGCTTATGAAAAGAGGAACTGCTTGTGCGCTTGTTTTTGTCACTTTCCCCACTAAGCAAGATTTGATCCTTGAAAGTCTCCATGAGGGCCTTGGTCATCGTGGGGAAACCAAAACTTATCAATGATTATCTGAACAATTCTGGTGGCCATCTCTGAAGAAATCTGTCTCTCAATGGTGCAAGAGTTGTGAAGTTTGTCAAAAACGTGATCTTAGGCTTCCAGCAGAAATTTGCTATACTACAGGGGAGTCCACTGTCTTTGGAAGGGTTGCTATGGATCTCGTTCATATCAAGGCAGGTGGTGCTAAGTACCTCATTGTGGCTAGAGATGACTTTTCTGGATGGGTTGAAGCCAAATTCCTTAAGACCTTAGTTCTGAATCTGTGGCAGCTTTCCTTCATGAGAATTGGACAATGCATTACGGTTTGGCTTGCTCTTATTCTACTGATGGTGGCTTGGAATTTGGTGGAAAACTGGCTGAAATGATCCAATCGCTCCCTGGGCAACATAGAGTTACTACCCCCTATTATCCTGAAGGACAAGGCATGGTGGAAAGAGGCCATGCTCCCTTGAAGGCTGCTCTGGTTAAACTGGCTGGTGAAAGTGGCAAGAATTGTCAAAAGTTTCTTCCCTTGGTCCTCTTCTATGATCAAATTTCCACCAAGAAAACCACGGGCTACTCTCCGTATGAAATCATCTTTGTTCAAAGGGCTTTTCTTCCTCTTGATCTTGAAATGGAGTCTTTCTTGGGCATCTCTTGGGAACAAGTTTCTTCAAGTACTGACCTATTAGTTGCCAGATCAAAGCAACTGGAGCGGAGTGAAGATATTTGTAATGAAGCTTATCTGAGCATGATGGAATCAAGAGCAAAATCAGTTCAGTATTGGGAAGATAAACATCTAAATCAAATCGGGGATTCTTTAAACCCTGGGGATCTGGTATTGGCTTATAATCAATCTTTAGAGACTCAGTGGGGAAAACTCTTTTCAAATTGTTGGAATGGTCCTTATAGAGTGGTTTGTCAAGTTAGAGGTGGATGTTATGTATTGGAAGAACTGGATGGTACTCAGTTGGCTAAAAGGTTCTCTGCTGATCAAGTTAAGAGATTTTATTGTTGTGGGGGCAATTTGGGTTCAAAGTAAGTCCTCCCAATTGTGCACCACTGGGGTCTCCTGCTGCGTTTTGTTGTAAAAACTCTACTTTATGCCACATACGTGAGCACCTGGGACGCCTTTTCTTTTATCTTCCCCATATTTAGGCTCTTTTGGATGGACCGAGATGGGTTTCAACATTTTTTTTAGAGGATCAAGAAACGGCCAATTTTTTTATTTTTCATGTTTTCAAAATTATGATTCAGACTAGGGACAGTCTGTAAGTTGGGGAGAGATGTGGTGAACCGTTTGGGACACCATGGGAAAAGAATTCAAAAATTTTCCTTGCCCGTTGCGCGCCGCTCATTCTCATCCTCGTGCGTTGCGCGTCCCTCTTCCACATTGTCATTGTTGGGCACTGCTCACCGTCATCTTTGCGCGTCGCTCATCTATCATCGTCCGGCGTCCTTATCCTTGTGCGTCCTGCGTTGCTCATTCTTATTGTTGGCCCTTGCGCGTTGCTCATCCTCATTGATACTGTCGCGCGGCGCTCCTCCATGACTTACCAAACCCATCCCAACCGCACCTTCAAGCGCTTGTCCAAAGCGCTTATCCGTCAATCTCCCACCTCACTCAATCTATCAGTTGCCAAATCTCAAGCCCGTCAGGATTTACTCAATCGCCTCAAACCAAGCTCCTATCTGCCCATCCGCGCTCTCACAAACTTCATCTGTTGTCCTTCCTGGGACTCTCCCACCCCCTTTCCATCTATGGGTGGGGGTGGAGAAGTGTTGACTACCGCCTGCGGATATCCGCAGCGGTCCAGTTCATTTTCCTTTCCCACCCCTTCCGCCTTTGGACAAGGGGTGGGTGATTCTGGTGTTGTCGCGTGCACCCATCCACAGACGGACGCAAGAGATGGTGAAGGGATGAGAAGGATTTCCACTGGCTCACGTGATCAAAATTTTTCCAGTCACCTGATTTTTTCTTTTTCCGCTCTATTGGTAGAATCTGTTGTACATAGTCTAACAGGGCCTTCTGCCCATATAAGGAGGGGCTCTCCCCTGCCTTTTGGATCCATCATCAAATAATCCAGCATGAAATCAGCACACCCTTGATCCTTGAGCCTCCATACTCAAACCCTTGATCCTTATCACCAACCAATAGCTTTACTGGTTGAAGAAGAATTTGCCTAATCAAATTCTTGAGTGTGTTACACCACTCCTGAGCCCTTTATCCGACCATACTGGTCCTGATCACCCTTTGATTATCTTTCTGGAACCAGTCATGTTTGACTAAAGAGGTTTTATTAAGCTTAAAACCGGGAGTTTTAAACCTCCCTTCCCTTCTTTTGAAGTTGAATTCCGCCACACTACTCTTGAGTCCCTTGAGAAGTGTTGGTTTATTCTTGTTTGAATCAGTTCTTGCGTTGCTTCTAGAGCTTCTTCAAACAATTAGCTTTGTCTTGTGCAGCCACCCACAGTTATCTGGTACCCTTCAAGCGCTTGATTGTGGAGAGTTGGGCAGGTTCATTGAGAACCTGGAGGTTGTTTGGGATTGAGTTGATCTTTCCTAAGCTCCTGCTGAAAACCAGAGCTATTAGCTTGTGGGTGTTTTCACTCGCAATTGCCTTGTCGTGTTGAACTCTGAACAATTCTTGACTCCTTCTATTCAAGTTTTCCCCAACATCATCTGGCCTCAGAAAGTGTTGTCTCTCAGCTACCGACCACTACAATCTTTATCCTGTTACTTTTTGGTTCCCCGTTTACCAGGTTCTGGACTTTGATCTTGGTTACATTTAAATATTGTTGTAATACTCAGGAGGGCAGCCCAAAAAAGCACCTATCCCCTCCACAGAACTGCCAACCCCCTGCGCCATTTGGAGTCTTACAACGCAGCCCTTCATCCTCCAATAAAGCCTGTGTGCTCTCAAAATGTACGTCCCCACATGCATAAACTATTCCAGGACCTGCATGCAAATCCTTCACCCCAATCCCACATGAAGCCAATCAGGTCCTGCATGCAGCAGCTTTGATTGGTGCGTCCCAAATCTCAAACAAATTAAAGAATTTCCAACAGGTAACACACTTAACCACTAAAAATTACATGCATCAAACAACAATATGTAATTAGGTGACTGATGCATGGATCATGATCTGAAACCATGATGTATCAAATAAAAACATAGAAAATAAAATTTTAAGGGAAATGTTAAATTTGAAACCTACCAAACTCCTTTGACAACCCATCCAAGTTGAAAATGGCCATTTGAAAATCGTAATGGGTTGTGAACTGCGCCATGCAAGCCTTTTTAGTTTGTAAAGGAGGTTGTGAGGTTGCAAATTTAAATTTGCCCAATTTTAAAGTACCTAAATTTGAAAAACAAATATTTGCAAGTACCAAGAAATGAAAAGATCCAGATCTTTAAATTCTAAAAATTACATCAAGAGATCTACAAATAAAAAAATAACAAATAAAAAAAAAACAGCATAAAATGGAAAACCAATAAACATCCTCTACTAATCATTTAAGTCAATTACAAATAGCACAAAAATTCACTAACTGCAGGATCATCAAGATAAAAAATAAAAACAAAGACTGATCCTGATAAAAAAATCACACTGATTGTACATATTCTGGATCACCTGAGCTAAAAAAAAAACAGGACATCTGAAATGGCAATGTTGAATTTGCAACCTTGCAACCCCCCTTCACAACCTAAAAAGGGTTGCATGGTGCAACTTGCAACCCATTTAGGGTTGAAAATGGCTGCTTTCCACCTGTTGCAGTTGAAAACTTCTGCTTGAAACCTGTCTCAGTTGGCAACAGAGTCTCAAAAGGCAATAGAGACATTGAAAAATGAAAATAAAAATTAAAATAAAAAAATAAAAATTAATAAATATGAATAAAAATAAGGCCTAAATCAAAATCAATTAATATGAATAATAATAAGGCCAAAAAAATAAAATTAAAAATGAAATTAAAAATAAAATAAAAAAAGAATAACTGAAAATAAAGATTCTATGGAGCAGTCCTAAAGTAAAAGTGCCAAAAAATGAAAGTTCAACTTGACAGGCCCTAAATAAAAAACACCAAAAAAAAACAAGTAACTTGACAAGCCCTAAAGTAAAAAAAAGTCAAGTAACTTGACAATCCCTAAATTAAACTCCCCAAATAAAGACCAGTAAATTGAAGAGCCCTGAAGTAAAAATACCAAAAAAAAAAGTTCAACCTGTGTTAAGCTGATCTCATTGGAAGAAGTAAAAATAATCCTGTTGATGGGATAAGCCCAACACAAGTTGAACTGACTTACCCTCAACATACCATTCAAAAAACTCATCAAAATGATGTCAACTCAAAAAACTCAACATAATGATGTTTAAAATGTGATAACCCTTTATATCAATAGAATTACAAGATCAGCATGAGAGACCAAATACAAATGATCAAATTAATGTGATTTCTATAAATTAGAATACACCTCAAGTTTATCTTTGAGGTGATCAACCCAACAAGAGGCTTTTTTGGAAAAAATGGAAGGTGGTTTGGAAAATATGGCTGGGATTGAAATAAAATCTCCTCTAAGTACAAGCTGGACCCAATTTTATTGTTAACAAAGCAAATGATTATAGGATCTGATTGTTATTTTACACACATTTTCATAGGAGTATAATTACAGCATGAATCCAATGAAATGAAAATATTGGTCCTCCATAAGTATCTGATATTATTTGGCGCATAAAAAACTTTGCTAGCATTTCAAAGATGGAATATTTTCATTGATGTCATTAATATCAAGTATTTTTACTATCTTTTCAACTTTTTTAATTCCACAAAGAATCTTAGAATAGAAAATCTTATTTTTCCACAGTTTTTCAAGAATTTCTTTTGCTACTTGAATGAATCCATTCTCATGATACCCAAGTGATTTAGCAATGACTCTAAATCCACAATTTATATCACCAAATCAATCCCAACCCCCCCAAGAATGAATGTAAGTTCTCAGGTATTTTATTGAATTAAATCACTCCCTAAAATCAAAAATTAGTTATCCACAATTCTAGTCTCATTAAATGAATCACAAATCACCAAAGACAAGATTCTGTTTGACTCCTCCATTGCCTCTATTTCATCATTCAAGAAGGAAGCTGATTCCAACAGCACCAAACCCAATGAAATTTAAGTCTCTTCCACTGAAATATCAAATTAAGATGAAGAGCCATCCTTGCGCTAAAATATAGATTACCCCATTAGTTCATTAAAGCATAAAAATGAACATTTATCAAAATAAAAGACTTACTATCTTTGATATTTCTGGTCCCCTTTTAACTTTTTATTCAGTCTTGTCCTCTGAACTATAAGGTTCAGATGAAGAACCATCCTTTCAATAAAGAAATCATTTTCCCATCAGTTCATTAAAACATAAAAATGGAAATTTCTCACCCACAATAAAAGAATGAATGTCTTTTGTCTTTTAGTTTCCATTTTAACCCTTTTTACCACTTAATTTCTCTTTCAACATGTTCATTTTTTTTCAATTTTGGTTGACCCCGGCTTGAACTTAACACCTTTGGCTCAATCCTTGGCTTTGAAATCAAAGTGGGCTGTATTCTTGAGTGCTGATCTTAGAATCTCCAACCTAACTCCTTCAGGTTGCACCGTATACATGGAATTCCACTTTTTAAAAATTTGAGATTCTTCATCCAGCCCTGGATATGTTTCAAACTTTTAAAAACAGCAAAGATTACCAATTTGGTAATCCAATAATTAATCTTTCAATCCAATAATTAGTCTGTCAATACAATAATTGATGTGTCAATCCAATAATTAATCTTTCAATTCAATAATCAATGTTTCATGCAAAGAATTGGTAACCTTCAAAAAACCCCACTTACTTCATTGGAAGGGTTGTAGTCTGACTGCCACTGAGGATGAACATCCTCAGGCGCAATGGATCCTCTTGAGGCTTTTATTTCACCTAAAATGTGGGAACAAGGCAAGCCCATTGCTTTTTAATATGACTTGGAGCACACCTTTCCATCATTGTTGCGCTTTAAATTCTTGAATTGTTCCCCCATAAGTTTAATTGCCTCAATTAAAAATTTGTAACCCAAAGGTAAAATTCTTTTGGAAGACCTGTTCCCAATTTTATTCAAGATTTTGTAAGTGCTGCATGGACTGATTGGATTTGAATTGCAATATTTCCTCCAAGGTGTTTTCACACATCTGCAATGTTCCCTAAAGATCCCATAAGTAATAGTTTGAAAGTAGAATGGGCCCCTTCTACTCAAGATGTTTTTGTACTTCCAAACACTGGGTAGACACAAGTCCAAGCCATTATAAACTTCTATCTGATAGAAAAATATTCTTTTCTATATACTCAATTAAATCTTTTCATTCATTCAAGAAACACTGTGTAAAAGTTTCAAAGTGAGCACTCCCAGAAGAGATCAATAGAAAAAGCAATGAATTGGAATGCTCTGAGTTCTGCATCATTTAATTCTTCCTCCCCCTTGGTTTAAGAGGCCCCATATTTGGCCCAAAGAGTTGTGAAACCTTTCCATCCTTCAATTTCATTACTAAAGCACACTGTACAGTTTGCTTGGATGTTTTTAGAAAAGTGCCAGGAGGGGAAATGTCTGGATGACTCAGGGAAACTGTTTTTAATTTCACAAAGAAGAGCTTTCTCATGGGGTTTCAGAAAGACTTTTGGAAGCCTCTATGGATCATAAGCCAACTTGATTAATGCGTTCAACGCCCAACTATACAACTCATACATGTATTTTGTTATAAAAACAAAAGGCTTTGCAAAAGTTGTTTTGTTGGCAGTCATTCCTACAACATGCAATAGAGCAATGTTGTACCTATTTGTTTAATCCAACAATGAAATAAGATGGAATTTTTTGGAAAGTTTTATAGACTCAGGATCAGCCAAAAAAAAGGCCTCTAAGTGACCCTCTCAACCAAATTTGGACCTGGAAACCCACTGGGATTCATGAAGCATTTCCAATAAAAGGTCCATAACACCTTTCCCATCCATTTCTTCTTGCTTTTTCTTCTGCTTAGTGTTATTGATTTTTCCATTGTCAATGTATCATAAATCTTGGTCAATTTCCCTTTAAGTGGAACTGCATTGAGCCAATCTTTCATTCCTCCCCTAAGTAGTTTTAATTTTTGATTAAAGATTTGCCTCAGTTGAGGATGCACTGAAGAAATTTCATATGCTTGATGATTGTGTAGGCAATTTCTAATGAAGAGATTCCATGTGGGATTTACTACTTTCCTACTTGCATGGATCATGAATTGACACCCAACCTTCCTAGTGTTAGTTTGCCTTTGACCTTAAGTGAGACATGGCCCTTCATAAAAATCAAATCTGTCAGAATCAGGATCAATGTATTTTTGTATCCTTGACTTGAAAGCTGTCAATGGGTAGCCATTCATGGCTTCCAATTTCTGGCAATAATTATTGGCTCCCTCACTAGTAGCAAAGGCTCTCACAGGAGGAGCCTCAAGTGGTTCTGACACCCCTTATTTACATTAGTATTTGTCAAGCCAAATCCTTCTCGGTTAAATGACATATGAAATGTTACCCATCACCTTGATTCAATTCAACTTCTGACAGAACATCTTGTTCCAGTTGTGAAGAAACATCTTGTTCCTCAATTGTAACTCTAGATGAGGATGCCATTGGGGCTTCCAATGTTTGCTTTTCTAACTCCCTACCCAAATCCCTAGATTCCACCAAAAATTTGCTAATTACACTTCTAATTAAGTCACTTAACCTAGAATTATTTTATCTGGGAGAGCTTGGGCTTGCCACTCTTCCCATAAATTAAAAAAAAATTGACTTCAATTGAGTATTCCATGCATTTCTGAATCCAACAGCTCCAAAGGTTTTCTCACTTTTGGTGTGAGAAAAATTAATTTTGGAAAAATTAATTTATGCAATGGGAATTTGTTGTGTGTGTACGTGGTGTATGTCAAGAGTTTTTTCCAATAGGCAGAATTTTTGATTTAAAAGTTTCTTTGTGGTCCATCAGTCCTGCATGGTATGCCAGATCCCCAAATTTGGGTTGAAAGCACTCAAATGTGGATCAGGTGTGCCCAGGTACCCCAAATCCTCCCTCAAATGGCGCATTTGGTGGGGGGAGTAGCCTGAATGGGCCAGGAAAACACACCAAACCCCCACTCTCCACTTGCGCATCCCCCTGGGGGTTGCAAACCCTTGATTTTGGCTCACTAATTGCAAACCCCTTTTTGAGACCCCCTGGGGGATCCTCAAGTCGCAAGCAACCTGGATTGCTACTCTTTGTGCTGTGATTGGCTTTTTGCAACCTGTATATGTCATGAATGGTGATTCATGCCCATTTGAAACCCTTAGTTTATGAATAGAACATTGGCCCATCTGAAAACAGCCCTGAATGGCTTTCTACACCCAGAAAATGAGCCCTTCCCTATCTAAGTGGCATGAGAAGGTCCTATTAGCCCCAAAAAGGTATTGATACAGCACCTTTTTGGCTATTTCCCCAGAAGGGTCATCATTTATCCTTCAGACACCATCTCATCCATGATCAAGTTCTTTTGAAGGGAAAGAAATTTGTTTAGGGCCTTAGTATGAAATATAATGGTATTCATTGATAGCCACAATCATTTTTAGCATTGAAGAATAAATCAAAAATTAAACCACCTTTGATATATGACGACATCAACTATAAACCATTGCAGGTACCCAAAAAGTGACTACTAAAAGAATTGAGTTATCTCCTCTCTTCTTTTGCTTGTGTGGTACCATAGACTGGCAATTCCACTATATCATTGGTTGTTAAAACTTATTTTTAAGTCATAAGGAAAAAACTCTTCCAGGGTAACAAATTCAATGTTTATCTCCTGAAGAAGAGGTGTTTCAGACCCCCAATATTTATAAACTGTGGCCCCTCTTAAAATATTATCATCAATCATATTCAAAAAACTCTAACCAAACCACTTAAAAATTTTCCTGTTACCAATAATATATATCATTTTGGAGATTGGTCTTTGTTAATTTTTGGAGAATATTATTATTCTTTAATTCCATCCCTTCTAGTAGCTACAGGAGTCCAGGTTTTTGGGTATCTAGTAGCTGAAAAATTGGGTTCTGGCCTATAAATATTTCAAAATAATGATTTTAATTATTATCATTCCTTGGACCAAGCATTCAATTTAAAAATAAGTCAAGATAATTATGGTTTAGATTTTACAAATAAACCTTTCTGTATGGGACCTAAAAAAACTGGAGAATTGATTCAGTAACCTTTGAAACTTCTTAAACAGATAAAAGAATAATTCCCCAGGAATTTTGTACCTACAGGTTGGAATTCTTTAGCTGTGAGCTCTCTGATTTCAGGAATCTTGCAGTCCTTTATCTACATAGAGTGACACAGTTTTTTAATATGATCCTTGCCTGTTCTCCTCAATATCACTCTCCTTATCTGTCTCCTTCTTCTGTTGATTATCTTCCTTCTATTTCCTTTGTCACTTCTCCCCTTGCCTCCTAATTTGATTTAATCTTCCCTTCCTAGTCAGTCTTTTTCTCTGCCTCTCTGCCCCTCTCAATTCCCTTCAATATCTCCCACTGATAAACCCAACTCGGAAGTGCTGCTCATATACTTGTGTATCCACCACTGTCACTGATTAGCCCCTCCAAAGTGGCCAGTGACATGCACTCCACTGGCTTATACTTAACAACAAACCAACTGATCCTCCCCTCCTCCTGCTCCTTTGGCCCTCCTCTCAGACTTCTCTCCAATCAATCTCAACCTTCTCCCAATCTAATTATCACTCTCAAATTCCTCTCCAATTTCCTCCCTCCTGATACCAAATCATACATACTTCTAACCATCCTTCCCTCCTCCCTCAAGGATTTACTACTAGTCCCTCAACTTGCTCTAGGTACTCTGAAGTGGCAATACAAATTTAATGGGACTGGTTGGCCTAAAACAGTCAATTTATTTTTAGGAATTGGCTTCAAGCTAAATACAATTCTCAAAAAAAAGGCATGTATTTACTTTTATTCATGGGATTTTGTACTTTGGAATCTGTAATTGAATTATTCAACAGTTGAAATTACCTTGAAAATCATCAAAGTACAATTTTTTCTTATAAAACAAAAATTAAAAGCACAAAACTCTCAAAAAAAATACTAGAGGGCTGGGGGGGGGGAAATGAAAGATTCTGTACCATCAATATTTTTTATTCTCAATGAGGGTGTCAGTGGGGATTAAAAGGAATGATTTTCATAAAAGAAGAATTGATATTGATAGCGCCTCAAAATAATAAAAACCAATCTTATCAATGTTGATTTTTCAGTACCTTGGGGAGACGTTGATCATGATCTTGAGAGAGGTAGGTTGGAATTCAGGTGCAAAAGCTGCTCTGGAATTCCAGAATCAGGCTGGCACAGTAACAAATACTTGTAGAACTTGAGGATGATTTTTTGGTATGGAAATGAAGAAGATGAGAGGGGGATTTTGAGTGATGAAGAAGTGGAAGGATGGGATGGAGAAGTTCAGGAGTAGGTTGTTGAATGAAGATTTCTTGAATCCTATAAGAGTAAAACCAGGAAGGGGCAAGGTGATATGAGTTTAGCAGGCTAGGTGAACAATTTCTTGTTCTGAGATGACATCTACTGGCTCAGGGACTAACCAGTAAGAATTTGTGTACTAATTACTTAGGGAGGATTAGTACATCAGTGAAGGAGAGGGCAGGATATGTCAAAACTGAGAATGAGGCCTTGTGGGGTGATTGGCTGGTGTTTCAGGTTAGATTACCCATGGTATTACATGTTGACTAATTGGGATGGAAGGCTGTAGTTGATTGATTGGGTGATAGGCTGGTCCACAAAGATTGATGTGTACTGATATGGAGTCCTGGGAGGATGCACTGACCAGAAAGTGCTGAGTATGTAATATGTATATACTAAGTATGTTTTATTTACTAACCCATATAAAAACTGGTTTGAGGAGAGACAGAGGGTTATAAGCAATAGAGAGAGGTAGAGAACCTGGGAGGGTTGACTGAATCACATGAAACAGTGGGGGAGTGTAAATGGGTATAGAGGTTGTCCCATACAGAAAGAGGGTCAAATTGGTAAAGGAAGATGGAGACTGTAACATATGAGGTAGGAGTATCCAATGGAATGTACAAGAGTAAGTGGAGTGGGCTTGAGCTGAGAAAAAATCAGATGAAAGTTTAGATTGTTTTAGTTGAAGGAGAGTAGAAACTGTGTTATGAAATCATGGAAAATAATAAAAATTGTTCATTAAAGCTTTCTATTTATCTGATTTTTGAATCCTTCCATTTCCCTGCTCTTTTTACACTTTGAGGTGCCTTGAGATGTTCAAGTTTATGTTGTTTGAGGTTGAATTGAAGTGGATTTTCTTCACATTTTTCTAAAATTGAATGAAACTATTGAAATTATACCCTCTTGAAATGGTTTGACCATATTTATCTTCTGAAACAACCCATCACCCTGTCAGCCTGCTACTATCTCAGAGCTTCCTGTTGACAAATTGCAATAACAGCATAAATAAATAAAAAATAACAAAAGGTCACATTATTAGTGAGGAAATCTAACATTTTAATCCAGAAATGTATTCCATGCCTAAAATTTAGTAGGTTCATGCACTGGAGCATCCTCCAAAATCCTGCGCCTTGACCCCTTGAATAAATAGGCCAAAGTATCCGCAACAATGTATTTGCACTTTTTTGCAGCTTCGATCTATCAAATGACACCAGAAATAGAATTTAAATTACCAAAATTCATTCAAAAATTGAGTGTTGTGTATATTGTAGGAGTTATTCAAAGATTTTTGTTTTCTCCAATTTCCTGCATGCAGCCATGCACATCCCAAAAGGCCTGAGAAACACATGCAGCCCTGTCTTCCAAAATTTCTGCCCACAGCCAAATCAAAGGCTCTGCCACAACCAGTAGCCTGACTATAGGCTACACCTCAAGCTGTTGGAAAAAAAATCACCATACAATCACCTGACAGAGATGTGGTCTTACAACCACCCCACGCAATATAGGGCAATCCTAGATGATTGTGAGTGCAAATGAGAATTACTGGATTTAAGAGATAAGTGTGAGGTAGCAAGCCAAACTGCAAAGTGTGAACTGAAGCTTGATGGCTCAGCAAATAGAAAGAGGGAAGAGTTGTTCCAATGGAAGGAAAAAAAATCCAAGCCAGATATGATAACTTGTTTTGGAAAGGTGCAAGAATGTATGAAATTAACTAAATGAGGAGAAAATATTCAGGCAGATGGTATAGCTTTTATGAGGTAATCCAAGGGTTACTAGACACACCCTGATGGACAGCTACCTACAGCTAGGAAGCAATGTTGCAATGAATGACAGGGAAAGCATGGAAAATGAAGTAACAGTAAAGTTGTTTCCAAGGTTGTAGCATAGGTTGAAGACAATAGAACATAATACTAAAGAGAGAAAATGGATGATAAATGGAACAAATTTCATGTGAGGAAAATGCAAATGAACAAATATAGTTATGAAGGGAAGGGTTCTAGTCCATTAGCAAAATATACAGTTTATGTGACTATCTAGGCATAAGTGCAAACTAGTGTGATTCCATGACCAAGAATGTATTTCCAAGGGCTGATGATATCCAAGGGTATAAGAGCAAAGATTGAATGGATTTTAAAACAGATTAGAGTTAACTTCAAAGATTTGAAAGTATATACTCAGTTGCCAAGATTGGAAGGTTGTTTTGCAAGCCAGAGGTGGTAAGCGTAAGGCACCATTAATGTCTTTCTTTATTTGTGTCATGATTATGGACTGAGGTAGGTGGTACTGAGGAAAAGCATAAGTTGAAGTGATGAAGACAATGACCCTTAACCTTGGAGTGTGACAGTTGCCTGGTTATAAAGCATCAAGCTCCTGCAAGCTTTTGTGTAATTTTCCATTGATTCCAGAATTTGTTACCTCCCTCTATACCCCTTAAATTATACTTTAATTTCTTGTAATAAATTTTAGAATTAATTATTTCATCATCCTATTCTTGTCTTTGTGAAAACTGCATCTGCAAAAATGGGGTTTATTTTCCACACACTGCTGCCTGTGGTCTTTGAGGCAAGTGCAAGCAGTGCTGTCTTTGTAAAGTTGATTTTTCATTTTATTCAAGTAGAGAGACATTGGTTGATAAACCTGAGGCATCTACGAGTGAAGTATGAAACAGAAGATCTGTTTTGCGTGTGAATTATCACATTCCCCTGGTACCAGAAATTGAATTTCTCAGTTTTCAGAATCCAGGTGAGTGGGTTTTAGCAACAAGCTGAATTAATGAAATTGATGTATTGTCCCTCTTAGTATTACAATTTTTCTGTAGATACACCACCATATTTTGGAATTTTGACCAATTTTGAGATGATTTGAGTGTTTTCCAAAGTTAAAAGTGAGGGAAAAGATGAAGAGCAGGTTTTAGCAATCACCAAGGAAACCAGGGAAGAACAAAATGAAAATGAAATAGGAGATGGAATGTAATGGGACACAGGAAATGAAGGAAATGAAGATGAAGGAGGTAACAGAATGGAACAGGAGGAAAGAAATGATATTGGAAGAGATGGAATGGAGGGTAATGGATTGGATGATCAAAGAAAAGGAGCCAAGTGCAAGTTTTAGTGCCAATGATAACTGATTTAAGAAGTTTGACTGACTTCAATGGAATGCTCAACCAAAGAGGGCTTGGACCACAAGGTGCAAGGAAATCTTTGGAAAGGTGCTGGTAGCACAAGTTCTTGTGTTGAGACAGATTTTGGGGTTGATAAATTATGAAGATCTTGATGAATTTAAATCAATGGTGAGGGAATTGACCAAAAATTGGGAAGAAGTGGAGAAGAAGATAAAGAAAAATCTATAGTTTATTATATTATATATATATATATATATATATATATATATATATATATATATATATATATGTATATATATATATATTAAAGAAATCAAAAGCTATTATTACAATTTAGAGAAGAAAATAAATGTATAAAATAAGAAGTTTTCATGAAAGTGTAAAGGGTGATGATAAATTAACGACTCCCAGTCGTGTGGGAGTTGTTTAGGGCTCCACCCGACCTGTGGTAGTTGTGTAGGGCCCCACACAACCTGTGGAAGGTGTGTAGGGCCCCACAAGACCTTTGGAGCTGTGTAGGGCCCCACAAAACCTGTGGAAGTTGTGTAGGGCCCCTCAAAGCTTGGGGGCCATACACTACTCCAAAAGGTTGTTCCAAACACACGCAACCCCTGGGGGGGCATATACCCCCCATAATGGGCATTTTTGATTTTTGTACCCTGTAAACAACCATTTAGACCTGTTTACGGTTTTGTACAAACATTTCTGGGTTGTTCAAGAATTTTTTTTTTTATTTTATATTTTATATTTTTGTTTTTTTCAACCAAAAAATCAACATTTTTTGATTTTTTGGCTGATTTCTGTTTTTTTTATTTAGTTTATTTAAGTTTTTTTAAGCCTGCAATTCTTTTAGTTGTGTGGCACGGAAAACAACTTGATTTCAGTTATTTAAAACGCTAAATGACTTGATTTTAGCCGTGTAGCATGCCAGAGGGCCCATTTGAGTCCTGTAGCATGCCATACGGCCCATTTGAGTTGTTTAGCATTCCACACAGCCCATTTGAGTCGTGTAGCATGCCACACAGCCCATTTGAGTTGTGAAGCATGCCACACGGCCCCTTTGAGTTGTGTACACAACTCAAAGAGTTGTGAATTTAAAATTACCAAGTGTAAAATAGATAAATTAAGAGAAAAAGGATGAGATAGGATATAAGATGTGATGAGATTGGATAGGATAGAATGTAATGGAAGTATGGAATGTGATAGGATTGGATGTGATGGAATGGAATGTGCTTGCATGAATAGAGTTAGCCTTGGAAAAGTTTGAGAGAGTAGCTTGTATAAAGGTTTTGCACCAAGTTGGGAGATTTGCAAAGTTTATAAGTTGGTTCCAAAAAGGTGCAATCTCTTTCAGAATGAAAGCCATTCCATTTGAAAAGGTATTAAATTTTGCCTTTGGGTAACCTGGAATAATGAATAAAAATTACTTTCCACTCTAAATTTTCTTGGAAATTAACCGCTTCAGGAGGGGGATGATTCTTTCCTGGGTATAGGACTTGAGCTGGGTCCAGGACAGACACATGAAATACCGGGTGGATAAATTTCCATTTCTCAGGTAAAGAAAGTTTGAAAATTTTGGGAGAGATGACTGATTCAAATTTCAATGGGCCAAGTTTTCTTTCAGAGAGTCTAAGGTTTGGGAAAGTACTTCAAATTTTGAAAGCATCAAGAAATACATGATCTCCTACTGAAAAAGTTGGGGCCATAATGCTAAGTTAGTCTGCTTGCTTGTTGTAGCACTGGTTTTCTGCTTTGAGGTTGGATCAGAGTTGCAATTGAATAGATTAAATTTCAGTAAGATAATTTGTAGCCAGTTGAGAAGTTGCTACGTTGATGGAAGCAAAAGTTGGTTTTCTCCCATAAAGATTCTGCAAGGGCTACTGTTTTTTGGAGGAATGTGTTTAATTGTTGTTGGCAAACTTGGCTAATGTGAGCCATTGCAACCAGTTTTCCTGTTGATCAGAGACATACATTTGAAGATACTGTTTGAGGATCTGATCAACTTGCTTGGTTCCCCCATCTGTTTCCGGGGGTAAGCCATTGATAAGTTGCAAGTTATCTTCAAATACTGGCATAGCAAGGTACAGAAGCTAGAGAAAAATATGGTCAACAATCACTAACTATACTATCAGGGAGACCACCTTTCCAAAATTAATTTTCTATGAATAAATTAGATAGGTCTTCCAAAGAGGTGGTCACATTACTGAAAAGAAATAAAGCCATATTTCAGAAGCAATCTAATACTACTAAAATAGCATCATAACCACTAGAAATTGGTAATTTAAAAATAAAATCCATTGACAATAATTTCCAAGGAATACGCAGAATAGGAAGCGGCTGAAGCGGCCCATAATTCTGGTGTTTTGAGGAATTGTTACAATTTAAAGCATAGCACATGCTAACATATTCTTTTAATTCCTTGGTCATACCTAGACCATCAAATTCTTGTGCAATCAACTGCTAGGTTTTATCCTGCACATGATGACCAGAAAGCAGAGAGTTGTGCCAAGAATCAAAGGTATAAAAATTAATGAAAGGATTATCAGCTACTACTATACAATCTTTATAGCCTTAATAAAATTTTTTTCAATAATTGAATCATTACGTAATATTTTTGCACTCTTGCAAAGTTTGTGACACTTGGGATTGTAGAGTTGATCTTGTTAAAGTTTGGAAGCGTTTTCTCAAAGGTGGGAAATGATTATAATGAGTTGGGCAGACTGATTGAAGACAAGTGTCATAAAATTTCAAGGGTTGTTATTTGAAAAGGTTCCCCCCACTGGGTAAAAGTCATCCCAACGTGATGAAGCATCAGTAAATACCACTTGTTTCCCAGGGAAATACATTATTATAAATTCGAACTTGGAGAGTTATCTGGCCCTAAGTGCCTGTCTGAATGTAATTAATTCTCAGCTCATGAAATATTTGACAGAATGGTGATCAATTAAGGCCTCAAAGGGTTTCATAAGACTCAAAAGGTATAAACACCATTTATTAAAGCAATAAAGAATTGCAAGAAATTGCTTGTCACAAATATTGTCATTAGGCTCTGCAGAAAGAGGTTTGCAAGACTCAAAGGCTTGGTGATGAAACAGGGAGGAAGAAGAAGAAAACTGCAAGGTTACTACCCCAATTTTATAGTTCCTTGCATCTGTTTCCAAAATAGTGCAAGCTAGCTTTTTAAAATGAGGGAGTATTGAAGCAGTGGTAAAGGAATTCTCTAGAGATTCAAACTCCAAACCAGCTTGTTCAGGAAAAAAACATGTGTTTATTTTTGAAGAAGATTAGTAAGATAAATGGTCTTCTTTGCATATTTCTCAACACACATTTTGAAAAAATTACTAGATCCAAGGGAATTTTGAAGGGATTTGACTGAAAAAGGTGCAGGCCAGTCCAAATGCGCTGGCCCTTGGCTGGATCCATTGATAGTGTGGAAATTATGGCCAGAAGGTATCTCAGTGGCATGAGAAGCAGTAATTAAAGCAAAAGGAATGCTGCACAACTTTTGTCTATAAAGGCTAATTGGCTCTCACAATGGGGCAGAAGGTCAAATAATTGATTGGATGAATGGAAAAAATAAGGGAGAAGAGCTCCTTGAGTACAAAAGATGGGTCTCTTGTAGGCCCATGATACAACCAGAGAAACGGCAAAATTTCCGCACCAAAAGGGATCTACAGGCTCTACAAGCCGTTTTAATTGGTTTGGGCTTTATCATACCGCATGGAAATGCACCCTGAACCCTTTTTACCAGACTGTTCTAGTAAAATTTGATTTTTCCATTCTGAAAGGGTTGAAACAGCCCTTTTCTGTTTGACCCCTGTGGCTGGTTTTCCTTAAAACCAGCTTTGTTACCCCTATGGCCTCACCCAACAGGATAGTTGCCTCATGCAACCAGCCCCTGGTCCCAAAAATGGGCCAGGTCGGACCTAGGGAACACCTAAGTCCACTCTCATAACTCATACCAAGGGGGGGGGGTGTAACTGGAGTACATGTCTCCCCCCCTCTTTCTTACCTGGGTGACCAGCAGGGGTGGTAAAATTCCCCGCTGGTTTCCTGGGACAACATTTTCCTAGGCAAACCAAAACTAAAAGTGGGCTAGGGGGGATTAGGTCTCCCCATCCCTTGGTGCCTCCCCCTCAGTAATGGGGTGGGGGGGGGGGGGTGGGGGGGAGACAACCCCACTTCTTACAACCTTGCACAGGAGGGGGGTGATTAAATCCCCCCACGGCTGGTTCCGTTGATGCAACCAGCCCTCACCATGAAAAAAATAGCTGCCCCCACTGGCAGGTGTAGTAGTGAGTGAAACCTGTTTCAAAATTGTTTTGGTTTTGGAGTCAAAAATCAAATTGATTCCTGGATGGTCCCAGAAGATTCATGTACCATATTCATTCAATGCATGAATTGAATTGAAAATTTTTACTTAAGAGGAAGAGTTGGGAGTTTATGTAAATATTCTTCATTTCATGTTTTTCTAAAGCTTTTGAAAAATTTGGTTCAAAACTGCATTTCATCAAAATTTTATTTGAATTTTATCAACGCTCATAACAACATGATATCAATTTTATTGAAAAAAAGAAAATTTAATTCTTATTCATAGACTAATTTTTTTTTGATTTCTCCTTCAAGAGTAGATTTCATGGTGGTGGCCATACTAATCTAGTTTTCAAAAAATAAATATACAGAAAGTTATCTTTAAAAAATTGCAAAAGAATGGGCTGAATGCCCTCAGATTCATAACCCACATTCAAAAACAAAAATGAATGATATGAATAATAATTATACCTTAACTCAAAGTTACTTTTGATTTTTTTTTGATTTTTTTTTGAGTTTTTTTTTTGTATTGAGCTTTTCATCAATAAATGAAAATGAAATTTTTCCTTTCTGTTTTCATTTTCATTTTGATTTGGCATTTTAATCTTTGCAATTTTGATTTATCCCCTTTTTATCATTTGATTTATTTATTTTATTTTATGTATTTTTTCTGATGATTTTGATTTTATTTTTGATTATGACCATCATTTTTTCCACAACCCTTACACTTGAATACACAGATATTATGCATGTCTCCAATGTTCTGCACACAGAATTTCCTTGGAAACAGGAACTTGAAGGATTTGGGTTTGTGAAATTTATAACACTGAAACAATGTAGAATTTTATGCAAATTCATCGTGAAAAATCTTGCAGACTTTCCAAATGATTTTGAGACCTCCAAAAATCTGTTCCAAAAACCAAGAAAATAAAACAAAACGCTCAATAAATTTGTGGAACTTTTCATTTTACCTCTAATTCAATTTTATTTTGGTGCTTCGAAGAATTTGAATGTTTGAAGATGAATTCAAAGTCTTTGTAATATTTTTTTTTTACTTGTTTGATTTATTATAGTCTTCTTCAAATTAGATCCAGCATAAAACTACTTTGAAAATTGAGTTCTTTTTAATATTCTCTTTGAACATCAGGAATCAAAGTTTCTGTATTGTCAAGTATTTAGGATATCATTCAAAGATTGAAACAGAAAAATGATTTTTCATTTCAATCAAATATTTTACCCTATATAATATTTATACCCATGAAAATAAGCGCAAATAAAAGGGGTGGGAAATGGGGTGTTCTACATTTTGAACTCATGTTCTTCTTAAATTTTTTTAAAAAAAACTTTTTAGGTGAAATATAACTAGTGTTTTAGTGAAAATCCTTAAAGGGCTCTATCATACAAACTGGTTGTTATTGGAACTTTTTTTTGACTAATTCTATCTTTTTTTCTTGGAAATACCAAAAATAATAATTAAAAGAACATGCAAGAAGCCCAAGGACCTAACAATTAATTTAAAACTGGCCAGGGGATCTTAAAAATATTTCCTGCTCTTTTTTGCTTTTTTTTTCAATTTATGCTTAACTTATTTTGCTTTGATTTTTATGGTTGTACTTGAAATTTCTTTTGATCATACATTTTTTTTCTTTTGATGCTTTTTTTTTTTCAAAAAAATGAAAGTTTTTTTGTATTTCCAAGATATATTTTTGTGAGAGTGAAATATTTTCTTGCATTTTGATGTTACTCCTTAAAACCTTGATTTTCCCCACTCATAACTGTGTTTAGTAAGGATCATCAAAGAGTTGATTTTAGGATAATCACTGCACTGGTGTGCAATCCTATATAGTAGGGTAGGACCAAAATTTTCAGCTGGCAGAATCAAATGTTGTCCAGTGGTGTTCCCCCTCCAACTTGGTTAAATTCACAAAACCAATATATGTAACCCAAAAAGACCAAGTTTATGACCATTTGTAAAAAATTTCATGGGGGCATAAAATACTCATGTTTTTAAGAGTAAGGGTCACAAGAAAAATAATGCTGTTGATTTTTTTTTAATTTTTGATTTATTTTTGATTTTTGACTTTATTATTTAATTATTTAATTGTTTTATTTTTCAATTCTTGTATTTTGGTGGCAGACTTGAGAAAATCCTTTTAGAATGTTGATGTTTCTCCTCAAAAACAGGATCATCCTCCCAAAAAACAATGTTTGTTAAACACCATCAAATATTGAATATTTGATATTCAGTGCACTGGCGTGCACTCCCATATAGTAGGGAGGACCAATAATTCCAGTTCCACTAACTCAAATGTGTTTTAGGATTTATTTTGGCGTTCACTCCCATATAGTAGGGAGGACCAATAATTCCAGTTCCACTAACTCAAATGTGTTTTAGGATTTATTTCCTTTTTTTTTGAATTTTTTGAATTGTTTTGATTTTTT
This sequence comes from Puccinia polysora, assembly GCA_025617555.3. Lineage (NCBI taxonomy): Eukaryota > Fungi > Basidiomycota > Pucciniomycetes > Pucciniales > Pucciniaceae > Puccinia > Puccinia polysora. The sequence goes on from CM062626.1 coordinate 24,527,123, forward strand.
TTGGTGGTTTTTGTGCAATTGTTTTGCAATTTTTGTGATTTTTGTGATTTTTTTAATTTTTTTAATTTTTTTGAATGTGTTGTTTTTAAAATTTCAATTTTATTTTATTTTTTTATTATCTCCAATAACATTATGGGAAACTTTCCACCCCCTCACAGGCATTCAGATTTTGTTAGATTTTGCTTTAGATTTTCTTTCTTTTTGTGAATCATATTATTTCCAGCAAAATGAAGAAGTGAGGCAAAATTTTACAATTGTAAATCATGTTAACTTGTCACCAAAATGAAACTTCAAAAAAAAAGAACTACTATTACTTTTACCAAGAATTTATGATTAAAAGAAATAAAAAAAGGATCAAACAAAATTTTAAGAAATACAATAAAAATCAAAGCAAAATAGGCTAACAATAAATTGAGGAAAAAACCAGAATAAAAGAATGGAAATTATCTTTTAAGATTCTCTGGCCATTTTCAAAAAAATATTTTGGTACTGGGGCTTCTTGCATGATATTTCATGTTGAAAAATTTATTGAGTTTTACTTTGATATTTTTTATTTTTTTTGATTTAAATTTAAAAGGAATAATATTTTAAAGGGTAAAGTTTAATTTAGGGCTCCAGTCATGTGGGGGCCGTGTTGGGCCCCACACGGAATTTGGGAGTCGTGTAGGGGTCCATACAACCCTTGGGAGTCGTATAGGGTCCCACACAACCTGTGGGAGGCGTGGGGGGACCCTCAACGCGTGAAGGCCTGTACACTACTCCACATAATCTATAATTTATTTTTTATTATTGATTATTTTTTACTTAGTACTTATTACTTATTACTTATTATTTATTATTTTTTATTTATTATTTATTATTTATTATTTATTATTTATTATTTATTATTTATTATTTATTATTTATTATTTATTATTTATTATTTATTATTTATTATTTATTATTTATTATTTATTATTTATTATTTATTATTTATTATTTATTATTTATTATTTATTATTTATTATTTATTATTTATTATTTATTATTTATTATTTATTATTTATTATTTATTATTTATTATTTATTATTTATTATTTATTATTTATTATTTATTATTTATTATTTATTATTTATTATTTATTATTTATTATTTATTATTTATTATTTATTATTTATTATTTATTATTTATTATTTATTATTTATTATTTATTATTTATTATTTATTATTTATTATTTATTATTTATTATTTATTATTTATTATTTATTATTTATTATTTATTATTTATTATTTATTATTTATTATTTATTATTTATTATTTATTATTTATTATTTATTATTTATTATTTATTATTTATTATTTATTATTTATTATTTAT
>CM062626.1:25130983-25395323 GCA_025617555.3 Puccinia polysora
GGCCCGGAGGGACTGGATCATTACTGGATTCATAAACTAGAGGCCGCACAATCTCGTTTGACAAAAGGTGGAGTTGGAAGGAGCTCAGCAGAATTGGTTGCCGATGAAATCAGATCTGCAGTTGCTCGATTGCTTGAACATCAACCCATGACCTATCACATCGAAACTTGCGACGAGATTCGAGAAATCACTGAGGATATTCTAGAAGGACTACGGGCAAGGGCTGCTGATCACGTCGAAATCGCCGTGATGCCATACCGATACGAAATCGAGATGGATAAAACGTCTTGGGAGAACGGTCGGACGAGATCAATTAAACTGATGGAGGAGGAAATCAAACTGTGCGATCACTTTCTAAAATCAGAAAAGACCGAATTAAAGAAGAACTGGAGACTCAGGGAAGCTTTGGAGCGAATCGAGCAGGACGAAGTCAAGATGAGAAAACTGGCTCAAAGGAAATTACTGGGCATCAATAACCAGCCTCAACATTCAACTCAGCCTAATGACAGTGACACCCAAAGTCTGATTGAAGAAGCCGAAGATACCAGACCGCCCCCAGTTCTACTTGATAGAGGTAATTAATAGCCCACGCCCATCCCGATTTAAAAAAGAAGTCAAGATGAAAACCGAGAAGCAAGCTGAGTTGACGAATTCTTTATTGATGTTGTGTTTTGTATCAGCAAGGAGATTGAGAGATATGGAAATCAGATCAGAAATCTTAAGGCTCAGATTGCTAGCATTAAAAAGCAAACGGTGCAAACTATCCTCATCGGCAACCTCAGTAGGATTGATGGGTGGAGGGAGGTTTCCTTCGAGTGATGGATCCACCGCCCTCGCGAAAAATGAACATCTCAACACTCTTCTCACCCAAATGTTTTGTCCCGAAGTTTTTTTGAATATCTTGGCCGACAGATTGGCTTCGACTGCTACCGATTTCATCAACATCGATCTATTGCATCGATTTTTTTCCAGCGTATGTTTCCTTGTTTTTTTTTTTAACGAAATCACGCCGGACTTGGAACCTCGTCACTTTCCTTGGCTCTTTTTTTCATGTATTCCAGAAAGACAGAATTGAACTGACTTGGGCAGTAATGGTTTGATGCTTCATGGTCACTCGCAGTTCCCACACGAATTGAATTCGAGATTAGTTAAAAAATTGGAAGGCGACGAAGCATTAAGATTCGCTCGAGAGAACTTTGAAGTTAGGAACCAGATTGAATTACAAGACCGGAAGGAAAAACTGGAAGCAGTAAGCAGCCAAGATGATTTATTCTCCTGCTTCACATGATCGGTTCGAGACTGAGCGCGGATTCATTTTCCGTTATTAACTTAAAACAGGTAATGAGAGAGCTAGTGACATTAGCTTACATGAAGCAATCCAATTCACTACTCAGCCATAGTGATGAAAATGAGAACGATCATAATGGTAAGGGCAAACGAAGGCATGGTGGGGGAACTAATAATCACTCAAGCGGAAAGAATTATTTCTCCCGACTGTTTTGATTGTGGGTGCCCTTATTGCCAGGAAATAGAAACTTGATACCACTCAATCAAATGCGTAGTTTCTATTGTTTTTCTGTAATCACTTCTTTTGCCCACCTTTCAAAATTGAAACCTTTATCAAAAGGTCCATGAGCCTTGGTTTTTGATGGCTATTCTTAGACTCCAAAAGTACATTGAGATTAATGTTGTCAGTTCCGCAATGGTAGGTTTTTTTTTAAAAAAAAAAAGAAAAAAGAGAAAGGAGAACAAAAGAAATAAATGTGCACAATCATGCATGAATCCCCCTCCCTTTGCATCTTTGCATGCATTTGTTCCAGAAAAAAAAATGTTGGAGCCACAGTAGCATGTGAGAAAAAAAGAATACTGAATGAGTGAAGTGAGAGCTTCATGCATTTTCAAACTGTGGACAAGACCTCTAAGGGTTGGACCACTTGTGGGCACAGACTTGCCCATGAGTCACACAAGCATCAATAAATACCTTGTGGAGCTGCCCAAAAAGGTGCAAGAAGCAATTCATTAAGAGAATTTGAATGCATACCCATCTTAGGTTTTGATGTGTCTATTTGGCATCTTGCCCTAGACCAGCTTGTGAAATCATGATCAACTTCCACAATCACACTGTCTGTTGCTTACAAATAAGCAGGGGTTTATTATTATTATCATCCTTGAATTGTCTAATGGAAAGGAAACAGGTCTTTCACCAGAGAATAGACTCTGCACTATCCTATGCATAGATGGAATGAAGTGGATTAAGCTTCCACTTTTTTTTTTTGAAATCCCTTGGAAACATTCATCAAGTTTTTTGAAGATGATTAAAAAAAAAATTGAGCTCTTCCAGAATGGCTCTTGAAATCCACCATGAAATCCTTCTATCCTAACTCAAGTTTGTCTTTGTAGATTGGGCTCAGCTGGGAACACTGAAGCTATTCATTGCTTAGCAAAGCTTTCTAAAAAGGATGGTTAGTTGATAGTCTAAATGTACCCAAAGATAGTTATCACATCTATCCTAGGAGATTGGTGCTTGGCCCCTTGCTGGGAAACCAAGGAACAGCAGGAGATATCTCAGGTTGTGATGATCAATCAATTTCTGGTTTGCGTTGAATGTGTTGATGGTACCACCATCCCCTTGAGTTGAAAACCTAAACTCCATGGGATCTATTATTGAGATTTGAAGAAAAGGCAATAGATCCTTTGATTTGAAAATCTGTGGTATAAGGATCCAACCAACCATGTTTATTTTTTGTATTTTGGTGAGGTATTATGTTCCAATTATTATCTAGCTCAATGAAGAGTGTGAATTCAAAATCAAAGAGGAGGCCTGAAAGTGAAATGGGCCAAATTAAGAAAAACAAGCCACTAGTTTCAGGATGCCCAAGCCAAAAATATACTCATTAACTGGAGCACCAATTGTGTTATTATTCATAATTTACTTGCCAAAATCAAAGACTAAGGTCCCATTTGGCTGCCAGATGTATTTGTAACTGTAACTCCCCCCCCACCTGCCAAATTGAAGTTACAGGGAGTTACAGGGGGTTGGATTTACAGTTACACAATTTTGGGTGTTTGGCAAGCACTGTAACCCATCAAATGTAACTTCTACAGAAGTTACACACCCATGCTGCCCCTGAAAAAAAAGGTAACAGCAAGTTACAAGGTTTTGACCTTGTAACTAGCTGTAAAATTTGCCTTTCCCCCCCATTCTTGAAGTTTGCAGTTACAAATGGGCAGGATGTTTGGCTGTGGGCCCCTGGGGACTCATCCAAAGTTACAGTTACAGATCCGCCAATGGGTGGATATTTAACTTGTAACCTACAGCTACAGTCACACACGGCAGCAAAACACACCCTAATGGGACCAAATTTTAAAACAGGATAATCCTGATCTTCCTCATGCCATCCTGGTCTCATAACAACCTTCATACTTTGATATGTAGGAGAGAATTCTAAAACTCCCTCTATCCCAATTTTGATTGTGATTTTTTTGATTGTGAATTCTTTCAAATAATAATAATAATGATAATTGCCCAAAATTTCCACCTTGAATCATCACCTTAAATTGTCATTATAATTATCATTATTATTTGAAATTTGAAGGTTCTTGGATATATTCTTACTCATAACTTAATTCTCTGGGTCACCCTTGAGATATCCCTGGGCAAAAGAAAAACCACATCAACATCCACCCTGCACCACCACCAGCCCACCAAACCTCATTCTCTTCATAAAACTCTCAACCTCACCCTACAATCTTGACCTGAGACTAAAAAAAAAATTGAACCTTAAATATTTTCAAAATCATTCCCAAACCATTTTAAACTCAAAAAACAACCTAATTAACTCCTTCTTTCCATCTCATCATTCCCCACAATCCCTGTTCTACATCTCCATTTTCTAAACAAAAAAAAAATTCTCCCCCATGGATCTAATAAAAACCAAACAGATATTCTATGCAACTTGCTTTAAGTACCTCCCCCACCTTTTCCCAATATTCCCAAAAAATTAATTTTCCATTTATTTGTGAATCAATTTTCTATTGATGAGAAAATTTCAGGTGATCAAAAAAACAAGAACTCTGGATTTTCTTTTTGGGTTTACCTACAGGACCGCTCCCCAAATTCACCTCTAACTCTATTCAGAACTTCTCTGCTTTCACCACCTTCCATCCCAATACAAAATTTCCACCCTCTGCCACAATATTCATCAAGAGAAAAAAAGTCCCAAATGACCTTTCAATCATCTCTACTTTTTTTTTTTGGTTGGTGACACACAGCCTTGAATTTCTTTCCCCCTTCTTATTGAAATATATGTTAGATATAGGACTGGTAAACCAGGATCACTTTTTTGTTTCAGAATGAAGGTATAAGAGTTTAGGCAACAACAAAGGATTTTGGAAAAATGATACAAGAATGAAATGAAGATGGAAAAAAAATATAATACAAGAGAAAATACTTCTGAATTTATTGGTTCAGCAATTTAATGAATAAAAAATGATTGGAAGCAACTAGATGAACAGGGAACTTTTTGAGAGAGTTAAATACTATTTCTCTAGATTTCAAATCAAAAGAGACTCATTTTACCTGAGATGGTGGTCTGCAATGCTGGAAAACCTGCTTGAGACGTTCTGAATGGAGTGATTGAGACTTCTGAGGAATGGGAGATTTGTCAGCATTGATTATGTTACTGAGATTATTGAATTATAAATAAACATCTTTGTGGCACTTTTTGTTGGTGTCCTAAATTGATAGAGTTACTGCTGGAATGATCAATGGCTTGAGTGTGATGAGAGCATTGGTGAATAGACTTGAGATGAGTGAGATGGAGAGTTGGAAAAAGATAAAAATGGAAATGAGATGGTTAGAAAGACACCAATGAATTCAAAAAAGCAGTGATTTGAGAAAAATATTGCCAGGGTTGATCCAAGAGTGATTCTGGAATCAAAGTGTCTTCATTGATTCTCTCAATGCATTTGTCATCAGTTGGCATCATGGCAGAAATGTGTATCAGTTTTTTTTTGTTTTAGTTTTATATCATTTCTAAAGCCTCCCTCGATTAAAATTGGTGATGAATAATTAATAAAATGGTGAATAAGCCTGAGAATTGAGTTTTGTTTTTCAGCTATGGTTAAAACTTCTGCAACAACATCTTTGGATTGAATCAATCTGATCTGGATGGTATTTTTGTATATATCTCCTGTCAGTCCTTTAGTCTTGAGACTTATGAATTTTTGAGTTAAAAAGTTTTTATTTTTTTTAAAACGTATGTTGGGTTGACCAAGTCCTGCAATGTAGTTGAGCCTGCCTATGAAGGATTGCTAGTTGCAGTTTAGTTTCTTGAATTAATCCTGTTCTTCTTGTGTTACTGGCTTCAAGTGAATTCTGGGTATACAAGGTGTGCTGGAGTATTGATTTTTGGCAAGAATATGTATTTTGGAGAGCTTTTTTTCTACATGTAAGGGCAGAGAGAGTTTCAAGCCTTTATACAATTTTTTGACCTTCATTCCAAGCAGGGTGTTTGGTTTTTAAATCAATCAGTTTTTGAATTTTTTGAGAAAAGCATCCTTGAATTTATTTACTTCTCCAACTACAAGAAGATCATCCACATGTAAAAAAATTGCTCATTGAGATCTTCTCCAATGTACAGTGGGTAGAAAAAAACAATGGGACTGGTTGACCTAAAAAAGTCAATCTATTTTTGAGAATGTGTTTCAAGCTAAATCCATTGTTCAAAAAAAACGCATGTATTGAATTGTGTTCATGGAATTAGATATTTCAGAATCTGAAATTTAATTTTAAAAAAATTGAAATTTTGAAAATTCTCAAATTTTAATTTTTTAAAAAAAATCCTAAAAAGCACAAAAATCTCAGAAAGCATGCCAGAGGAAAAAAGAAAAAAAACTGAAAAATTCTGTACAATTGATATTTTTTCTTCTTTATGAGGGTTTAATTGAGGATAAAAAGGAATGATTTTCATGAAATAAACATCAATGTTGAGAGTTTCTAAGAATAGTTAAAAATGATTTTTTCAATGTTGATTTTTTGGTACTTTGGTGAGATGGTGATTATAATGTTGAGAGAGTAGGTTGGGAGTCATGGAAACCAACAAAAAATTTTCATTCAAGCTTTTTATGTATCTAATTTTCATACTGTTCAAGTTCCCTGCTCTTTGTCCACTTTGAGGTGCCTTGAGATGCTTAAGGTTATATTGGTTTGAGGTTGAATTGGATTGGAGGTGGTTCACATTGTTCTAAAATTGAATGCAACCATTGCAACTATATCCTATGGCAATTTTTTGACCATCTTGGTTTTATGAAACAAAAAATCACCCAAAGAAGACTGCATATCAAAAAGAAAACACATAAATAAGAATCAAAGATGAAGTGTAAGCTTTAAAAAAAATTAATTAAAATGTTTGTTTTTTGAATCAATTGAGCAGTCAGACATCAAAATAAAAACCAGAGTTTGTGGCAATGTGGAAATCGGTCAACTGGAGCGGGAGCCCAATGATGGGTTTGTAAACCCCAAAATCAAGACACCCCAGGCTTTATCTACATTTTTTGAAGTACCTGGGTGTTGCTTTGGAAAACAGTCCAACATTTTTTGTCTACCCACTTTATATACAGGAAAATGCTCCAGCGGGATTGAATAAAATTGGTCAGCATCTTGTACCAATTTTTGGGGGCTTGCTTGAAACTGTAGAGAGATTTTTCAAGCTTGAGGGTAGAAGTTTTTTGTTTTGAGCCAATGGATTTCCTTATGAAGAATTTTTCATCTAATGGTTCATGTAAAAAATTTTCTTTCACCTTGAATTGAAGCATCTCAAGATTCCTCTTCACACAAATCAAAATTATGGCTCTTATTGATGCAACCTTGCCCATGGGAGCATAGTTTTCAAAATATTTGAGGCAAAATTTTTGACTGAAGCCTTGAACACAGACTCAAGATTTATGGGTTGGAGCTTTTAGATGGGTATTCTGCATTATCCTGAAGGCATAGGTGACTTTCAGCACATTTTTTGATTTTGGTACCTCTTAGAATTCCCATACTCCAAAGTCTTTGCAGGTGTTTAACTAGGTACTTAATTATTTGTGCCATGTTGGGATTGTTAGTGCTTCTTCAGGTGAATTCAGAATTGAGTCAGAATATTATTCATATCTATCAGAAGATTGGAGATCCGAACAGTTTCTAAGTGTGCAAGACTTGAGTATAAGTTCTCTTTCAATTATTTCATCCCCTTCATCCCCTGATCTGGATATTTCTTGAAACAATATGGAAGCCTCATGCAAGGAATTTTTACTGGATGAATTATCTTCTGGATTAGCCTGAGGCATAAAAGTAGGTTGAGATTATTCTTGATATTTTTCAGGTATTCAGATAGGTTGGTCAAGCTTGAAGTGGTTTTTTTTCTGAATCTGAAATTTTTGGTCTCTATAAATTTACTAGAAGGAGAAAGTATTTGGTATGAGAGAAATTTTAGAAAATATCCTATGAGGTCTCTGGGAAAAACTTTTTCATTGAATTTCTAGAGAGATCTGTTGTCAAGATCAAGGTAAGCCAGATCAGCACCTATTTGCTTTGGATAACCATTAGGTAGGGGGGCTCCATGAATTTTTCCCCATTGTAATAGGACCTCTTAATTGGGTATTGGATCAAGTGCAAATGTGCAGCTTTGACCAATCTTGTTTTAATATGTCTTGTTAAATCCTGAGGAGGAGTGTGTGACCCTCACTGACTTGGAAATTTTTCTGTATTCATGTTGTAGTGACTATTCATAGACATGAATAGTATAGGCTCAGCAGTGAGTGGTTGTGGGATCCACAGCACAATGAAATTCTGAGTCTGACTCTTTCCTTTTGCAGAAGAAAAGGGGTTGCATTGGGGGAAGCGGGAGCAAACCACATTTAATCAATTATTCACTTAGGAATCAAAATAATGGTTTTATGTATATAGGTGCAGAGGAACTTATGGAAAAGGAACACAGTCAGAAGACTTTCAAGTATGCATTTTGAGGAAAACTATGGGGTATGAAGGTGATTTGTGGATAAGGTATGTGATTGTTGGGACAAGAGGCAACCAACAGAAAGGATGCTGCAGTATGCAAAGATTGAGGGGATCTGGCAAGGAGGATCAACAGGAATTTTAAAAGGCAGGAATATTGGGGAAGATTGACTATTAAGAATATTGATGATCATAATTAATTATGTAACTAATGTATGCAGACAAATTGGCTAAGCAGATTATAGCTGGAATCAGTCAAAGACAATTGTGGAGGTGCATCAGGGGAAGGGTAGTGCAGAGCGAGTCAATCGTTTTTCTTTTTTTCTTTATCCAAAGACATATTTGGGTTGTATATATAAGGATTTGTTTTCTAGTTGTTTATTGGGGAACATCAGAAATTGGAGCTATCATAGCTAATTTAATTATTTATCATCCTAAGGATTTTTCAAGTGAAGATTCCACAGTCTTGGAGTGCCCAGGCACTTACCTAAGCCCTGGAGGTTCCTACTTTCAAGTTCCTCTGCGTGTAGCCGCGTAGTTATGTAATCATCTAACATCCCTACTCTCCTTGACCTACATAAAGAGACTACCAATGGGATCCAGAGCTCTCCTCATCCCCCCAACTCTCCCTCTCTTTCCGCTGATCTTTTCAAACCTCTGTCTTTCTGTCCTCATCCTACCAACTTCCCACTCTCAGTCCGTCCACCATTCACTGCCACCACAAATATCTAACTGCATACCCCAAGATCCCCAGAACTCACAATGGATCACTCAACGTCTTTTGCAGACTTCAGGAGTAGCAAGGAAAATTCCCAGCGCAGTTACAGTATCACACTCTGCTCTCCAAGTCCACAGTCTATCAAGAATGCTCACCAACTGGCTTCGTCATGCTCTTGTTTTTCCTTCTCTCTCTGTCTTACTCTTCATCTACTATCATTTCTATAGTCTGAACCATTAGTTACACCTCACCTCCTTTCTGTGACCAATAAATCTAGTCTAGCTAGGAGTGCACCCAGATCAGGTAACCTAAGGTTCTCACCATTATAATTTCTGTTTTATTTTCATATCATTATTTGATCCACTGCTTACAGTCATGTATTGATATACTTCCACCAGTATATACTTTTACAAGAGTTAATTACTGGATTGAAATAAAGATCCTCAAAAATATTATCATGGTAGGAAGATTCAACTATTAATCCAAATAGCTCTTGAGTAGATAGCACAATCTCAAGTTGACAGGTACTATAATGGCTGAAAGCGCTGGAAACCCCACTCACATTCCCCCATCCAACAACTCAGACAAGGACTACTCTACCAAGTCAAAGATAGTAAAACTCAACCAAAATAACTGGCATGATTGGAAGAGCGCATTTGAGGATATCCTCATAAGTAAAGGACACAAGGAAATTCTAGATGACAAGTGGATAAAAGAAAACACATCAACAAAATCCTATCAATGGAAGAACACCCTTGCCCTAAGCCTATTACCAAAATTGGTGGAAAAAGACTTACTTTTGTGCATCAAGTCCAGCAAATCAAACTTCTGTAAAGCGTACCAACTACTGGCTGCCAAATGCAGCAAGAAATTGCTGATTGTCATAGCAGACACCCTTAAAAAACTAGTCAACCTCACCTACAAACCAGGAAGGAGCCTAAAAGAGCACGCCTTGGTTCTTCAAGATGCATACATTAATCTGGCCAAAATGATCAACAACCAAACAAGCAAGAACCAAACCCTAAGTGTGTCCTCCACACTGGGGGCAATATTTTTTTATTAAAAGCCTCAGATTAGATGATCTCATCAAAAGCATAACGTCAATTCTCTATGATATTCAACCATTCACCTTGGAGGCCATCTCAACTAGAGTGCTCTTGGAAGACTCAAGAAAAGAATCCAAAAACTCTGTTGTTCAAAGCTACTATTCCCAGTCACAACTCAGCCAAACTGACCGCAAACACCCTGGTAAAACACCAAATAAGGCGGTGCACAATTCCTCATTCAGGCCCTGTTTGGTACCTCCTACCAGAAACAACCCACAGTCCTATCCCAATGCTAAACCATGTCCCAAGCACTCATTGCTAGCCCTGCAGATCAAACAAATAGACCAAGAGCTCAAGCAACTACGCACAATGCACTCTATCAACGCCATTGAGGAACCCTCTGAAGATTCAAAAGATGAAGCTCCAAACAACAATGCCAACATGGTGGCTCTGGATGGAGAATCCACTGATCATGAAGACTGCGGCTTCATTCTGTGCAATGATCCCCTGTTCAACAAATTCAAGTTTCCCAACAAGACATGCAAGCTAGTGTATGACTACAGTGCCTCACTGTCCACGGTGTGCAACTTATCACTACTGCAGGAGCCAATGCCTGTCTCAAAACAACTTGTAAGGTACAGAGGGAACATAGAGGTGACCCATGTGGGTAAGCTCAAAATTGGCGGCACAGTGATCTACCCTGTCTTCTATGCACCAAATGGGCCCAGAAACCTCATATCAGCCACACAACTCAAGGATCACCACCTGAAGGTTGTCCACAAGCATTGTATGGTACTTGTGAAACTGGCCAAGCATATTGTCTACCAATTCCCAAAAATTGGAAATCTTTACTTCTCTCATCACAACTTCAGGTTCAATATCAACTTGGTACAGGTGAACAGCGCTAACGTTGACTGGCATTTTACGCTTGGACACCCCTCTGATGTCTACTTAAGAAAGTTCCTCAGCATTAACAACCTCCCCATCCCCCAACCCTTTCCCTGCTCAACTTGGTGCAACATCTGAGTGCAGTGCAAGATACAGCATCAACCACAATCCCTCCCATTGCCCATATCTGACAAGCCATTTATGCAGCTACACCTGGATGTGCTTCAGATCACCCCCGTAAACAGTTGGAAATCTACATACCGTTAATCATTGATGATTAATCACGGTTAAATTGGATCTATGTCCTCAAGCGCAAGTCAAATGCGGAAGATAGGATCATTAGTTACATCCATGAGATCAAAAACCATCTTGGAATTGTTCCTGGTTTCCTGCACTGCAACCAAGGAGGGGAGTTCAACTCACTCAAACTTGGTGAATTTCTCTCTACGCAAGGCCCAACCAACTCCCCCCAGACCAACGGTCTTGCCATAAGGTTTGACCAAGCCATCCTCACAAAGATGCGGTGCCTCCTTGCACAGTCTGACGTCCCAATCAACTACTGGGACAAAGTGGCCAAGTAATCTTCAATGCTGATAAACATATTTCCTTCCTCCACGCTGAATTGGAAATTGTTGGTTAGCACCCAAATTGCCGTGAAATCAACAATAGAGCCAGTCCAGGATGTGCTAACCCTGTTACCGTTTGGTCTTAAGGTGCATGTACACAGCTCCCCACCGTCAAAGGTCAAGATCAGATCAAATCCCCTAATGTTTCTGTGTTACAAATTGAATTCAGACGCGGGCCGTTTTCTGGACCCAAAAAGGAGCCATGTGGTGGTAAGCCGCAACTTCATGCCAACCAAATTTGTTTTTCCTTATCTCTCCAATCACTCCCTGAAGAAATCCCCTGCCTTGCTCCCACAGTGTTCCACGCTACACCAACAAACCCTGGATTTCCAGACTGCAATCAATGTTCCAACCTTGACCAGAAAATGACAGCAAAGTTGGCCCAAACTCAGGGGGCCAGATGCCCTCACTCTACCGCCCACATCTTTTACTCCTGCCACCCCCGCCGCCAGTCACTCACCCCAAGATCCCCATGAATCTCCCACATTCATGGCACCTAAAGGATACGCATATGTGCCCTACTACAAGAAGGCCCCAAAAGACATCTCACACGACATCAAAATCAGGGCCATCTTATCAAGATTGAGGCAGGGAGCCAACCTTCCTGATGATGAGGAAGAGAAAGATGAGGCGCATGTTACCAAAGTTGTCTCAGTAGCGGACGCAATGGCCAACCTGGATGAAAGTCCAAAGTGGATTGAATTGATGACCACAGAGAACCAGTTGATGTTAATGCACAAAATGGTGTGGAAAGTAAGAGAGAACTACTCCCCTATTTGTCCTTAAGTTTGGAAGCAATGGTCTCAGTGTCTGTAAGGTTAAAGATGCTACTTTATTTTTTAAGAGAGAGAGAGAGAGAGAGAGAGAGAGAGAGAGAGAGAGAGAGAGAGAGAGAGAGAGAGAGAGAGAGAGAGAGGGTAAAAAAAGATGATGAATTCCTTCCCTCCCTTTTCCTTTCCTTGTTGAAAGATCCAATGATAAGATGATCCCCTCAGAGCTGGTTTTGAGAGCGCCAAATTTATGCGCACACTCTCAACCCTAACCTAAGTAAAAGCGCAATGACAGCCCAACAACAAATGTAAGAAACCCTAAGCCCAGAACCCTAGCCTAACCCTAACCCATTCCCTGCTTGCTTACCATTACTTACATCCAGTTTGTCCTTCTCATGATGCAGCCCTCCGCCGCGCCCTACTCAGAGCCCCCCCTTGTCTGTATCCGTCTTGGGCGCTGCATGCTTTCCTGCCCTGTGGGTTGGCCCGCACTTGCGCGCACCAGGCCCGTGCCCATAGCCCCAATTGCCATGCCCTACCTCCCTGAATTAGCTGCGCGCAAACCTGGTCAGGCCAGCCCCATTCTTGGGTCTTTACTGTCCAAGCAGGCCGCAGACAGCCACATCCAATCAAGCCCAACCCAAGCCCAGTATTCCAAGCCCCACGGTGCCTACTGCTGAACCCGCAGAAGCCACTTCTGAGACCGCATGCATCCAAGTGCTGAGCCTGACCTATCAAATGCTGAGCGCGCCAACTGCGGCGCGGTTCCCAATCCAAGACTATATAACAACACCACAACAGGCACCCTGGTACCAAGGCCAAGAAAAAATAAGGTAATTGGTGGCATTTGGTGCCTAGTGCATAAGAGGAACAAGTTTGGGGAAGTCACCCGCTGCAAGTCTTTCTGGGTTTGCTTTGGGAACCATCAAGAATACCCGCATCCCTATCTTGACACGTACTTTTCTATGGGTTGGAGAAAATCCCTCAAAGCTCTTCTCTCAGCGGCGGTAAAAAATTACTGGAACATATTCCAATTCAATGTGAAAACTGCCTTTCTATATGGCAATATCAAGGCGGTTGTGCACGTGGCGCAGGTTGCTGGTTTTGAAGAACTGGGCAAAGAGGACTGGGTTTGGAGACTGAATAAGTCCCTGTATGGTACAAAAAAGGCCCCAAGGTGTTGAAGGTCTCATCTGTCCAACACACTGAAATTGCTGGGAATGGTGCCCTTAATGGGTGACAAGTTGATATTTGTGAACAAGTCAAAGTCCATCTGGTCACACATCCATGTTGACAATGGACTGATTGATGGAGAGGATTGGGGTGAAATCAAGTGGCCCCTGAGGTCTCTGGGGGGAAATTACAAGATCAAACTCCAATAACAGACCTCTCAACATCTAGGCTACACCTTAGAGCGGAAAAACAAGGGATTGCTCAAGATTCATCAACACAACTTCACCAAAAAGGCATTAGCAGAATTTGGTTTTGAACAGCTGAACACAGTGAAGGCCCCGGCACCTATAAACATCCACAAAGTAATTGCACAGGACTCAAGCAAATTTGACACCAAAATGATGCAAAAGGCTATTGGCACGCTGATCCACCTCGCAATCCACAAAAGACCAGACATCCAATTCACGGTCAACCTGTTATCTCAGTTTGCAAACCATCCCACGCAGGCCCATTGGAAGATGGTAAAACATCTGTTCATATACTTACAAGGAACCAAGTTGGTGGGACTGCTCTCCACAAAATCAACCAATCTGGATGGTCAATTGTGTGGATGGGCCAATGCGGCCTATGGCCGATCCATTGTTACACAAAAATTCACCTCAGGGTATGTAGTAACCTTATATGGTAATCCAATAATCTGGACAACAAAGAAACAGCCAATTGTTGCTCAATCAACCACCAAAGCGGAATTTGTGGCCATCAATCTATGTTCTAAACAGATAAGGTGGCTCTCAAGACTCTTAATTGGCATTGGGGTTCAGATCTCAAAAACAAGGATCAAGAATGATAACTAGGGGCTAATTTCATCAGTAAGGAGGCACAGCTGAATCCCAAATCATGGCATATTGAAGTGCGGTTTCAGTATATACGGGATTTAGTGGCTAAGTCACTGCTATCTATCAAACACAACATGTTGAAAAATATGATTGCAAAAATCCTTACAAAACCTCTTGGGTATGTCAAGGTAGTACAAGCACATTTACAGCTACACCTGACCTCTGCAGAATCTAGGAGTAGTGTTAAGTGAAGATCCCCCAGTTGTGGAGTGCCCACGCACTTAACTAAGCCCCAGCGGTTCCTACTCTCAAGGTGCTCTGCGCGTAGCCGGTAAGTTATGTAATCAGCCAACATCCCTACTCTCCTTGATATACATAAAGAGACTACCAACAAGATCCAGAGCTCTCCTCATCCCTCCAACTCTCGCTCTCTTTCCGCTGATCTTTTCAAACCTCTGTCTTTCTGTCCTCATCCTACCAACTTCCCACTCTCAGTCCATCCACCATTCACCACCACCGCAAATATCTAACTGCATACCCTAAGATCCCCAGAACTCACAATGGATCACTCAAAGTCTGTTGCAGACTTCAGGAGGAGCAAGGAAAATTCCCAGCGCAGTTACAGTATCACACTCTGCTCTCCCAGTCCACAGTCTATTAAGAATGCTCACCAACTGGCTTCATCAGGCTATTGTTTTTCCTTCTCTCTCTGTCTTACTCTGCGTGTGCTGTCATTTCTATATTCTGAATCATTAGTTCCACCTCACCTCCTGTCTTTGACAAATACGTCTAGTCTAGCTAGGAGTGCACCCAGATCAGGTAACCTAACGTTCTCACCATTATACTTTCTGTTGTCTTTTCATATCATTATTCAATCCACTGCTTAAAGTCACATATTGATATACTTACACCAGTATATACTACTACAAGAGTTAATTACTGGATTGAAATAAAGAGCCTCAAAAATATTATCAGGATTGAATAGTACAGGAAAATTGTTAAGGGCATGGAATCATAGCAAGAAAAAAAAAAGAGGGAAATTCAGGGGTTGTCTTCCATAGAAGTTTTTTCAGGTTGTGTCTTGTTGTTTTGTGGAGTGACTTCCTTGGTTCTCAAAGTGGGGGTTGGGTATACAGGGGAAGTTTTGAGAAAATCCCAGAACAGAGCAGGACAATGATGGATATTTTGTGCCATACACTTTATCTTTCCACAAAGTTCAGCTCTTCTGTTGTGTTCTGGATGGTACAGTTTAGAAGCTATTGGAAAAATTTCCTTTTCTTTTCAGAATTGGGTGAGTTACTTTTGAAATAATTCACCTCCTCCATGGCAACAGAACTTGGATAGAAAGTGGCTGAGTCAAGTGAATTCATTCAGAAGAATAAATTTAATGGTTTCAGCTTCATCAGTTTTGTTTTTGAGAGGAATTCAATTAATTTAACCATTGTAGTTATCAACTAGAGGGAGCAAACATCTTTACCCCCCTTCAAAATTGGTGTTATAGGACCCATCAGGTTGGCATTTACTGGCTGCGTTATTTTCATTAATTTAGCCAAGGATTCCTTGAACTGGGAATTTTCAATTCCACTTCTGTTGTGGCTTGTGCACCCACCAACCAAATTCAAAATGAATGGAGTGTGTTCCTTGGTGAAAAGTGAAGTGCAAGGTTAAGAGAGGGCCAGGATGATTAGCAAGGAAACAAGGGAAGGAGAAAATCAAAATGAAGAAAGAAACAGAACAGAATGGGATGAAGGAAATAGAGGAGAAGGAGTTGAAGGTAAAAAGAAGGAATGGAATGGAATGGGAGATCAAATAAAGGGATACCAAGTGCAAGTCATGGTGGCAATTGAGATGAATTCAAGGCAGTTGACTGGAAATATTGGAGAGGGGTTGTTTTAGATTTGAAGGAAGAGAGCTTATGAAGAAATCTCTGAGGAGGATGAATGAAAATGCCCGACCAAAGAGAGCTTGAGTCACAAGATGCAAGGAGATTTTTGGGGAGGCGTTTGTTGCACAGTTTCATGTGTTGCAATGGATTTACAGGTCAATAGATCATGATAATCTCAAGGAATTGAAACTGATGCCAAGAGAATCAAATGCAAATTGGGAAGAGGTTGAGAAAAAGTAAAAGAAAATTTGTAATTTATTATATATAAATTTTTTGTTACTATTGATTCTTTTATTATTACTATTATATATAAATTTATATATATTTATATATATTTATATATATTTATATATATTTATATATATTTATATATATTTATATATATTTATATATATTTATATATATTTATATATATTTATATATATTTATATATATTTATATATATTTATATATATTTATATATATTTATATATATTTATATATATTTATATATATTTATATATATTTATATATATTTATATATATTTATATATATTTATATATATTTATATATATTTATATATATTTATATATATTTATATATATTTATATATTTATATATATATATAAATATATAGATAGGATGGGGTGGAATTAAGCTTGGAAATTTTTGAAAGGATAGTTTTTATGGAGGTCTTGGATCAATTTTGGAGAGTTGCAAAGGTGATGGTCTGGTTGTCACAACGTGCAATATTTGTTGGACTGGAAGCCAGTCCATTCAAAAAGGTATTGAATTTTTCCTTTGCTTAGCCTAGAATCCAGAATATGTCTTACTTCATGATCTTGGATGTTGACCATTTCAGGAGGGGGATGAGTCTTTCCCAGGTATAGGACTTGAGCTGGCTCTAGGAGTGAAAAATGAAAGAACAGATGGATACCTTCCCATTTTTCAGGTAAGGAAAGCTTGACAGTTTTGGGAGAGATCAATGATTTGACTTCAAAGGGGCCAAGATTCTTCTCAGAGAGTTTTCTGCTTGGACAAGTACTGCAAATTTTTCAAGCATCAAGCCATACCTGATCTGCTACTGCAAATGTTGGTGCTGTAGTGCAAATTTGGTCTGCTTGCTCCTTGTAGCACCTCTTTGCTGGCTATATATATATACTAAAATAGAATCATAAACACTAGAAATAGTTGATTGAGAAATGAAATCCATTGATAACAAGTGCCAAGGAATAGGTAGAATTGGAAGTGGCTGAAGCAGCCCATATATCCAGTATTTTGAGGACTTGTTAAAATTGCAATCATAACATGCATTAACACAGTCTTTTACTTCCTGGGTCAAACCATGCCAATAGAAGTCTTGTGCAATCAACTGGTAGGTTTTATGCTGCCCACAAGGACCAGAAAGCAGAGAGTAATGCACTGACTTGAAAATATCTAACTTAATGCAAGGATTATCAGGTACTACTATACAATCTTTATAAACTAAATAACAATTTTTGTTGATACTGTAATTGCTATCTAAAAATTTTGAACTGTTGCAAAGTTTTTTAAACTTGAGTTTTTTGAGTTGGTCTTTTCCAAGTTTGGAAGCTTTGTCTCAAATATGGGTTAAGATTGAACTGAGTTGGGCAGATTGGTTGGAGAAAAGTGTCCTAACATTTTTAGGGTTGTTATTGGAAAAGGTGCCCCCCCTGGGTGAAAATTGTCCCAATGTTATAAAGCATCAGGGACTACTCCTTGTTTCCTGGGGTGTTACGTGATTGTAAATTTAAACTTGGAGGGGTATTCCGCCCAATTTTCCTGTCTGTGTGTACAGAATGACAAGCTCATGAAATATTTAAGAGAATTATGATCATTTAAGACCTCAACTGGTTCCATAAGACTCAAAAGATATGAAAACCAATTCTTCAAGCAAAAAAAAATTGCAGGAAGTTCCTTTTCAAGAATCTCATAGTTAATTCCTGAAGCAAGAATTTTGCAAGACTCAAAAATTATGGGGTGAAAAAGAGAAGAAGAGGAAGCAAAATATGACATTAATCCTGAAATTGCATAGTTGTTTGCATCTGATTCCACAATGGTTCAAGCTAGCTGGTTATAGTGAGTGAGTATTGTAGAAGTGTTAAAAGCTTTTTCCAGAGCTTTAAAATCCAAAGCAGCTTGTTCTGAAAAAAATAAAATGGGTGTATTTTTGAAGAAGATTAGTAAGATTCATGGTTTTATTGGCAAAATGCTCAATGAAACTTCTGTAGAAATTACTGAATCTAAGGAAAACTAAAAGGTATTTGACTGAAGAAGGTGCAGCCAGTTATATTTGAGTTGGCTCTTGGCCAGGTCCATCAATAGTCCTTGTTACAAAACCATGACACCTAAAAACTGAAGAGAATGAGTATCAAATTTGAACTTGGAGGCTTTTTCAAACAGGTTATTCTTTTGAAGTTGCTGTAGCACCTCTTGCACATGTGCAATATCATCCTCAAGATTTTTTGAGTAGAAAAGTATATCATAAAGATATACCACAAGGTATTTCTCTACAAGTTCCAAAAAGATGTCATTGATGGAATGTTGAAAAGTGGAAGGAGCATTGCAGAGGCCAAAAGGCATGAAGGTATGCTCATAACTGCAAAACCATGTTTTAATTGGGGTCAAAGACTCATGGCCTTTTGCAGTGCAAATTAGGTTATAGGCGCCTTCAAACCTCAAGAAATAAGCAGCTACATGGAAGACGGTAAGGAGGTGCAAGATAGGCAGTAATGGGTAGGTCTTAAGGTTATTTTCCTGGGTTTGCTAGGTTTGAAGGTTAATTACTCCTTCTTCCCAATATGCATTCAGATTACAGTAGAATAGAAAGCTGTGGCCTAGAATGGTGTTGTCAATTCTAGGAATTTCCAGGAGAAATAAGTCCCATTCAAAGCTTGGAAAATTGGAAAATGCAAATGTACAGTTTGCCTTATGGGTACCCAATGAGACAGCTTGATTGCACTACTTACTAAATGGACTGGAAATTTATCTATCTTGGAACACGTAAGATTTATAGAAGTGGCAAAAGATGAACTTATAAAAGAAAAATTTGCACCATAATTGAGTAAAGAAGAACAAGGGGTGTTATTGGAATGAAAAAGGACCAATATTGAATTTGGAGCACCAAGTGACTTGCAAGTGCAAAGATTAAACTTCTGAATTTTAGATAATGTGTAGTTCTCCTGGAAAGTACCAGTAAAAATACAAGATATTTTTTCTACTTCTTAGCTGCTTCATGTGCTAGCCACTTTGCACAAATATTAACATCATGTTTTCCTTCAAAATACATAAATAAACCTTCCTTTTCCCTCCTTTTCCATTCCTTGTTTCAGAGCATACCAGTTTCTTTATCCAGAAAACTTGGAGTTATACCAACAGTCTTCCATTTTGGGTTGGAGTTTGAATTCAGATTTGGTTTGAGGTGTTTTAGATTCTTTGCGTTTTGCTTCAAGGAGTTGTCTGCCTTTGGATCCAAGGCTGAAAATCCATGGTTGTTTTGTTCAGAGTGGTTATTTTTGTGATAGCCATTATCAAGCTGGATCACCCAATCTATCAGCTTCTGAAGGGAGGTTGTCTTATGACCCCCAACTGCAAGCTGTTTGATTAGGAATGCGGGTAAACCCTTTTGAAAGTGAAATAAAAGTTCTGCCTTGTTCCATTGGATGCAAGACTGCAGAGTTTGGAAATGGGAGTTATAAACTGAAACCCTACTATCCTCCCTCATAAATATGCTGTTAAGTTTGTATTTGGTGTTTTGTACTTTGTTGGGGTTGCCAAAAATGGTGAAAATATGTTGCTTGAACTGTTCCCAATTGTTAATAACACAAGTGGGAATATTATTGGATAACAGTTTGAGGTATGGCTCAAACCACTGCAAGGCTCTACCTGCTAAGAAGGAAGACACATACATGGCCTTGTTTCCGTTGATGGGAAGTTTTTGGAATTTTTTGAGAAGATGATTTTCAAATAATGCAAGTAAGATCTAAGATTAAGAGAATGCTTTCCCATAAAGTTATCAGGCTGCTTAATTCCCAGATTGTGAAAGGGGGATCACTTGGGCTAGGTTGGGAGGCATGTTGATTCAAATCCTGGATAAGCGCAGAAAAAAGGGTTGTAGTTTCCAACTTGGGAGAACTTGTGCAAGCCTTTGATCTACCCCAAGTCAAAATTTCATCAGAGGAATTTTTGGAATCTTTGATTTCTTTAAGAAGATCCGCCAGGGCTTTGGACCAATTTTGAGAAGTGAGAGGATTGTTGATAGGTTCATCCAAAGGAGATGTAAAAGAAGGGACTGGATCTAAGGTTTGTTGGGCCTGTGAAGCGCTGTATCTCCCTACCCTATTGATATCATCATTGTAAGGGATGAGGGAAGCGTTCCTGGTTGAGCAAGTACATGAAATTGTAAAAAAAATCTACTATAGGTCACAAAATACAATAGATGAGTTGAGTAAGTTAATTTACTGTCACACAACCACCCCACGTACTATAGGGAAATCTTAGATGATTGTGAGCACAAATGAGAAAGGCTGAGTGCAAGGGAGGAAACGCAAGATAGCAAGGCTAACTGCAAAGTGAAAACTGAGGATTTGATGGCTCAAATAAAAGCAAGATGGATGAAGTGTTCTGATGGAAAGTAACCAAGGAAAAGCCAAATGTGATGACCTGTCTTGGAAAATTCAAGAATGTATGAAATTAACTAAGTGAGGAAACAATCTTCAGGCAAGTGGCATAGCCCTTATAAGGTAATCAAATGGCACTAGATACAAAATGATGGATGTTCATCTAAAGATAGAGAGGGATGGCACCAAGATTGACAGGAATGGAATGGGAAAACAAAATAAACTATACAATCATTTACAAGGTTATAGCATGGGTGCAAGACAATAGAATCTGAGTTTAAATGATTATAGTGTGTAAGACATGGAAGGACTTAAAATTGATGGTAATGAAAATGAATGGATATAGTTATTCAGGGAAGGGAGCTAGTCCATTGAAAATGTCAGCTTGCTACTTAAAACAGATCAACCTGTCAAAGGATACATAAAAAAATAAAATAAAAATTAATAAACAAAAGAGGAGTTGAAAATCCATGAATATTATTTCAGAAATGGACTCCAAACCCAAAATTAAGTAAGGTCACTCACCAACCCCATCCTTGATATTTCACTCCTTCAGATTTTAAATGATTAAATAAAAACTGACCAAAAAGCCACAGCACAACTATGGCAAATTTTGGCCAATTTAATATTTCAAAGGTTTTTTCACGTATGGTTTTCACACCTAAAATTCAGTAAAAACTGAGGTTTTTTTATATTTTAGGAGCTACCGGCCAAAATGTGTTTTGTCTCAATTCGCGCGCGCAGTCCTGCATCTGCTAAACCCAGTACACATCAACCAAGAAGAATCAAGCATGCAGAATTCCTGAATGTAGCTGATCCTGCCATAAATCCAGAAGATCCTTCCCCACACACTTTTGAACTGACTGATCCATGCATCAAGGTCCATCAAGACCAAAACTAACAACTGGTACCGCCACTAACAGTTACAACCCAGTAAGATCAACCATGCATATGTAATAACATGAAAATTACTGGTAGACAGTCTTAAAAAATCAAATATAAATTAATATTATTATTTATTAACTTTTAAGGTATTTTAAATTAAGAAAAAAATATTCTAGACCACTAAAACAAGGACTGATCCAGATCTTCAAGGATCACCAAAAATATCAAGAAATGATCATAAAATTATTAAAAATTATCAATATGATCAGAAGATGATATAAAACCAACAGATATTCACTTCTGATCAATTTAATCTAATATTAATCTTACAAATCAAATATATTTTCAGAATTATCAAAATGACAAATTAAGACATCAACAGATACTTCAGCTAAAAAACTGCATAAATCCAGAAGATCTGAGGTTAGCTTATTGAAAGAACCTTGAGGACGCGAAAATATTTCCCTGGCTGGATTTCTAGCCTTAGCCCCTGAGATTTACCCTCTCTATGTGCCCTGAGGAGGATCTTTTCCACCCAAAAAGGTATATATACAGACCTTCTTTGACTTATTGTTCCCCAGTTATCAAGAATTAATCACTTGTTGTACAAACTATTTTCCATCCCTGATCAGGTGCATATATGAGATAAGAAAGTGATTTATGGCATCATTCTAATTTATTATTGAGTGATTTTAAAAATATTAGTGATTCATTGAAGTTTAGTCAGCAATCAACCCCACCTTTGCTCTGAAAGCCTTTATCTGAATCCTAGCAGGTATTCTGCAGATTATTTCTCAAAGAAGTGAGTTACTTCCTTCCTGCCTTGGCCTGTGTGCAAGTTTGCCTGGCCATTATCACCAATCACCACGCAAAAAATGGCTGCACCTGCTGGCAGGTGTGGGATAGTCAGTGAAGCCTGTTTTTATTTTGTTTTATTTTTGGAGTCAAACATCAAATTGTGTCCTGGATGGTCCCAGAAGATTCATGCACCATATTTATGTAATTTATGAATTTAATTGAAATTTTTAAATATTTTTACATAAGAGGAAGAATTGGAAATTTATGTATATATTCTTGATGCCATATTTTTTTACAATTGTTGAGAAATTTGGTTCAGAGCTGTGTTGCATGAAGGTTTGATTGGATTTGTATCAAGGCTCATAAAAAAATGATATCAATTCTATTGAAAAACAGAAAATTTAATTCTTATTTATAGAATAAGTTTTTTATTTTTTATTTTTCCATCAAGAGTAAATTTTATGCCAGAGGCCATACTAATATGGTTTTTGAAAAATAGAAATTCAGAACATTATCTTTAAAAAGTTGCAAAAACATGGGCTGGATTCCCTCAGATTCATAAACCAAATTTGAAAAAAAATAAATGATAAAAAGAATAATTATACCTTAAATCAAAGTTGCTTTTTATTTTTATTTTATTTTTATATTTTACTTTACTTTACTTTACTTTATTTTATTTTTTTATTTTTTTATTTTTTTACTTTCTATTTTTTCTATTTTATTTTTTCTATTTTATTTTTTCTATTTTATTTTTTCTATTTTATTTTTTCTATTTTATTTTTTCTATTTTATTTTTTCTATTTTATTTTTTCTATTTTAATTTTTCTATTTTATTTTTTCTATTTTATTTTTTCTATTTTATTTTTTCTATTTTATTTTTTCTATTTTATTTTTTCTATTTTATTTTTTCTATTTTAATTTTTCTATTTTATTTTATTTTATTTTTTTTTGAATTTAGCTTTGCATCAATACATTAAAATTCAAATTTTTGTTTCTGTTTTCATTTTCATTTTGGTTTTGCATTTTAATCTTTGTATTTTTGAATTATCACTTTTTTTATTTTTTATTGTTATTATTTTATATTTTTTTGATGATTTTGATTTTGATTTTAATTTTGATTCTGAACATCATTTTTTAACAAGCCTTAGACTTATATACACAGATATTATACATGTCCATGATTTTTTGCACGCAGGAGTTTCCTTGGAAACAGGCATTTGAAGGATTTTTTTGTGAAATTTTCAACACTTCAGCAATGTAGAATTGTATAAAAATCCCCTACAAAAATTCTCTCAGACTAATTTCCAAATTATTTTGAAGGTTGATGATAAATTCACAACCCCAGTCATGTTCAAGTTTTTTACAGCGCTACACAGCCCAATGGACGCTTGGGGGTCCATACACGCGCCCAAAGTGCGCGTCAGGGCCCATAAATGGGTCTAAATGTGTCAAGAGTGTTGTTTTAAACACATGAAACCCCTGGGGGGCCATATAGCCCCTGTAAATGGGAATTTTGGTGTTTTTTACCCCTGTAAATGGCCATTTTGATGAATTTTTGGGGGTATACAACCCCCTTGGGGTTGTGAAAGAATTTTTGGGACCCCCTGGACCACATTTGGGTTCCATAAACCCAAATTTGGGATCAAAACATACTAGGGCATATCAGAGTTAAGAAAATCCGCCATTAAAAATCAAAAAAAACCACTTATTTCACATCAGACGTGTCAAAGTTACTTGAAAATAAATGGGTTTTTTCAAATAAAGTATTTAAAGGTTTCCACTGCCTCAACCCATCATTCAACCTCACAACCCCTGGTTTCAACCTCCCACCTCTGAAAAATTCTACCTCCAACCTCATCCAAAAAAAGTTTCATTCATTTCCCTCAATCACTTCATTGCTATCCTCATCACTTCATTGCTATCCTCATCACTTCATTGCTATCCTCATCACTTCATTGCTATCCTCCTCACTTCATTGATATCCTTATCACTTCATTGCTATACTCCTCACTTCATTGCTATCCTCATTACTTCATCACTATTATCACCTCTATCAGGTTCATTAACAACCAACATGTTGAAAAAAAAACAAGTAAGATTACTCAAATGACTGTCAAGCTGATTCTAAAACTATCATCTCCACCTCCTTATCCTTCAAACCTCCTCATTGACACCAAGCTCTTTATATTCCTTTCCGTTGGCTCCAGAATCTTGCACCAAACCATCCATCTCTTGCTTCCACTTCCTCCTCATTATCATCAACCACTCCCACCACCTCCTGCCCCAACCACTATGACTACCTCAATTCATCCTCATTACCATCCTCCTCATCTTCAATATTTTAAGCAAATCTGTAGTTTATACCCTTGGAATTCTCTTTTTCATCCTTCTTTCAAGATAATCTTGACCTTAGTACCCTTTTTTCCTTCTACCTATTTCCATTCAATCATTCTTTCCAAGTAAGTATGTATGTGAGGTGAGTGTGATACCATGTGATCTTCATACTTGATTTTCAAATACAGAGCTTTGTTCATCCTCAAGAGTAGATGGGACAACTCATGACCAATGATCAAGACTATATCCTTCTTTTTCAGGGTCTAATTGAAAGACTTGAGATCCCTTAGATCTGATGATCATGGGTTAATGTTATATAGGATGGATTACTCAGTCAATCAGCTTATCCCAAACTTGAACAAAACTCTAAAAACTATCCTCCTGCACTGATTCTAGATACAAACAATATTCAAATATGCTCTATGTGCACCAAGTGATTCAGTTCCCATAGGGTGTGATAGGCCCAAGTTGATCAAGTTCAAAATTAGTGATTATCCTCATCATCCTTACTGTAATCCAGTTGATTTTCATCTGAAAACCTTACAAACAGACTCAATCAATTCCTACATCCTGAAAAAGATGAGAGTAGATTGATTCCCAAATTTTTTGTAAGAATTCTTGTAAAAACTCCCATGAAACTTCATTCCATCCTATTGGTGCGTTCTGTTTGTGGGCAAGGATCAATGACCTTATCTATCCGCTTCTGCCTCCTTTCTGAATTTTGAAATGATCAATGATCTTCAGATCTGAAGGTTGAGATGCTAATGGGATGATAATTATTGAATCAAATGACAATCATTGATCAATTACGTAGGCAAGATTTTGATCATGCTCATCACCTCCCAGAGATACCCAAGTTTGAGTGTCAGCTTGCTACTATGTACAGAGCAACCTGTCAATAGCAACACAAAAATATGAAAAAATAAGAATATCTCAATTGAAAAAATAAGGAGTGAGAAATCCATAAATATTATTACAGAAATGGATTCCTCACCCAAAATTAGGTAGGGTCACTCACTGACCCCACCCTTGAATTCCAAGTCCTTATATTTTTAAAATAATTAAAAAGAAAAGTACTAAAAATTACGACACCAGTATGGCACTTTTTGGCCATTCTAATATTTCACACCTATTGTCACGTATAGGGTTTACCCATAAAATTCACTCAGAATTGAGGTGTTGTGTATATTTTAGGAGTTACACGCCGAAATGTGTTATGTCACAATTCCCACGCGCAGCCCTGCATCATTACATATCCCTACATACTAGTAGTAGCAGATTCCTGCGTACTAGAGACCCGCACGCAGCTGATTCCGCCACGCATGCAGCGGATCCTACCCCGCGTGCATGTGTACTAACTGATCCCCGCGTCTGGATCAGTCATGACTAATCTGACAACCAGGTACTGCTCAGAAGAGCTACAGCCTAGTTAGGGTTGCCTAGTATATCTAAAAAATTGACATATGCAATACTAATGATCTAAAAAGATCAAAACTAAATAAAATTAATGAAAATTATGTTTAAAACATTTTTTAATAATAAATCAAAGATGAAGGATTATCACTTAAATCACTGAACCTGATCTTTGAAGACCACAAAACACTACAAGGAGTGTTCATAAAAATTATTAAAAATTATCTACATGATCACAGATGTTAAACAATCATTAAAAATTAAAATATGTCCGCTTAGAAGCAATATGAATAGTACAAATGAAGGATGAGTACAGAATGATCAAATTTACGCTATAACAGATTAACAGATCCTGTGGCTAAAATAGTACAGAAATCCAGAAGATCTAAGGAAAGCTGGTTGACAGCACCAAGTGGACGTGCCAATCGTTCCCTGAATGGCTTGCCAGCCTCAGCCCACAAGAAGAACCATCTCTACGTGCCCTGAGAAGCTGAAAATCACCCCAAAAAGGTATTTATACAGACCTCTTTGGATCCATTATTCAAGCATCAGTTACCGGGAATTATATATTATCAATCAGACACCGTGTCATCTTTGATCAAGTGCTTATATGAAGATAAGAAAGTGATTCATGACTTAGTCTGTAGTAGTATTATTTACCCTTATTTACCAATCAACAATTAAAGTTTAGTCAAGCAATCTACCCCATCTGCTCTGAAACCCTTCCAATTATTCCAGGATTTTCGTGGTACAGTGCTCAGAGTGAGTGTTACCCTTCCTGTCTTCGCCATTTGTGCTGTTAAGCCTGGCCATTAGAGGAATAAGTACTTTCTAAGGCACCCATCTTTATTCCAAGGTTCTTAAACTGACTAAGGAGGCCCCTTGAAGAGAGTTTGCTAGTCTGTAAAGATCCCCAGTAGTATAATAATGTGGCCCCTCTTTTATATTATATTGAAAACCATTAACTACCAAAACAATTAAACCTTGCAACTTCTCTTATTAAATCATTTGTTTGAGCTTCTAAGTGTTTATTATTGGAATAATAATTCTTATTATCATTCCAGCATTTTTATCACTCTCTGTAGCTAAAGGACTGCAAGGTTCCTGGTATCAGAGAGCTGACAACTGGGGGTCTGGCCAGGAAATATCCTTAAATAATTAATTCTTAATTATTTATTCCTTGGACCAGTCTATTTATTTTTTGAAAAAATAAGTTAACATACTTATAAAATATATTTTTGATCATTTGTTTCTCTAGTGGATCTTAAGACCAACAGAGAGTTGATCAATTATTATTTGAACCTTCTTAAAAAGAAAAAAGAAGAAAAACTCCGTAACTTTGTCCCTATTATTATAACTCCTGAACAACAACAGGAGAAATTGCTTTATCATAAACAGCAGGTTATAAAGGACAAAGAACTTGAGCTTGAAAGAATTATCAATTTCAATTCTTTATTAAGGCATTATAAGGAGTGGAAGATTTATAAAAGGAAGCTTTATATTTATAAACTAAATAACCCTGAAGATAAAGAAAAATTCAAAAATAATAAAAGTGATTATTTTTTCTAAAAACATCAATTTAACACATAAAAATACAAAAAAATATTAAAATTATATTTTTTGTTTTTTTATCTTTTTTATCCATCTCAGTGGGTTTTGTTTTTGGTGATCTCATTGACCAGGACCTCCTAGAGGACGTCCCAGACAGTGTACCATTGGACTTACCCTTGGATTTATCCCAGGATCTGATTGGAACTCACTCAGACCCCGTTGGAATAACCTCCAAAGATAGTTGTGGTCCCAACCAAGTGTTGGTACCCTTGAATTTAACTCCAATTAAGTTAAAATATATATAAAAAATTATTAAAAATATAAAACACACAAAAAATATTATTTTCATATTTTTAAAGTCTTTTTTCAAAAGTTTTGGCAAAGGACTTACGCATTTTTTTTGGCGCTATGCATCAAAATAGACGCAACACCTGTGCAACAGGGCAGAGTCCCGTCATATGGATCTCTGCCCGGAGGAACCCGTGCGCGCAAGGACTCCAGTCGCGAGCGCAATGAGGGGACTCAAACCCGTGACCATAGCATCACGCGGGACAACAACGGCGACAACCGCGGCTGCCAACTCGACCAAAAAACTGTTGGAAAACCATCTGTTTCCCACCGTCTTATCCCCGGAGGGTACAGGTCCTCCTACATCACCCCAGCTGGACTCAACCAAGGAGGAAAGAGTCAAAGTATTAGTGAAAGAGCACGTGAGCTATTGGGAACAATTCAGGTTGGCTCAGACCCAGGAGGATCAACCAGGTATGAGAAAAGCCATTTCTCAGGCAAAGAAATCTCAGATTTATCTGCAAAGGTTGAGCCCAAAGAAAGAAGTAGAAGGCTATGTGCAGAACTGGAATCCTTGGGATCATTTAGCTTCCTTAAATGGAAAGGACCACAAAAAGAAGAGGTCCTCAGCCCATCAAAGTTAAGGAACCCAAAAGATTGGGACAACATAATATCTATAGCCCAAACGTGGAAAAAGGTGTACCACAATTAGATGTAGAAGCTCTTAATAGCTTTTCTGTAAATTTGTCTCACAGTTTTACTATTATTAGCCAATGCTTTGAAAAAGTTTATCAACAATTGAACAAATTGAGTTCAAGTATTTTCAGAGTAATTGACACTCAGTCTCACATTATGAGAATTGATGAGTTGGAAATACAAAAAATCAAGGATAGTATAAAAGCTAGTAAGTTGGACCTGATGAAACATACTGATGATAACAAATCAATTATTCAGGAAGATATTCTTGCTACTATAGACCAGCTTAAGGAAGAAGTTAAGAAAACTAATCCTACTCCTTCAGCTCATCTGATTAACAAAATTGACTTATCAATTAATAAACTTTATTTGGAGTTAGGTATGATTAAGAATGATCTCAGAGATCTTAAGATCAATTCTACTAACTCTCTGGTCATTGACCTAGAAGAAACTAGGCCTGCTAGGTTCACCAGTACTCCTAGTGTTCCTCCCAGAACCAGGATAACTAGGAATGAGTCTTTCAGACCCAGTCCTACTCCTGAAATGGAGCAGGCTTTGAAGCTACTTCCTCCCATCACTGAATGGCCTAAATTCTCTGGAGAAGGAGAATACAACCACATCAGTTTCATTAAATTTATTGACTATACTCTTTCTTCTTATGAGCACCCTGATGCAATAGCTGTGGTAAGATTGCCGAGACTATTTGAAGGAGTAGCTCTTGATTGGTTTATCAATAAAAAAGAAGAAGTTGGATCTTTATCCTGTAATTCTTGGAAATAATTGATCAAAGTGCAGTTTGGTACAAGGATTTGGAAAAGAAAGACAATGAAAAATTTTGAAACTTCCCAGTTTCATCCATCCAAGAACAAACCTCATAAGTGGTGCTTAGACCAGAAAAAGAGGTTGGACTGTTTTTATCCTGATGCTTATAAAGAAGAAGTCAATGAAAGACTCCTCAACTTATGTCCTGGACAAATCAACCACAGTGTAAGGTTCAGAATGCCTATGGATTTGGATCTTTCCACCTTAATAGGTGTATTGAAAGAGACTATTGATATGAATGGTCTTGATAAAACGGTCAGTAGACTCCCCAGGGAACAAAATACTAGGAACAGGGAAGAATATACTGCCAAAACTAAAGAATCCCCTGCTACTAATCCATCTACCTTGGAAGTCAAGAAGACTTCAGAATCAAAAGAGAAAGTATGTTGGAACTGTAACCAAACAGGAAACGTAAAACCTGATTTTCCTCTACCTAGGAAAAGGATTAATATTATTGAAGGAGAAGAGTATGACAATCCTGACCCTCACCTTGATGATACTGATGAATCACTCTCTGATTATGATCTAATTATCACTAACCCCATCAATTTTATTGAAGGTAGTATTGAGTCTTCTCTGGACATAAATTCCGTCAATGAGGATTCTAACTTACCTCAAAAATGGAACCCCAACATGAAGATTAACCACATCTCTGAGGCTAAGGCCTTGACTCTAAAACCTTCTGCTGGTAAAAGTTACACTTCAGGCAAAACATGCTATGCTACTGGTTTAATCCAAGGTTCCCCTGTTAAGTTACTTCTAGACAGTGGAGCCTTTTGCTCTTGTGTTGGTTCAACTTATCTGGAGAAACAAGACCCAAACTGGAAGCTGAACCTACTAACAGTACCTCAGGCTAAGTTCAGCAGTTGTAATTCTTCTCTCAATGCGGTTGGAGTATGGCCTTCTGATATCATACTCCCTCACTCTAAAGGATCACTCAAACTGAACATTGAATTTGTAGTGCTCCACAATGGAGTATGTGATTATTTTATCCTTGGAAATGATTCTCTTTGCTTATATGGTATAGATGTATTCCAAAGCAAAGGTAGATACTTCACTATAGGTGGAGACTGGAATAAGAAGTTCCAAATATGCCATGTCAATGCTCAAACTTCTGATTCCACTTATGAAGAAAACTTAGAGAATTTCCATCAGGAATACTTTTCTCAAGCTGCTTTAAATTCCCTTCTCAATGAAGAACAGAAAAGGGATATCCTACAAGTATGATTTGAAAATCAGAATGCTTTCTGTACCAAGGATCACCCCATTGGTAACATCAAAGGACATGATATGATCCTAACTCTAACCATTGAGCCTCCTTACCCACCTAACCTCAGGAGACCTGCTTACCCTTCTAGTCCAAAATCTAGAGCTGCTCTGGAAACTCATATTTTTAAGAGTTGGTTGACTTACAAATCTTAAGGAAAGTAGGCCACAATGAACAAGTGGATATTACTACCCCAGTAATTATAGCTTGGCACAATAATAAGTCAAGAATGGTTGGAGATTTCAGAATGCTTAACAAATACACCCAAGCTGATTATTATCCAAATCCATGAATTGACCATGCTCTACATAAACTTTCCAAGGCTAAGTAAATAACTACCATGGATATACTGAAAGGTTTTCACCAACTACCTATCAGCCCTGATAGCCAGAAATTCATGAGGATTATCTTTCATTTGGGAATTTATGAGTATCTTAGGATGCCTTTTGGTATTAAAAATGCTCCTTCTCATTTTCAAAGGATGATGGACATTGTCCTAGGATTATTTATCAGACAGGGATGGATGATGGTATACATTGATGATGTTATCATTTACTCTGATAATTGGGATACTCACATGGAGAAATTAAGGCTAGTCCTCACAACCATCTCTGCCGTGGGATTGAAAGTATTGATGAAAAAGTGTAACTTTGGCTGTGGGGAACTCAAAGAATTAGGACACATTGTCTCCGGACTAACCTAAGCTGCTGACCAAAAAAAGAAAGCAGTAATGAATAGGCCTATGCCTTAGAATAAAACTGAACTCCTATCCTTTATCAGCTTCTGCAGCTACTATAGGAAGTATTTACCAAAGTTTGCTCTTCTAACCAAATTTCTGTATGATATCTGCAACAACACCACCGTGTTTGAAATGACTCATGACAGAGTCAAGAACTATGAGCAACTCAAAATGGAAATGACTTCAGCTCCAGTACTGATCCAACCAGATTATTCTAAACCTTTCAAACTCTACATAGATGCCAGCATGGAAGGGCTAGGAACTGCTTTACACCAAGAAGTAATAGAGGATGAAAAACCAGTGGAAAAACCTATACTCTTCATATCCAGACAAATTAAAGACACTGAGAAAAGGTACAGTGCAAGTCAAATGGAATGTCTTGCCTTAGTATGGGCTCTAGAGAAACTCCATTATTACTTGGAAGGCACCAATTTCACTGTGATTACTGACTTCAATGCTGTCAGGACATCAGGAAATTGATGGACATGAAGACCCCTAGTAGGCACATGTTAAGATGGCAGATAGCTATACAACAGTACAGAGGTCAGATAACCATAGTTCATCAAGCTGGGACTAAACACCAGAATGCTGATAGTTTAAGCAGGAATGCGTTACCCAATGACCCAAGTAACCCTGCTTATGATCCAGAGGATAATTATATCTTCCCTATCCTTAACATTAACAGGTTAAAAATTGAAGCTCCTATAATGGGAATCCACATTTGTGAACTGAATGAATCATTGTTCAACTCAATCAAAGAATCTTACAGTTCTGGCATAAAGACTCTGATAACTATTATGGAAAGTACTTCTCCACCTTCTGAATTGATCAATAGCCTACCTGAAACTCTTTTGAAACCATACAAAGCCGGAAGGTTCACCATATGGGATGGTCTGGTATACTATAGGCATCAAAATTCAAGTGTTATAGTCTTAACTAAGGATGACCATATCAAACATTTTCTGGCTGAGTGCCATGATAACTGCTCATCTGGTCATTTATCTGCTGATAGAACCTTGGATAAGGTTAAAAAAACTGCTTGGTGGGTTAATTGGAGAGAATCCACTATACAGTATTCTACCAGTTGTGAAACTTGTCAGAAGTCCAACAGGACTACTGGGAAACGGTTTGGTCTACTGCAAAAGATTTCTGAACCCAAGAAAAGATGGGAGATCATCAATATGGACTTTGTAACTGGACTACCACCAGAAGGAGCCTATTCCTACAACTCAGTCTTAGTCATTGTGGATAGGTTCTCCAAGAAAGCAAAGTTCCTACCTAATCACAAGGAAGAAACTGCTATGGAAGTTGCCCTATTATTTTGGAACAGACTCATTGCTGATGTTGGAGTTCCCAAGATTATTATCAGTGACAGAGATCCTAAATTCACCTCTGAGTTCTGTAGGAATCTTCATGATATGCTTGGAACCACATTAGCTTTCTCTACAGCTTATCACCCTCAGACAGATGGCTTAGATGAAAGAATGATTCAGACCCTGGAAAACATGCTCAGGAGATTCTGTGAATTTGGACTAGAATAAAAGAATTCTGACAGTTATTTTCACAATTGGGTTAGCCTTTTACCTGCACTGGAGATGGCCTACAACAGTAGCAAGCACTCTACCACTGAGGAAGCACCTTAAATACTGGAAAGAGCATGGATTCCTAGATTACCCAAGAATAACCTTCACCAACAGCTAACCAATATTCACCCTACATCCCTTGATTTCAAAAACATGATAGATGTAGCCAACAAAAATGCTGTTAAGTGTGTCCAGGATGCTGTAGAGTTTAACCAGCAAAGGTGGGATAAAACCCATAAGGAACCTGATTTCAAGATTGGTGATCAAGTCTTGATCTCTACCACCAACTTTACCAACTTAGCTGGAAATAGAAAGCTTAGACCAGCTTTTGTTGGACCTTTCACCATTAAGAAACTTCATGGTAAAAATGCTGTGGAAGTAATCCTCAGTGATGAGCTTTCTAGAAAACAGCCCTTCTTCCCAGTAAGTCTCATCAAACACTACCACCCAAGGAATGGAGAACATACTCCTTCACTTGCAATACCTGTTACAGAAGAGCCTGAAAAGTACAAAGGAAAAATGAGCAAGATCCTTAAAGATAAAAAAGATAGGATCAATGGAAAAGAAATCAGACTCTACCTGGTTAGATACAAGGGAGAATCAGCAGATAAAGATGAATGGTTGCCTGAAAATAATATCCCTGACGGTGTAAGACTCCAAACAGTGCTAAGCCGTGGCAGTTCTGTGGAGGGGAAAGGTGCTGTTTAGGCTGCCCTCCTAGGATTTACAATAATATTTAAATGTAACTGGAATCAAGATCCAGAACCTTATGGATGAGAAATCAAAGTAAGGGAAGAGGATAAGAGTTGTCGGTAGCAATGGAAACAGGACTATCTGAGGCAAGATGGCGCAGGTAAAGACTTGAACAAATAAGTCAAGGTTTTTGTTCAGAGTTCAATAGAACAAGGCAGTTGTAAGTAACAACGCCCACAAGCTAATAACTCTGGTCGTCAGCAGCTGATTAGGAAAGATCAACTCAATCCCAACCAACCTCCAGGTTCTCAATGAACCTTCCCAATTCTCCACAATCAAGCGCTTGAAGGGTACCAGATAACTGTGGGAGGCTGAACAAAACAAAAGCAATTTGTTTATGATGCTCTAGAAGCAAATCAATAACAAATTTGAGCAAGAATATACCAATACTTCTCAAGGGACTCAAAAATAGCATGGCAAAATTCAACCTTAAAGAAGAAGGGAGGTATAACACTCCAGGTTTTAAGCTTAATAAAACCTCTTCAATCAAACGTGATTGGCTCCAGAAAGATGATCAAGGAGAGATCAAGACCAGTATGGTCGGAAAAAGGGATCAGAGTGGTATAACACACTCAAGAATTCAGACAGACAGGAATTCTTCTTCAACCAGCAAGGCTATTGGTTGGTGATAAGGATCAAGGTCACAAGGAACAGAGTTTGAGTATGGAGGCTCAAAGGATCAAGGGGGCAATCATGGATATACCCGGATAAATGGCTCAGATAGGTGGGGAAGGATGCCAACAGATAAGTTGATTACTGATGATGGTCTGATAGGATGATGGGATCCTCTCATGCTGGGCCAAAAGGCAGGGGAGAGCCCCTCCTTTTATAGAAATGAGGCCCTGTAAACTATGTACAAGTGATACTAAAAATAGGTGCGGGAAAATGAAAACATCATAATAAAAAAAAAAAAATTACATGAGAGGAAAAAAAGAAATGTTGCCTGCGTCAAGAATGACCGCGGGCAACCAGATGGACACCCGCGACAGCGGTCGCAGGTGTCAACAACGGTTGTCGTCGCCCGATCGGCGGCAACAACGGGGTGAAAGTTCCAATGGCCGCAAGCGGTTGCTTGCGGTTGTTGGTCGGATCAGATGATGGGCAAGGAGGGCTAGGGTGGATGACCGTGTCAAGATAGATGGATGAATAGGATTCAGTCATCCTTTCGCTTCCATTGCCTGGGAGAACTTGTCGTGGGGGACTCGCGACCGGAGGAGAAGGATGGGTTGCGACTGTTAGAGTTCAAAGACCGACGGGTCTTGTGGATCAGTTTGCTCAATTCGAACACGTTCTGATCCTGGGATAGACCATGTTTGACTTCATTGGGTGTCGTTGTCCAAGAAAGAACACCGTTAGGAAGAAAATGATGAGCGGATTGATCGTTGGAAGACTGGAGAGTGTTAGGATGATGATAATGATTTGTCCCGTTGGACGGTTTGAGGTTTGAATGAGGATTCTGATGGTTGAGATGTTTGTTCCAATAGCTCACAAGTTGTAAGCTTAGGATCCCATTGAGGATTGATCCACAACCAAAGTTGATCATCAACGTCAGGTCACCCATCTTGGTCATTTTCGTAAACAATCTGGCAAGACAACCTAAGAAGGAGCTGAAGATCAAGAAGCTCAAGAGTTGACCGGTTGACTTTTTCTCGTGGTTGATCATGATCTGTGGGATCTTGGAACTGAGTGATAATGGGATTGAGAGTGTCAAGAGGGCTTGTAAGAGACTCAAAGGCACGGGTGAGTTGGAGACCAAGGAAAGCGCGAGTTGTGAGAGGGTTGGTTGTTGGATGACCCAATTGAATAGCCAAGGGAGAAGACAAGCAAGGAGGATATCAGGACCAAGATGATGGGAGGAGATGAAGGTACCCATAGGGGTACAACTGAAAAATATATATATATATATATATTTTTTTTTTTTTTTTTTTTTTTTTTCCGTGGTGTCCCGGATTGGTCACCACAACGGACCTATACACCTGAGGAACTACAGAGCCAGCAGGAGGCATTAACCCAAAATATTTTTCAGACATAGACATATCTTGGAGTGGGGGAATGTCAGCTTGCTACTATGTACAGAGCAACCTGTCAATAGCAACACAAAACTATGAAAAAATAAGAATATCTCAATTAAAAAAATGAGGAGTGAGAAATCCAAAAGTATTATTACCGAAATGGATTCCTCACCCAAAATTAGGTAGGGTCACTCACTGACCCCACCCTTGAATTCCAAGTCCTTATATTTTTAAAATAATTAAAAAGAAAAGTACTAAAAATTATGACACCAGTATGGCACTTTTTGGCCATTCTAATATTTCACACCTATTGTCACGTATAGAGTTTACCCCTAAAATTTACTCAGAATTGAGGTGTTGTGTATATTTTAGGAGTTACATGTGGAAATGTGTTATGTCACAATTCCCGCGCGCAGCCCCGCATCATTACATATCCCTACGTACTAGTAGTAGCAGATTCCTGCATACTAGAGACCTGCGTGCAGCTGATTCCGCCACGCACGCAGCGGATCCTACCCTGCACGCATCTGTACTAACTTATCCCTGCGTCTGGATCAGTCATGGATCATCTGACAACCAGGTACCACTCAGAAGAGCTACAACCTAGTTAGAGTTGCCCAGTATATGTAAAAAACTGAAACATGCATTACTAATGATGTAAAAAGATCAAACCTTAAATAAAATTAATAAAAATTAAGTTTAAAACATTTTTTAATAATAAATCAAAGATCAAGGATTATCACGTAAATGACTGACCCTGATCTTTGAAGATCATAAAACACTACAAGGAGTGTTCATAAAAATTATTAAAAATTATCTACATGATCAGCAGATGATGGATAATCATTAAAAATTCAAATATTCCCGCTTAGAAGCAATATCAATAGTACAAATGAAGGAAGAGTACAGAATGATCAAATTTACGCTATAACAGATTAACAGATCCTGTGGCTAAAATAGTACAGAAATCCAGCAGATCCAAGGACAGCTGATTGACAGCACCAAGGGGACGTGTCAATTGTGCCCTGACTGGATTTCCACCCTCAGCCCACAAGCAGAACCCTCTCTACGTGCCCTGAGAAGCTCAAAATCACCCCAAAAAGGTGTTTATACAGACCTCTTTGGATCCATTATTCAAGCATCAGTTACCAGGAATCATTTATTATCAATCAGACACCGTGTCATTGTTGATCAAGTGCTTATATGAAGATAATCAAGTGATTTATTACTTATTCTGTAGTAGTATTATTTACCCTTATTAACCAATCAACCATTGAAGTTTAGTCAAGCAATCTACCCCATCTGCTCTGAAACCCTTCCAATTATTCCAGGATTTTTGTGGTACAGTGCTCAGAGTGAGTGTTACCCTTCATGTCTTGGCCATTTGTGCTTTTAAGCCTGGCCATTAGTGGAATAAGTCCTTTCTAAGGCACCCATCTTTATTCCAAGGTTCTTAAACTGCCTAAGGAGGCCCCTTGAAGAGAGGTTGCTAGTCTGTAAAGATCCCCAGTAGTATAATACTGTGGCCCCTCTTTTATATTATATTGAAAACCATTTACTACCACACCAATTAAACCTTGCAACTGCTCTTATTATATCATTTATTTGAGCTTCTAAGTGTTTATTATTGGAATAATAATTATTATTATCATTCCAGCATTTTTATCACTCTCTGTAGCTAAAGTACTGCAAGGTTCCTGGTATCAGAGAGCTGAAATTGAGAGTCAAGAGAGTGCTTACTTAGTTGACCAGGGTAGGGTGAGTTGACCCGGCTGGATGAGTTTAGGCTGAGTTGCAGCTGCCTTGGGGGCTGGGGGCTAGGAGGTCATGTTGATGATGGTGTAGGGGTCTGTTGCAGAGTAAAGGTTAGAGAAGCAGTTTTAGTTATGTTCCATCAGGGTCAGATTGTGGTGAGCTGAGGTCTTACAGAATGGAATCCGTTGGTCAATCAAGATCTGAATTGTCCAAGTTGATTCAAAGGTGGTCAATCACAAGTTTCCTATGGGAGATCAATGATTGATCAATGATTGATCAATGATTGGCCATTGGATTAATTCCTAAGTGGTATTCTGTGCCATCCCAGTAGCAAGTTGGGCTTGTTCTGACCAACGTTCTAGGTGGAGGTCTTTTTTGTATCACTGATTGGTGTTTTGGTTTGAGCAGAGGATGGAATGATGAACTGAACGGATGGAATGATGATTGATTGGAACGGGGTGTTTGTCGAAAAGGATGAGTTGGTTGGGATTTGGGTGTGGATCAAGGTCTATGATTGATCAATTAGGACTTGAGGTCTGACTGAAGAGGTGATGATGGTAAGAAAGGAGTCAGTGAGTGTATGAATAGATGAACCACAAATCGGAGGGATGGATGGAGAGTCATTGAATGGCAATAAGAGGGGGAAAGAGGTCCTTACCAGTGAGTTGAGTTTGAGATCAAGTTTGGGTGGATGAGTTGTTCAAGCTGCGATTGAATGGATGAGATGATGAGTTGAAGTTGAGGTGGGAGCTGAGGATGACCGGAAGCCATGGTGGTTATTTGGAAGCTGCAGCCTTAACAAGTGGCTGTTAACCAATCAGCGGAATCACAAGACCTCAAGATGAACTGAAGTAAGTATTAAAAATATTTGCTTTGTACTGTACATACATCGCCTTCTCATGCGTTCCTCTTCTTCATCTGTCCAGATCCAGATGCCGCAAGGGGGTTTTTTTGTATGTGGTTTGGTGCCTGGGGCATCAAAACATTGCCAGTAACGAAGAGAGGTTTCTTGACCACAGATGGAGAAGAAGTAGAACAAGCAACAAACATGGCCTTTTTCTCTTTGAACTCCAGTTCCAGCCGACAACTCTCCTCCTCTTCTGCTTCCAGTTGCTTGATTCTTGCTAGTCTTGCGGCCTTTTCTTTGGCGAGAGCTTCCTCTCTTTTTCTCAGTAGAGCTTCTTCTTCGGCTTTTAAATCATTGGAACCAACAGTGCTTGGAGGAATCGGAGTTGTGACAGCCGCTTGGGCTGGGGGAACTGTAGAAACGGGTTTAGCTTTCAGCTCCTCCTCAGCTTTGACATGGCTGAGACGTTCTTCTTCAAGTCGGAGTTGGCGCTGTCTCTCTCGTTCGGCTGCTTCCTCATCAGCTTTGGATGCTTTTAAGGCTGCTTCTTGTTTTTCTTGTTCTAAGCGCAAGTTGACAGTTGTATCAGCCACCGGAGCAGGAGATCCACCACCTATGCCAAGGGATCACAGTCTTCCTTGAATCCTACGCTGAGCTTCAGCTTGAATGAAGGCTTTCTTTTCTTCGGCTGTCATGGTTTTGGTTGGTGCCGACGTTGCAGGTGGTGGTGATTTGGTGAAACTGTTGGGTGGGGACGATGGGGAACTCTTGTTATCCTCATCGCGATCATCTTTTTCACTACGGAGCTCTCGGACGGAGGCTCTAGACGGTGTATCTTGATATGAGCTCCTGGAAGGATTGTCTCTCAACCCGCAATCAGAGGCACGAGAGGGGAGATCGCCATCATAGCTGCCTCTGAGGTAACCGCAATCAGGGTAACTATCCCGTCAATGGTCGTCATCATTTGAATCGCTATGTTGGTTAGACCCAGAGCGATGACGATTGTTTCAAAGGTCACGATGCCTAGCATAGGCCTGAGACTCCTCCCGTTGCTCTCGGTCACGTCTGTCAATCCTACTTTCCAGCTGAGGTAGATCTTTGTGACGCAGACGAAGTAGTTCAAACTCTAGTTTTCTTCGCTCTTGATCATTAGCTTCCGATCGTTGGCCAGACCGGGAGATGAACTCAATGTCATCCTGAATCCGCTTGATGCAATAATTCAGTTCGTCAATTTCATGATCAAGGTCATCATCGGCATCTTGGGTTTGTTTGGAAGTTTGGAGCATACTATCAGATTGATCGAGCTCAAGCTTCATGTCTTCCAAGTTGGCTGTCATCCTATCCTCGCCGGCGTGACAAACCAAACAATAATTGATGT
This sequence comes from Puccinia polysora, assembly GCA_025617555.3. Classification (NCBI taxonomy): domain Eukaryota; kingdom Fungi; phylum Basidiomycota; class Pucciniomycetes; order Pucciniales; family Pucciniaceae; genus Puccinia; species Puccinia polysora. Next base: position 25,170,663 of record CM062626.1, read on the forward strand.
GACGGGATTGGGATTTGTAGGTAGTAGAGCTGTCTAACTCGTCATGCTTGTAAGTAGTGGCGTCTTTGTGTAAGTTAGGCAAGCTTCTAGCACCGTGGGCTAAGAGTTTTTAATTTATCATTATTCAATGAAAGACTGAAATGATAGATAGTTTACCATTGGTTTTATTGCAAGAACACAAGAATTTGGTCTGGATGGCCTCAGATTGACTTGGAGATAGGTGGGTGGGTAGGCATGATTGCGAGACTTTTTGGGTGAGTATTGGCTTGGAGGATTAGTATTGGGTTGAGGGAGAGGAGACCTTGAGTATTTGGAGACTGATTGAGACAATGGGGATGGTGGTGGTTGGTCATTGTTGGACATGGTTTGAGGTTCTTGTGAAGTGTGAGGAGTCGGAGTCGAGGGATTGGGTTGAATGGATTGTTGTCTTGGTCGTCGTTGTAGGAGGATTGAAGATTGGAAGCCTGCATCAAAACTGATTTCTGAGCGAAGGATTATATAATTCTTGGATGAGCTTGGGGGGTTGAGTGGATTCAATCACCGGGGTTGAGGTTTAGGTTGAGGATGAGGATGAGGATGAGGATGAGGATAAAGAGATAAGGATAACAATTATGAAATTTAAGAAGGAGGAGGAGAGCTCGGAACCCAAAAAGCATCTTGCCAAGCAGGAGGAAGGGAGTGGGGGTGAACAAGGACTGAGCAAGGAGACAAATGAGGAGATCCAAGAAGAAAGTCAGCTTCATGGGAGAGACTTGAATGAGTCAAGGTTTGATTGAGTGAGGATCTTGATGGGTGAGATGATGAGGGTCAAGGTTGAATTGAAGGATGATGAGCCATATTCTTGCCACGTCTCTGTATGTTTGTCAAATTATCTCCTCCCATCTTGTTCCCTCCCAGGCAAATTCTCCGCTTGGGGCAAGGATCAAGAAGGGATTCAAATCATGTGTAACATTTTGAGGGTTGTGGGAGAATAATTGGTGGTACATAAAAAGGGGATGAGGTGTGTGTGAAGCAATGGAGATGGGATTGGGATGGATTTGCTGAGGTGAAGGGGTGGTGTCAGCTTTCTAATATTGCAGAGCAAGCTGCAAAAGTGACAGAAATAACATAAAATAATGATAACAAAATTAACCTAAGAAGGAGTAGGAAAACCATAAATATTATTACAAAAATGGTTTCTCCACCCAAAATTAGGTAGGGTCACTCACTGACCCCACCCTTGAAATCCAACTCCTTATATTTTTGAATAATTAAGGAAAGAAAGACCAAAATACCATGGCACCACTATTGAGCTTTTTGGCCAATTAAATATTTCACATGTATCGTCAAGTAAAGGTTTCACACCTAAAATTCAGTCAGAATTGAGGTGTTGTGTATATTTTAGGAGTTACAGATGGAAATGTGTTCTGTCACAATTCCCTCACGCAGCTGCGGCAGCCAATGCACCCACGCGCTGCTGAGATACAGCTCTGTCACTCTGTCAAAGTGGTGTACGCAGCCCCGGGCCTCTGACAAGTACGCACCCGCGGGACTTTGGGTTGACAAAGTGACAGGCGGCCTGAGAAGCTTGGGTACCGCATAAACATGCCACAAACCATACAGGAACATTCTACATATGTAATAAATGTTTCCGTGGATAGAAGATAGTCTAAAAGTACATAAAATTATATAAAAATACTTAAAAAAAATTTATACGTATTTTTTATTTAAATATAATTCAAAGTACCAAAAATGTTGTAAATAAGATAATGACTACTTCTAAAAATATATTAAAATACCTTAATATACTATTATGAGAACTTCTAGACATCAATATATCCCCAATATAATTGTGGCCCCTCTATAAAAATATTTAATAATCAATTTATCTATATTGATTTATAACAATAAACCATAACCAAACCAATCAACCTTGCAATAAGCTTTATCCAAATATTTTATGTATTTTTGCTGCATTTATTAAATAATACATTTATTATTTATTCTATCACCTCTGGTAGCTAAAGGATAGCAAGGGTCTTGGCATCCAGGAGGCTGACAATTGCGGGTCTGGCCAGGAAATATTCCATTTTAGTCTATTTAATACCTTGGGCCAGACATTTCACGTAAAATTAAATCAAAGATAAATTTATCTGAATTTTTAACTGTGATTCATCATTAAATTCTTTTGCAGTGGATTTAAAAACCAATGCAAAATTAATAATCTATTATTTAAATCTTTTAAAGATAAGAAAAGAAGAATATATTAAAAATTATAAACCTACTGGTTGGGAAGCTTTAACTCAAGCTGAGCAACTTAATATCTCTTCTGCATGTAAACACTTAGATAAACTCCTTGAACAAGAAAATCTTGAGAGGCGTATCAACTTCCAGGCCCTATTAAGGAAACATAAAGCTTGGAAGAAATACTATATAAATTACTTTTTGAAATGTAAAAGTAAGTATACAACTTGTATTACCATATAATTTTATTAACATAATAGGGCGTATCAAAGTTAGCAAACCCGCCGTTAGAAACCCGCCATTTTTTTTGACAAAACCCGCCATTTTTAATGGCGGGTTTCTGAAATACACATACCCCCTAACTGGTGTATTTCAAAATGCTGTGTTTCATGAAAATGGCGGATTTCAATCATCAAACACGCCATTAAACCTGCCATTTATGCATCATCATCCATCCACCATCCATCACATCAAAAACACCCATCCACATCAGCAAATCCATACTGGTCCCATCTCCATTGCATCACACACATCTCTATTGTTTTTCACATACCTTCACATACCCATCTTCACACAAATCCCATCATCATCTCATCACCCCACATCACTCACCACCTTTCTCAACATGTCCAATCAAACATCCCACCAGCAAGTTGAAAACGCAAAAAAGCTGACTGAACTTTTGCTACTGTTTGACTCCCATTCAGACTCTGATTCAGACTCCGATTTGGAATCAACTTGGTTAGCTTTGAATTCTCTGTTGGCAAAGCAATACATGGTTCCAAGAATACACACTCTCCATAACACTATGTATGAAAGGCAAAAGCTTCATCTCATCCCTGACTTAAGCTTCCAGCAACTGTTACAAACTTTGTTGCCTTCTTTCATGAAACTTTTGGTTATGATTGAAGACCACCACATCTTCAAGAACAATTCTCGCAATCCTCAATGCAATCCAGCCATCCAACTTGCCGTTGCTCTTTGTAGATTGGGGTCAAATGGAAATGGAGCAGAAATCCATCAATTGGAAAATCTATTCTCAGTCAGTTACGGAAGCATTGACTTATACACCAAAAGAGTCATGATTGCTATCCTATCTTTCCGTCGCTCGGTCCTTTCATGGCCAACCAAAGAAGAACGCAAGGAGATATCTCAAGTAATGGAGACAGAAGGCTTTCCTGGTTGCATTGGTTTTGTTGATGGAACCACCATCCCCTTGAGTCAAAAACCCAACCTAGATGGCAACCACTATTTTGATTGTAAAAAAAGGCAATTGATTCATTTCTTTTCCAATTGCTATGATAAAACTTTGGATCACACACTGACCAAATATGTTCCATCTCTTTGTTTAGATACTCCTTGGCACTACAAATTGTTTGCAATAACAACAAGAAGTTCATCTCCCTCCATGCTGGCCTTCCAGGTTCTTGTCATGATTCATATGTTTTCAATTGGATGCGGATTGCCCAACAACCAGAGATCTACTTTGACCAAGATCCATACCTTCTGGAAAATTTGGCTTTTGCTAGTGGGAAATATGTAGTTCCAGAATACCGGAATGTTTTGTCCAATGATCAAGGAAAACCCAATTTTAACTATCATCTTGCCCAATCACAAGTTTGGATTGAGCATGCCATAGGAATTCTGAAAGGAAGATGGGCCAGCTTACGGGAGATGCGAAACCAGCTCCAATTTTCCAAAGATATGAGGTTCCTCATCAACTGGATTATCACTTGTGTAATCCTTCAAAACCTTTTGGCCGACATCAAAGATGAATGGGACAAAATATTCCAAGATGATATTCCTTATTGGCCTCAAGTCATCCCTGTCTCATCTGGTCCCTCATCTTCTTCTATGAGAGAGCGGATTCTTCCTCTCACCCTTGCTTGCTTTGATGAGTAATTTTTGATTTTGAAATTGGTAAAAATTCCCTTCACCGTATTTTTTTGGTTTTGGTTGTTCACCCAAGATTCATAGGCTGAGTTTTTTTTTTATTTTTTTTTTAGTGGACTTGAATCCAAAAACACCTCCACCTCAAACACTTCCACTCACCAAATGCCACCCCCCTCCCCCTCACCACTCAACCCCTTCAACCTCACCCCACTCACTCACCGGTCAAACCCTGCCTCCTCCTCACCAAACCACCTCACTCATCACCACCACCTTACTCACCACCACCACCTCATCTCACCTCACTCACTGAATCCCCTCTTAATCCTGGTAAGCCCCCTCCACCCTCTTCCTCTTCCTTCCCCTCACCAGTTGCTGATCCTTTGATCATTAAACCTTTAGTCCCCCCCTGGATCCATTGGTCAATCAATCAAGGTGAGCCCCTCCCCTTCTCCAATTCCTCCTCTCATTGATTGAGCAATCGATTGCCAATGTTGGGGGTATTTTATTGGAATGAGATGGTGACATTATGAAAACCAAGGGGAAAATAAACAAAAGGATTGATGTTTCAGGCATGGCGCGGCCACATCCCAATCAATCAAATACCATCATCAATTAGAAAGCACTTTGCATGGTTTCCTTAATGGACGCATTCATGCAAGGCATTCAATCTCCGGCATTCTTTGGTTGAAAAACCAAAGCACCTTTTAGGGAAACACGGAAAGAGTGAAGAATGCCTTCTGGCACGGTTGAACTTCTTGTTACTTTTGGATGTTGAAGTAACATCTGAGTTTGGTAGTCTGTGTTGTTTTCCTACTACTAGAGGCTTTGATCCATGTTGTGTCTCCTTGGCATCTCCTGAAACGCCAAGCTCATCAAAACTACAAACCGTGTTTCAGGATGACACCCAGGAATCACAACATGAATGGAAAACCCAAAGAAAAATAATGCAGAATCAAAAGTTCAATTAGTAATTTTATTTTCAAAGGATATTGAGGAATAAAGCTTAAATCCCATACCCATTTTTACTAGACATGCCTTCATTCAACTCCATCAATATTGATATCTACAAAAAATGAAATTCCATCAATATTGATATCTACAAAAATTGAATACCCTCTTGTTTGAAAAAAAAAAAAGGTTACTTACCAATGGGGTGGTGGTTGTGGTGGATGAGGTGGATGAGGTGGGTGGTGGTGGGTGGTGGTGGGTGGTGGTCGGTGTTGGTGTGGTCCAGGTTACTAAATAGCTTCCTAGGTGGGGAGGGGATTGGAAAACCCCCCCACAAAGCCTGTCCCTCCCCCCTTGCTTGCTCGCTAGGTGGGGAGCGGATTTGAAATCCCTCCCCCCTTCCCCCCCCCCTCAATCTCCCCCCTTGCTCAATCGCTAGGTGGGGATGGAATTTGAAATACCCCATCCCCCCCCCTTGATCTCCCCCCTTGCTCAATCGCTAGGTGGGGATGGAATTTGAAATCCCCCCCTCCCTCCCCCCTCCCTCCCCCTCCCTCCCCCCTTGATCTCCCCCCTCTTTTGCTTGCTAGGTGGGGAGCGGATTTGAAATCCCCCCCTCCCTCCCCCCTTGATGTCCCCCTCACTCGCTTGCTGGGCGGGGGGGTGATGAAGTGCCCCCCACCGCGAGCCCCACCAGCTCCTTCCCTCTTGCTTGCTTGCCGGGCGGGGGGGTGATGCAGTCCCCCCCACCGCGAGCCACCGGCTTGCTCCCCCCTCGCTTGGTCGCTGGGCGGGGGGGTGATGAAGTCCCCCCCCACTGCGAGCCCCACCGGCCCCCCCCCCTTTGCCACTTGCTTGGTCTGCCCACCAAGCCGGCCCCGCCCACTGCGAGCCCCTTTGCCGCTCGCTCGGTCCGCCCACCGAGTTGGCCCCCCCCTTTACCACTTGCTTGGTCGGGGGGTGATGAAATCCCCCCACTGAGCTGCCCCCCCCTTTGCCGCTTGCTTGGTTGGGGGGTGATGAAATCCCCCCACCGAGCCGGGCCCTCCCTCCCGCCTTGCTCGCTTGCTTGGTTGGGGGGTGATGAAGTCCCCCCAACGAGCTGCCCCCCCCTTTGCCGCTTGCTCGGTTGGGGGGTGATGAAATCCCCCCACCAAGCGGGGCCCTCCCTCCCGCCTCGCTCGCTTTCTTGGTTGGGGGGTGATGAAGTCCCCCCAACGAGCAAGGCCATGCTTGGTGCATCGACCTCTTCGAAAAAAGAAAAAAAAAAATCAAAAAAAAACCCCCAAAAAAACCCAAAAAAAAAACCAAAAAAAAAACCAAAAAAAAAAACCAAAAAAAAAAGCATAAAAAAACCAAAAAAAAAAACCAATAAAAAACAAAAAAAAACAAAAAAAACCATAAAAAACCATAAAAAAACCACAAAAAAACCATAAAAAAAACCAAAAAAAACACCATAAAAAAACACCAAAAAAAACACCAAAAAAAACAAACACCAAAAAAAACACCAAAAAACAAAACCAAAAAAAACCAAAAAAAAAGAACTCTTCAATTGATGGCTTGAATGTGAAAAATCATAGGGTATATAAATAAATAAACCCCACTTTGCTTGAAGCAAGCCTGCGGCCAGCTCCGTTGGCCATGCTTGCATCTGTGGGGGGCGGTTCCCCCTTGCTCGCAGCAAGCCCAGTGGGGGGCGGTTCCCCCCTTGCTTGCAGCAAGCCCGCCGCCATCTCCCACGGCCATCCCCCCTTACTCGCATTGCAAAGCATGATCAGACTAAGCTAACAATCTGACTTTATAGGAGGTCATTGTTGTGGCGTATGTTTGACCCCAAAGGATTTCAGCACTGGAAATGGTCAAAATATTGGGCCAGTGTCTGTATATCAATGAGATCACGGCCTGTACAATGGCATAATCCATTGGGCCTTTTCAATGGTTGTCAATGTGAGAGGATTGGCACTTGGTCAGTCGGGCCAAATTGTTTCATTTGCAACCTTGGGTTTGAGTATAACTGTGATCCCTTTGGAGGAAAGTATGATGTTCAAGACCATTGTGTGACAGGGTCTGGTTTGATTTAACCCAAAGTGGCACTGCCTTGAGCAAACAATTGTCTCCTTGCCCACATCAGGCTCAAACAACTGGGCCAAAGTGCTTTAGTTGCAAGCTTGATTTCAAGCAAAAAGGTATAGTCAAAATGGTTTGGGCAGCTAACAAGTACAAGCACTGTACTTTCCAGCTGTGGACACAGAAACCCATACCAGAATGGCCATGTCACTAAAAATTAATAAAAAAACTCAGAGCCATTGTAGGGACATGAAAAACGGCCAAATTTACTCTAGAGAAAAAAATATCAATAAAAACAAAAAAGATTTGTATATTGGTGGGGTTAAGAATGCTCTCAAACGTTTTTGTAGTAAAAAATAATTTGTTTTTCTTTCATCCATGCAAATATATTTACAAGCCCAGCATTTGAGTAATCTGCTGTATTTTTTCTACCAATCTACCACTGCCAATGCAAGCCAAAGCTACTGATACCTTATCCTTTTTTTCGTTTGCCCGTTGTTCCCTCTCCTTTTCCAGTTGCACTTGCTGTCGATCATTCTCCTTTTCCTATTTTTGAAACTCTAGCTCAGCTTGTTTCAACCTCCACTCAGCATCCAATTTTTGTTGATTAGCCAAAGTCTCGGCTTGCTGCTTTTGACCATCCATGGCCAGTTGGCAATCCCACTTTTGCTTTTCAAACTGAAGTTTATCTGATTCAATTTGTGATTTCACTGTTTTTTGGAGGGGAATGGCAATGAGCATGATTTTGAAAGCAAGGATATTGAATCAATCAACTTACATGAATCTCGCTTCTCCATGATTTCTTCAAAGCCCGAAAAACTGGAAGTGTTTCTCCTCTTTTGATGACTTTTGGGGTTGACATTGATGGAATTGGAGGCCTTTTGCTTACCCTTGGCAGAGGAGGTTTGAGTCTGAAAGTCCTCACTAGTATTTTAAGGCAATGTGGGAGGCCCCATTGGCTTGGGTTTTTGGCCAATCAAAAATGGATGAGCCTGTTTTTTTACAATGTAAATCAGTCCAGAGCAACCAGACAGAATTGAAAAAAATTTAGTTCCTTACTTGAGAAGATGTTTATGGCAACGGTGATCCAGGAATAACATCCTCCTCATTGGGCAAGTTCTCCAGTTGTTCTGCCCCAGGAAGAGAGCAATCAAAAGAAGGAAGTGAGGGGTCCAAGGTCGGGATTGACTGATCAATCAATACCAAAGTAGAAGTGATTGGAGCCGATTGTGTTTGAATATCCTCCTTGTCATCAGATGGGGGCCACTCCAAGGCCAAGGTTTCATCAAGGTCCCCGTTGGTAGGCTGAGCATCCCCAGCCAAGTCCTTGGCATCAATGGAATCAGATTGTTGGGCATCAAAAGCAGCTAGGGGGGTGATGTTGGCCTTCTTTCCAAAGATTTCATCCATTTGAATATAAAAAGGACAAATGGAGTCCAACTTATCAACCACCAAGTTGATTCCTTTGGCTTTGTCCAAGTCGGTGATACCAAAGCCAGTGGAGATAGACATGGAGTGGGCCTTTTTGTACTTGGCTCAATAGTTTTTGAACCGCTCCCTCATCTGTTTGTATGACAGATCCAGCCTACCTTTTGTTTTTTTCTTGAGTTCATTGGCCATCAGGAGATAACCATTGACCTTAGAGGATTGAGGTTGGCCAACACGTGTTTCATTGTTGGATCCAAAGCAGGCATTGTAGTTGGAGGGAATTTTCAGCCAGTTTACCAGGATGATGTGATCAGCTCTCTTGAGATGACTTGAGCCCTTGGAAGCTGATGGGGGAGGATTGTTTGTTTTGGAGTTCCTTGGCGATGTTCTCTTGGGTGTGTCGGACTTGTGGGGGGAGGTTTGCTGAGGGGCCATTTGAAAGAGTTTGGGCTACGCAAGTGATGAGAGCAATAAAGTGATGAGAGTGGTGAAGTTTTGAGAGCAATAAAGTGGATGAGAGTGATCAAGTGATGAGAGCGGTTAAGTGATGAGAGTGATGAAGTTTTGAGAGCAATGAAGTGGATGAGAGTGATCAAGTGATGAGAGCAATAAAGTGATGAGAGTGGTCAATCAATTTTATGATGAGGGTGGGGGTAAAACCTTTTCCAATGAGGTGGGAGGTAGAAGGAGGTGGGAAGACAGGGGTGTATGACGCGGACAGGTGGTGGAAGCATTTAAATACTTTATTTGAAAAAACCCACTTATTTCAGGTTAACTTTGACACATCTGATCTGAAATAAGTGGGTTTTTTTGATTTTTAATGGCGGGTTTGAAATGGCAGATTTGGGTTGAAACCCGCCATTAAAAAATGGCGGGTTTGGTTAACTTTGATACCCCCTAATATTAATATATTTTATTTACCAATAAAATAACCTTTTAACATCAAAGAACCCTCCTATACCAGAAACCACCACCACTGAAACTGATTTATTGGACCAAGAAGTACCAGATATCTCTGGACGCCCTGAAAATAGTGATTGGACAGGTGAAGACCTCATTGGGACACACCAAGAACCCTTAGGATTACCTACTAAGGACTAATTTAATCCCAATACAGTCTTGGTACCTTTGAATATTAACTTATGTGAGTTTTAAATAAAATTAATTTTTACAGATTTTTTCTGTAGAAAGAAAAATACTTATAAACATTTTCTTCAAATATGAATAGATGTAACACAAGAGCCTCAGGGAGAATTCCCTCCTATGGATCTTTGCCAGGAGCCCCCAGTAACCGTGAGACCACAAATAATGACAACCATGAGGGCAATGTAACCCATGAATCAAATGTTGATGGACAAGAAACAGCCCCAAGTAATTCTGCCCTCCCCCAACCTAGAGCCGCAGAAGGTAGTAGAATTAAGACCCCCTCCATTAAAAGAAGATTCCATGCAGCCACCCCAGCAGAATCTGGTCAAGGAAGCCAGGATCAAAGACTTAGTCAGAGAGCACGTGAAATATTGGGAAGAGTTCAAAGAAGCCCAAGCCAAAGTGGAAATGGTATCTATGAAAAAGATAATCTCCCAGGCAGAAGCTACCCAGATAGCTCTTCAGAAAATGATTCCAAGGAAAGAGGTGGAATCCTACGTAGAAAAGTGGAATCCTTGGGATGAATTAGCCCAAATGAAAGGCAAAGGATCAGGAAAGAAGAGATCTTCTTCCCATCCAAAGCCAAAGGGAAAGAAGGATTGGGATCAGATAATATCCTTAGCTCAAAATTTGAAAAAGGTGTACAACAATTAGCCTCTAATTATGAACCCAAACCAACCTCTGATGTAATTACTTCCTTTTCTAATGATATGCACCATAATTTCAAGATTGTTTATGGAAATTTGGACGGTGTTTATACCCAGATGGATAAATTAACGTCAATAGTAGCCAGTTTAATTAATAACCAAACAAAAACTGTAAGAATAGAAGTTATTCAAGAACATACAGAACAATTATTGGAGACAATTAATCCAGGTAGAATCAGACAGACTCAAACAATTGAGAATATGTTATCAGGTATCCAAGAAGATTTTATTATGTCTTTTCAACCTTCAAAACAACAATTGGTAACCACTGTTGATATTTGTCTCATTTCATCTTCACTAAATCTGCCGTGCTCTATTTCTTTCTGTCAACAAGTGTCTCACTCTGCTGCTTTAGCCATTTCATGTCTGCTGTTCTATCTTTTTCTTCTTTCTTGTCTTAAGCTGTCACCTGTTCTCTTTTCTGTCTCTGGTTCTCATGGGTGCCACAGTACTCTGTTGTTACTACCATGACCTGAATGCAGGCGCAGGACTCTCAATTTCACCTGTCACCTACTCTCACACCCGGGTACGCACTGGACCAAATCTGCCTAAGGGTCACATCTTCTCCTGGTACTTCAAGAACAACCTCTCAAGGATCCTAAACCTCTCATCAATGACTCCCTCCAGTCTACATTCCTTATCAGCTGCTCCTTTGTATTTCTCCATCTGATCCGATTTATTCAAGACTCTTGACCAACTCCGGTTAGATTGATCTACGACTCAACTTTGTTCATCAGATCACCTTTGGATCAACTCTCAAGTAGGTATTCGGAAATCCTTCAACTCAATCTCAGGACTGTATAAGCTGATGGGCTCCTTCTTGATTGGCAAGATATCTTGGGTCATTTGTGTGATAAGCTACCGTCATAATACTCTACTCAGTCCTCTCAAGGGCCATTACCCTGCTTGTAGAGTTTCAGCTTCTGTTTGTTTCCTTCCATTATTTCCTGTCTTAGTGTCTATTTGGTCCTTGGCTGTTCCTTTCTGATCCTATCTTTCATGTGAAATCTCAACAGCCTGGTCCAGGTTTCCCAAGTTCTTAATTTCTTTTACAACCACTACTAGCAGCTCCATTTTTCCCCTTAGTGAGAAATTAGATCTGCTTAATAATAAAGTGGACCTGCAACTTAATCTGATCAAGAATGATCTTAGAGACTTAAAAGTCTGTCTGACCAACCCCTTGGGGAGTACCACAGAGGAAACAAAACCTCCCAGACAAACAACTACACCTTATGCACCAAACTTACTAGGAATGCATAGGAGTGACACTTTCAGGCCTAGTCCTTCTCCTGAGATGGAACAAGCCCTCAAAATTTTACCCCCAATTTCTGAATGGCCTAAGTTCTCTGGTGAAGGAGAATACAATCATATAAATTCAATTAAATTTATTGACTATACTATTAACTCTTATGACTCACCAGAAGCTATAGCTGTAGGCAGGCTTCCCAGACTATTTGAAGGAGTAGCTTTAGAATGGTTTATCGGTAAAAGAGAAGAAGTAGGATCTTTACCATGGAATTCTTGGAAACTTCTAATTAAAGAAAAGTTTGGTTCTAGAATGTGGAAAAGAAAAATGATGAAAAATTTTGGAAATTCTTCATTTGACCCCTCCAAGGATAAGCCTCACAAATGGTGCTTGGAAAAAAAAAGAAGACTAGATTGCTTCTATCCAGATGCTGATAAAGAGGAAGTAAATGAAATACTCCCCAACTTTTGTCCTGGTAATCTTTGTATGATTATAAAGCCTTAACTCAACCAACAGTCAACCAGACAATGATCCAATGAGTACCCAACAATGAAGTCCCCACAGAAACCTAAATCCCCAACCTTGATTATCCTTGACTTAGGTTTCCAACTTGTTGTACTTACAGACTTATAAGCCTCCTGTTGTACCAATCTCCTTGCTTTACTCATTGTTGTCCCTTTCATTCTCATTGTACCTTGTTCAGGTACTTATTTCTTCTTGTCTTGTCTCCTTTGGTCCCATGACCTGTGCCCTGACTCAACCCACTTTCTGGTAATTCCCTAAAGGTCTTCTCTATTTCCTATTTCCTATTATCTCTCCATTTCCTGTCATGCTATTTCTACGTTTCCTTAGCCTGCCTCTATCAGCTTGCTCTCCAAAATTCAATTGACTTGTTGTTGTCTCTTTCATTCTCACTGTACCTTGTTCAGGTACTTCTTTCTTCTTGTCTCGTCTCCTTTGGTCCCATGACCTGTGCCCTCACTCAACCCACTTGCTGGTAATTCCCTACAGGTACTTCTTTCTTCTTGTCTTGTCTCCTTTGGTCCTATGACCTGTGCCCTCACTCAAACCACTCGCTGGCAATTAACTACAGGTTATGAGTCCAGTCAAATACCAGCTGTGAGCACAATAGGACAAGGAGCGTGCAGAAGACCCAGAATACCTGAATTGTGATAACTGAATTTTGGCTCTCTCCAACCCAAATCCCGACAACTCCTCCTACACTCCTCCATCACCCCTGTCTACTTCATCTAGCAACTACTTGTACTCCTCTTGCAACTCAAATTCATCATCTGGAGACACCGTTTAAAATATACTCACGGGAAAAGCTCCCGGCAACTCACATCTCACTCACCACCTCAGCATGGCGGACTCCGCTGAATCCCAAGGTATGCTCTGTGAAAAGCTCTCAGGATCAGACAACTTCTCCAGCTGGCAAAAAAACATTCTCACTGCTCTGGGATACAAGGACCTCAATGGCGTAGTACTCAAAACCTCAGAAGAGACCACCCCCAAAGTAAAGCTGAAAAAGAAACAAGCCACAAAATTTATTTGGCTCCATCTTGATCAGCAGAATTTCACCCGCTTTGTCAAACGCCCATCAGTCTATGAACCCAAAGAGCTCCAGGACTCTATCTGTGATCACTACGCCACCAAGTCCCTCAAGAATGTTGTCAACCTAATGGATTGCCTCTAAAACATTCCCTTTTTCAATGGAGATCTACAGGAATCAATCAACAAATTTTGAAAAAACTTTTGCTTACTTTTGGAAGTTTTGTTTGAAAATCTGGACAATTCCACCATTGAAACTCTATGGGCCATCATCATCCTCAAGCGACTCTCTCCTTCCTTTGCAGTAATGCAATCCCTTCAATTTGCCCAATACAAAGGAAAACAAGCTAAAATCCCTATGGAAAAATTCCTCTCCAACCTTGAACTGGAAATCCAACAACAATCCAACTCTCAAAAGACTACTCAAGTTTCCGCTTTCAACCTCTCCCAAAATCAACCTTCAAACTCTTCCAAAAATAAAACTCAAAAACAACCTCATTTCTGTGAAAATGGAAATCACAATCCAAACACATCCCACGAGGCTAAAAAATGCCACCAGCTCCACCCTGAACTTTCCATTGCTTACCACCAGGCTGCCCTCAGCAGAATTCAAGGGAAAAACCAACCCGGAAAGGCAATCCTCAGCCTTCAATCTGTCAACCATAATCTTTGTATCCTCAAAAGCGGTGCATTGGGTCACTACCTCAAACATTGCCACTTCTTCACTACCTTTCACCATTGCCCTTCCACTCTTTACACCGCCAACGGGGCTCCCCTCAAAGTTGAAGGGTTTGGCAAAGAAATTATCCCTCTGGATAATGGTGTCCTTGAAATCCCTCACGCCCAGCTGGTACCCAATTGATCCAATTTGATAATCTCCATGACTCCCTACCTCAAATTGGGATACTCCATCTTACCCTCCAACGGCATTTTTGTATGCATCAAAGGAGAAGATAAACTTATGATTGGGCAATTTTTTGACAACATACTTGCTCTCAATCTGTCTCTGTTGAAGTTAAATAGTGGAAATGTATTCCCCTCTTTTTATTTTTCTTTTATTTCTTTCTATTTTTCTCTTCTTCTTTTTATTCTCCTTTCTTTCTTTTATTTCTTTCCTCTCATTTCTATTACTTCTTCTTCTTTTTATATTCCAAATCTGCCATGTGAAAGATGAGCACGCTCTCTTCTGCGTACTCTCTAAACCTTCCAGTTCTCAGACCAAGAGCGCGCTCCTCTCCAAGTTTCACAGCTCTTTCTTGTATCTGTCACAAATCTAAGTTCATTTTACTAACTCATTCAAGTCTTGACCAAATGTCAATCAAAATCTTGTCCTCTCAATTTCTTACTTTGACAAACTCTCTTCAACATCTTCTTTGATCTCTTTCCCTTTTCAGTCATCCGATATCTTCATTCTCATCTGTTATTGCATCCTCATCAATTACCTTGTTCTTACAACCACTCTTTTGCCCATCTTCCATCACCTTCCTAATCAATTCTGCCTGGTAAGACTCTTCACCGAATCAACCACTCAACCGCCATATCAATAACTTATGTTGATGCTCTTTCTTCTCAAGACCATCTTTTCCAACTCCTTCAAATATTCAATTCTTCACACCCGCTCAATTCACCTCAATCCCATCTCAGATTACCTCCTATAGAATCTATCTCCTTGGTGTTGGTTTCTTTTTTTTCTTCTTCTTTTCTATCTTTCTTTCTTTTTCTTTTGGTTCTTCATTTCTTCACTTATCTTTTCTTAAACTGATTGTCTTTGTCATTTAGCCCTCTTAAGTTCTTTTCTTCTTTTTCAAGTTATCAGAAATCAAACACGGTTAAAAGCTGAAGAACGAATTACAACTAATCTATCCGAGAAATGGAGGGATCAAGTAACGATGGATTTTGCCAAATAATTCTCAAAGCAGCGCTCGAAGCGGTACCTATCCTTTCCAAAGAGAATTATTCTATCTGGAAAGACAAAATGACGATGCTCCTTGAACTAAAGGGCGTGAAAGAATCCTTGGAAAACAATTTGAAAACTCTCAGTCCTGTGGACGACATGGAAATAAGAGTAATCCTCCTTTCTAAAATTGACTCAATAACTCATAACAACGTAATAAACTCCTCAAACATATCCTCTTCAAAAAGGCTCTGGCAAACCATCAAAGATAGATTTGCTTCATCTCAAACGGCGAATTGCGCTCGGGTTTTCAACGAGTTCCTCTACCAGCAATTCAAACCAGACTCAATCAAATCCTTTATTACTGACTCCAAGACTTCCATGAAGAAAATGGTAGACGTAGGAATCAACCTCCCAGACAATATTCTTGCGTACCATCTCCTTTTCAAGTTTCCATCTTCTCTTCACTCTCTCAGACAGCAAATAATGCACTCAGACAAAACCGTCACGGTCGAATTGGTACTGAACCACCTTACTCAACTCAATAATGAAACCCGAGCTAAGTCTAAAGATGTTCAAATCTCTAGCACTGCCTTGGTCACTTCGAATAACCCAAAAAGATCTATCCCTCAAGAACTTTGATGTACTCATGGTTTTCATAATCCGCTATTGCCCGACCATAATGAAGATAAATGCTGGCATAAGCATGAGCATCTTGCTCCATCCTGGTGGAAAGAAGCTGAAGCCAAATGGAGAGCTTAATCCCAGTCAAACTCTAAGAACAAGGAAGTTGCACACTATCACGCTCTACTGACCGCATGGATTGAAGAGGTTAATCCCAATAATTGCATCATTCTCAACTCCGGAGCGTCCTGCCATATGTTTAACTCTCCTGACTTCTTCATTTCACTAACCAAAAGCCCCGGAGACAAGTTGATTAATACTGGCAAAGAAGGAGCTCGTCTTTCCATCAAAAGAAGAGGGACTTTTTGACTTACATGGAAAAGCTCGGAAGTTTTTCTCTCGAACTGTTTCTTTGTACCCAATTTAGTGGTCAATTTAATAAGCCCTGGCGAACTTATTGCTTCAAAGAAGTGCTTTTTATCAACTACTAAAAGTCAATTTTCACTTT
Source organism: Puccinia polysora (assembly GCA_025617555.3). Classification (NCBI taxonomy): domain Eukaryota; kingdom Fungi; phylum Basidiomycota; class Pucciniomycetes; order Pucciniales; family Pucciniaceae; genus Puccinia; species Puccinia polysora. The sequence continues at coordinate 25,186,898 of CM062626.1, forward strand.
TCTGAAATTCTTCTCAGCCCGCATTTTCCGGATTTATTCAAGGACACTTATTTGTGATCAATCAACCGTTGACTGTCGGTCATAATCTCAAGCTATGTTATCTTTCCAAGAAAGACTCTTCTCATGATAAAATTAAAAGTATTCATCAGTCATTTGGTCATGTTAATGCCACTTGTCTCAAGAACCTGTTTCCTGAACTCAACTCTCAACTTCTTGCCAATTTTCAATGTGAAGACTGTGTATTCTCCAAGTTAACCAAATCCTCCTTCAAGAATACGGCAACTCCTACGTCCAAACATTTTGAACAACTTCACATAGATTTAATAGGGCCTATCTCTCCTCCGGCTCAAAACAACATGAACTATCTTATGACGATTATTGATAACTTCTCTGGCTACATTTCCGCGATTCCACTGCAGCACAAATCTGATGCCTGTCATCAATTACAAACTATTCTCAACTTCGAAAGGCAGAAAAGGAATTGTTTCCCCGCTACTATCTGTACGGATGGTGGCGGAGAATTTGCGTCAACTGAACTCAAAAACTACCTAATTTCCAATTCTATCCAACATCTCATCTCAGAACCGTACCACCACGAACATAATGGAAAAGTCAAACGAGCAAATCAAACACTCACAGAATCAATCAGAGCTATTCTTTGCAGCTCTTGTCTGCCACTTAATCTATGGGCTGAAGTTGCAAAAGCTGCTTGCCTGGCTCTCAATCAAGTTCCGAAAACTCCCGACTCTTATTCTCCCTATTTCCTTTTTACGAACAAGATTCTTCCTCCAAATTATTTCCACCCAATAGGCTCCAAAGTTGCTTACCTCGACTCCAAAATAGCCCAAGGCAAAAAATTTAGAGATTGAGGTCTTGTTGGTACCCTTGTGGGTTACAACCCTGCTTTTCGCTCCTATCAAATTTTAAAACCTGACCACCTGATTGTTTCTTCCAAACACGTTAAATTCCTTAAATCCAATCCTCTCATTCAGTCATCTCCTCCTAATCCTCTTCCGACTCCTGAAGAAACCCAGAAGCTAGAGTTTGACGACAATTTTCCTTTTCCAACTGCCAACTCTTCTGACAATTTGAACGACTCCAATCCATCTCTTGAAAATGAATCTCTGTCTGTTCCAGCTCTGGTTTCCAACAATGTATCAGAGTCCTCTTCAAACTCATCTCAAGAACTCGAAGCAAGACTAAACCCTCACTACTCTCTTAGAGATTGCTCTACTTTAAATCCCCCTGATAGATTTGGTTATCATTACTACTTTGTTCCGAAAACCTATGAAAAAGCTAGAAAATGTTCTGAAGCGTCCAAGTGGGAATCATCCATGGACTCCGAACTCGACAGCATAGAAAAACTTGAGGTCTGGGACGACTACGAGGGACCCGATCCCGTGAACCCTCTAAATACAACTTGGGTTTATTGACTGAAAGACAATTTTCATGGCAATCCTCTTGTTTTCAAAAGCCAACTTTGCGTGCAAGGCTTTGATCAAATCTATGGACTCAATTACCAAGATACTTTTTCCCCAACTGGTAAAGCTGCGTCCCTTCGAATGGCTCTTCTGTTTGGACTCTATCATTCTCTTCCTATCACTCAACTGGATGTTAAAAGTGCATTTTTACACGCACCACTGACCAAAAAAGTTATTATAAAAAGGCCCAAAGGTTCCAAAAGAGAATCAAAATATCTTATTCTCAAGAAATCTCTCTACGGTCTCAAACAATCCCCTGCAAACTGGTTCTCTACGCTTACCTCCTTGATTCGTGAACAGTGATTTCACGAGTCAATCTCTGGTCCATGTCTTTATATTCATTCTCAAACCAACTCAGTCTTATTCTTTCATGTCAATGATCTTATCTTAGTAGGATCTGGAGACAACTTTCTCTCAAGCTTTCTTTCTAAATTTCCCAACTCTAGTCATCATGAGCCAAACACCATCTTGGGTATGAAATACGAATGACTCAATGACTCGATACTTCTATCTAAACCCAAGCACATAGAACACGGCCTTGAAGAACTAAAAATTTTGGACTGAAAACCCTCAACGGTTCCTCTTTCCACCAGATTCAATCTCTCTCCCGCATTGGATGAAGAACACAAAGAATTCAAATCCCTCATCATCAACTATTGATCTGCTGTATTTCTTATGAACTACATAGCGTGTCTTACTCGTCCTGATTTAAGCTTCGCGGTATCTAGTCTAGCCCGTTTTTGCAAGAGGCCTGGGATTCGTCATTGGCAAGAAGTGAAACGCTTCTGGAAGTATGTCAAGGCGACCAAAAATTTAAAACTTACTCTGAAAATTGCAAACACAGAAACTCAAATTAAATGTTATAGCGACGCCTCTTGGGGCGACAATCTTGACACCAGACGCTCTCAATCCGGACATCTGTCTTTACTCTTTGGCTCTCTCCTTTCTTGGAGAAGTTATTGTCAGCGGAATGTTACTCATTCAACCACCAAGGCCAAACTCAATCCATTAGTGGACTCTTTTCTCAAGGCCATATGGATGAAAGTTTTAATCTCGGAGCTTTGGAAAAAGAATATCGAGCCCAGCCACCATTTCATTGATAACAAAGGACTTGATGATAAATTAAAGAAAGTTGGTTGTCATTTGAAAACTCGAAATATCGACATCAAAACAAAAGGGCTACGGGAAGAACTCAATCTGGGAAATTTAACCATTGAATTAATTTCTTTGGTTGACATGAAGGCTGATGGCCTCACTAAGGCTCTTAACGCTTCCGCTATAACCAAACTTCAATCCCTAATTTATCCCAAATTTGCTCTCCCGGCTCCAGTCATACCAGTCACGGGGGGTGTTGAAGTTAAATAGTGGAAATGTATTCCCCTCTTTTTATTTTTCTTTTATTTCTTTCTATTTTTCTCTTCTTCTTTTTATTCTCCTTTCTTTCTTTTATTTCTTTCCTCTTATTTCTATTACTTCTTCTTCTTTTTCTATTCCAAATCTGCCATGTGACAGATGAGCACGCTCTCTTCTGCGTACTCTCTAAACCTTCCAGTTCTCAGACCAAGAGCGTGCTCCTCTCCAAATTTCACAGCTCTTTCTCGTATCTGTCTGAAATCTAAGTTCATTTTACTAACTCATTCAAGTCTTGACCAAATGTCAATCAAAATCTTGTCCTCTCGATTTCTTACTTTGACAAACTCTCTTCAACCTCTTCTTTGATCTCTTTCCCTTTTCAGTCATCCGATATCTTCATTCTCATCTGTTCTTGCATCCTCATCAATTACCTTGTTCTTACAACCACTCTTTTGCCCATCTTCCATCACCTTCCTAATCAATTCTGCCTGGTAAGACTCTTCACCGAAGCAACCACTCAACCGCCATATCAATAAATTATGTTGATTCTCTTTCTTCTCAAGAAAATCTTTGACAAATCCTTCAAATATTCAATTCTTCACACCCGCTCAATTCACCTCAATCCCATCTCAGATTACCTCCTATAGAATCTATCTCCTTGGTGTTGGTTTCTTTTTTTTCTTCTTCTTTTCTATCTTTCTTTCTTTTTCTTTTGGTTCTTCATTTATTCAATTATCTTTTCTTAAACTGATTGTCTTTGTAATTTAGCCCTCTTAAGTTCTTTTCTTCTTTTTCAAGTTATCAGAAATCCAACAGTCTCAACCTCGAGCTGCATCCGTTTGCTCCTCCCTTGACCTTTATCGCTCCTTGGGACATCCAAACAATCAATACCTTCAGAAGCTCTTCCCCGATCAGCAACTAGAACCAATTGAATGCTCCAACTGTATGATTGCCAAGATGGCGAGGACCCCCTTTCCTGGTTCATTCCCAACACCTAACACCCCCCTTTAATGCATCCACATGGACCTATGTGGCCCCATCTCTCCTGTATCCAAGGGTGGAAACCAATACTTCCTCAAAATCATTGAGGGCTACAGCCAATATGCCTTCATTTAACCAATTGGTAGTAAGTCCAACTCCTATGACCAATTCATCATCTTCCTCAATGAGTCTGAACTTTCCTCTGGACACAAAGTCCAATCTGTAGTCTCCGAAAATGGCGGGGAATTCATCAACAAGAAATTCAAGAACCTCTTTGACTCAAAAGGGATTCAACACCGCACCTCTGCTCCTTAAACTCCCCAACAAAACCCCTTTGCGGAACGGGGGAATAGAAACACTATTGAAAAAACCAGGGCTCTGCTCCTCACCAGTGGAGCTCCCCTTAAACTCTGGGGGGATGCTGTCGTCACTTCCGTCTTCCTAGAAAATCAAACACCTCACTCATCCCTCAAACTAATCACCCCATTTGAAAAATGGTTTGGAAAACTGCCCAAACTAGATCACCTTGCCCCATTTGGATGTCAGGCAATCATCAATGTTGAGAAGAAATGGAGGAACTCCAAATTTTCCCCTTCTGGTGCTGAGGGCATCCTAATTGGTTTTGATCCAAATCATAACTTGTACAAAATCTGGACCCCCTCAACAGACAAGATTACTTGGTCACATCACGTCAAGCTCAATCATGAACGCTTCCCTTTGAAAGACTCAACGTCCAGCATGGATCATACTTGTCTTCTTCTTTTTCCTTTTAATGACAAACCATTGGACTCCTCCACCACTCCCAAAAACAATCTTGGTTCAACAATTGCCTGTCCTTCCTCCGGGGATGGTGATGTCCCTGATTCCAAACGACCCGTTTCCACCAATAAGCATTACGATTACATTCCCTGGTATGACGCTTCTCCCAAAGAGGTTGGCTCCAAAATCTCTGAAGCCAGAATTCTAACTCAAGGGAGACGTCATCAGGCAAAGGCAATCACCTCGGAACCATCCATCACCAACAATCCCAAGACCGTATCAGAAGCGAAAATGCGACCAGACTGGCCTGGCTGGAAGGTCGCTATCGACACATAAAAGGACAACTGCAACAGTCATCAAGTCTGGGAGATTGTTCCCAAACCAAGCCACATCAAAGAGCTGGACACCACCTGGGTCCTTAAGTCAAAATACAACGCCAATGGTCTGTTTGTTAAGAAAAAGGCAATATTGTGTGTGCGCAGGTTCCAACAGGTCAAAGGAATTGACTAAAATGACACCTTCTCACCCACTGGACGCCTGGCCACCCTTTGTACTCTCCTCAGCTTAGTCGCATCCTTTGATCTGGCGCTACATCAGATGGATGTCCGATGCGCGTTTTTAAACGGTGAACCAGAAGAACTTATCTTCATCAAGTAACCCAAGGAAACCAATCTTCTTGTTCCCCAAGGATATGGAATCAGATTACAGAAGTCCCTCTATGGTCTCAAGTAGAGTAAAAGTTGCTGGTACACTGCACTCACCTCTTTCTTCTCCTTGCTGGACTTCAGCCCCTCTGGCGTTGATCCGTTTTTCTTCATTCATAACAACCCTCAAAAGCTCTGTCTTGTCTACATCATTGTGGATGACCTTGTTATTGGGGGTAACAAGAAGGAAATAATGGAGTTCAAAGAGAACATGAAGTCTCAATTTGAAATGGAAGATCTGGGAGAATGCAAGTGGGTACTAGGGATGAGGGTGACCAGGAACCACTGGGCCCACACTATTCAGCTCCACCAAGATCAATATATTGAGAACATGCTTGCCAAATTTGGAATGGAAAACTGCAAGCCTGCAACTACCCCTCTTTGACAGCAACCTGCCAGAGTACCCATATCTGACACCCCTGTGGACAACAACTTTAGCTTTTGACGCGGGGTTGGACTCCTCAATTACCTAGTTTGGTGCACCAGGCCTGATCTATCCTTCGCCTGGAGCTACCTATCAAAATTCCTGAACAAACACACCATCACTCACCAACAACAGTTCTTCCATCTCCTTAGATAACTCAAACGCACCAAGGAGCTTGGAATCACCCTTGGAGGCAACATTGCCAACGCCTTCTCCCTCAAAGCCTACTGCAACGCTGACCATGCTTCAAGCAGCAATTGACAATCCTTCACCGGTAACATTTATTGTCCACCTAAACGGCCCTTTAATGTGGCAATGCTCAAAACAATCAATCATTGCATTATCCACTACTGAAGCCAAACATTGGTCCTGCTCCAAGTCGGGACAGGATCTGTTATGAACCTCTCAACTACTGTCTCTCCTTTCCAAGCGTTTCAACTCTCCCTTCCCACCCCCCATTCTCTACTGTGACAACAAAGGGGGTATAGCCCTCCTGGAAAATCCCATCTACCAGCACCGCGCCCGCCATGTTGACGTATGCCTCCAGTGGATACGGCATCACGTCAACAACAAAGACTTCATCCTCACTTATGTCCCCAATTCCGACAACGTGGCCAATGGTCTCACCAAAATACTCACCCCTCACCTCCATACAAAGTTCCTTGACAATAACCTTGTCCTTCCCCTTGAATCTGATTAGCAAGCATGGGGGGGTGTACCCTTATACAGCCTTAACTCAACCAAAAGCCAACCAGACAATGACCCAATGAGGACCCAACAATGACATTCCCACAGAAACCTAAATGCCCAACCTTGATTATCCTTGACTTAGGTTTCCAACTCATTGTACTTACAGACTTATAAACCTCCTGTTGTACCAATCTCCTTGCTTTAATCATTGTTGTTGCTTTCATTCTCATTGTACCTTGTTCAGGTACTTCTTTCATCCAATCTTGTCTCCTTTGGTCCCATGACCTGTGCCCTCACTCAACCCACTCGCTGGTAATTCCCTACAGGTCTACTCTATTTCCTATTTCCTATTATCTTTCCATTTCCTGTCATGCTGTTTTTCCTTTTACTTAGCCTGCCTCTATCTGCTTGCTCTCCAAAATTCAATTGACTCATTTTTGTCTCTTTCATTCTCATTGTACCTTGTTCAGGTACTTTGTTCTTCTTGTCTTGTGTCCTTCGGTCCCATGACCTGTGCCCTCACTCAACCCACTCGCTGGTAATTCCCTACAAGTACTTCTTTCTTCTTGTCTCTTCTGCTTTGGTCCCATGACCTGTGCCCTCACTCAACCCACTTGCTGGTAATTCCCTACAATCTCAACCATAGTGTAAGATGCAGGATGAGTATGGATTCTGACTTACCCACTGTAATCAATGTGTTAGAAGAATTAATAGACATGAATGGGTTAGACAAGAAGGTTCCTTCTAGACCTAAAGAGAACTTCAACATTAACAAAACAAGAGAACAACCCCCTCTGATAAATACCTCTGATAATAAGAAAAGTAATGAGAACAGGGACAAAGAGATAATTCCTGGAACTTGTTGGAAGTGTCAGCTCTCTGATACCAGGAACCTTGCAGTCCTTTAGCTACAGAGAGTGATAAAAGAACTTGGAGCAATAATATTCCAAAGAATAAACACTTTAAAGCTCCAATAATGGTATGGTAAGAGCAAGTGCAAGGTTTATTTGGTTTGGTTATAAATATTTTAAATATAAAATATAAAGAGGGGCCACAGTATTATACTACTGGGGATCTTTACAGACTAGCAACCTCTCTTCAAGGGGCCTCCTTAGGCAGTTTAAGAACCTTGGAATAAATATGGGTGCCTTAGAAAGGACTTATTCCACTAATGGCCGGGCTTAACAGCACACGTGGCCTAGGCAGGAAGGGAAACACTCACTCTGAGCACTTGACCACGAAAATCCTGGAATAATTGGAAGGGTTTCAGAGCAGATGGGGTAGATTGCTTGACTAAACTTCAATGGTTGATTGGTTAATAGAGGTAAATAATACTACTACAGACTAAGTCATAAATCACTTGCTTATCTTCTTATAAGCACTTGATTAACAATGACACCGTGTCTGATTGATAATAAATAATTCCTGATAACTGATTAACTTCTTCAAAACAGAAGGGCAAAAAGGGCCTGTTTAAATATTCTTTTGGGTGCTTTGAGGGCCTCTAGAAGGAGTACTAGCCATGGGCTGAGGCTAGGGGGGCAATCAGGGCAAGATTGGCACGTCCTCAAGGTGCTGTTAGCCTGCTGGCCTTAGATCTGTCAAGGAACAGCTCCTTTTTAGCTGCAGGATCTGTTAATCAATAGATTAGTCATTTTGATGATCCTGCACTGATCCTCAATTTGTACAGTAAGTACTGGTCCAAAGTGAGCAGACGTAGATTTTTATTGATTCTCCATCCTCTGCTGATCCTGTATGTAATTTTTAATAATTTTTACGACCACTTCTTATGTAGTTTTGTGGTCTTTGAAGGTTCTGATCAACTTACTTCGTGGTGAGTCTGGATCTTTATTTAATTAATAAAAAATACTAAAAATTAGTTATTAACTAATTTCAATTGATTTTTAAGGTTTTTGAACCATAATCTATGCTCGTGTGTTAGCTTTACATATGTAGTGTAGATCCTACTATGTTGTAGCTTCTCTGAGCGGTACCTGGATGTCATAGGAGGCGCGGGGATCAGTCCATTCAAATGCGCGCGGGGACTGATCCGCTGCTCAGATGCGCGCGGGAGTTCAGCGCTGTAGGGACGCGGGGCTGCGTGCCGGAGTTGGCGTACGCGGGAGTCCAACGCTGTAGGGACGCGGAGCTGCGTGCGGGAGTTTGCGTACGCGGGAGACCAGCGCTGTAGGGACGCGGGGCTGCGTGCGGGAATTGTGACAAAACACAATTTCCCGTGTAACTCCTAAAATACACACAACACCTGGATTTCAACTGAAATTTAGGTGTGAAACCTATACATGACATATCATGTGAAATATTAAAATGGCTAAAAGGTGCCATACTGGTGCCGTGGTCATTTACCATTTTGTATTAAAATAATTAAAAAATATAAGGAGTAAGAATTCAAGGGTGGGGTAAGTGAGTGACCCTACCTTATTTTGGGTGGGGAATCCATCTCTGCAATAATATTCATGGATTTCCTACTCCTTCATTTTATAATAATTTTATTTATTCATTTATCTTTGTTCCTTTTAATTTTGTTATTATTATTATTGTTGTTGCTTTGTCAGGTTGCTCTGTGCTAAGTAGCAGGCTGACAGGAAGTGTAACAAGACAGGTCATATGAGACAAGACTTCCAATTACAAAAAAAAAGATAGCAGTCTTGGAAGGGGAGAAGGAGGTTGAAGGGAATCAGAACTATGAAGATATAGCTGATACTGAAGGATCCCTTTCTGAATGTGAATTGATCCTGACCAACCTTGTTAATTTTATAGAAGGAGATATAGGCACTTCCATAAAAATCAATAACATCCATGGGGACTCTAGTTTGCCCCAAACATGGGATCCTACCATAATTCATAGACATATCACAGACGTTAAATCATTAACAGTTAAACCTATCAGTGGCAAGAGTTATACTACTGGTCAAACTTGCTATGCAACAGGATTGTATAGAGACAGACCTATAAGTTTATTACTGGATAGTGGAGCTTTTGGCTCATGTTTCTGTACTGAATTCTTAAAAAAATGGGCTCCCAATTGGAAAGAACGCCTTCTGCCCATTCCAAAAGCCAAGTTTAGCTCTTAAAACTCTACCATCAATGCTATTGGAGTATGGACTGCTCCTATAATATTACCCCATACTAAAGGATCTTTGAGAATACAAGTGGAATTTGTGGTATTGCTCAACAGATTATGTGACTACCTGATAATAGGTAATGATGCTTTATGTCTATATGGTATAGATGTGTTCCAGAGTAAAGGGAGATACTTTACAGTGGGTTGTAATTGGGACAAGAAGTTCAAGATATTGACCATCCAACCTACCTTCCCCGCTTCCACTTATCAAAAGCATTTAGAAGACTTTAATCAAGAATACTTCTCTCAAGCAGCTCTGAATATGAAACTTTCTGAGGAACAGAAGAAAGATATATTGAAAGTCTGCTTTGAGAGCCAAAATGCTTTTGGTACTAAAGATCATCCCATTGGTGATATCAAAGGACATGAATTGGTATTAACATCAACTATTAAGCCTCCTTATCCTCAAAAACTAAGAAGAAAAGCTTATCCCTCTAGTCCTAAGTCTAGAATAGCTCTTGACGAACATATCCAAGAACTGATAAACTTACAAGTATTACAGAAAGTAGGGCACAATGAGCAGGTAGATGTGACCACACCTGTAATCATAGCTTGGAATAATGACAATTCAAGAATGGTAGGAGACTTCAGAATGCTCAATAATTGTACTCAGGCAGATTATTATCCTATACCCCGGATTGATCATGCTCTACATAACTTGTCCAAGGCCAAATATATCACTACTATGGATATGCTTAAAGGTTTCCGCCAGATACCTATAAGCCCTGAAAGCAGGAAGTTTATGAGAATAGTCTGTCATTGGGGAATATATGAAAATCTTAGGATGCCCTTTGGTATAAAGAATTCCCCATCACACTTCCAGAGAACAATGGATACAGTTATAGGTACATACTTCAGACAATGATGGATGAAGGTATATATAGATGATGTTATCATATATTCCGATGTTATCATATATTCTGATGTTATCATTTATTCTGATGATTGGGATACTCATATCAACCAAATGAGATTTGAACTCCAAACTATCTCCAAGGCAGGATTAAAAGTATCCATGAAGAAATGCAAATTTGGGTATGGAGAATTGAAAGCCCTAGGGCATATAGTCTCTGTCCTAACTCTAGCTTCTGATAAAAATAAGATAGCTGCTGTCATGAACAGACCCATGCCTCAAAAAAAAACAGAGTTAATTTCTTTCATTAGTTTTTGAATTTACTCCAGAAAATACATACTAAAGTTTGATATGCTAACTAAGAGTCTGTACAAAATATGCAACAATAACACTCTATTTGAAATGACACATGAGAGATTGAAAAACTATGAGGAACTAAAAATAGCTATGACCTCTTCTCATTTACTCATTCAACCAGATTAATACAAGCCTTTTAAACTGTACATTGAAGCCTGTATGGAAGGAATAGGAGCTGCTCTACATCAAGAAAGAATAGAAGAAGACAGACCAGTGGAGAAAACAGTACTCTTCATATCTAGACAGATCAAAGATACAGAAAAGAGATATGGAGCCAGTCAGTTGGAATGTTTGGCTCTATTATGGGCTTTAGAAAAGCTAAACTATTACTTAGAAGGCACAAATTTCCAGGTGATCACAGACTGTAATACTGTAAGAACTCTCATGAACATCAAAACCCCCAGTAGACATATGCTCAGGTGGCAAGTTGCTATAAAACAGTATAGAGATCAGATGACTATAGTGAATAAAGCTGGAGCTAAACATCAGAATGCTGATAGTATAAGTAGGAATGCTTTGCCTAATGACTTTAGAAATCCAGCATATGACCCTGAGGATCAAGATATCTTTCCTATCTTGAACATAAACCTTTTTGCATTAAATGCTCCAATAATGGGGATCCACTTATGTGAATTAGATACTGCTTTTTTCAAGCTAGTGAGTAACAACTACTCCCCTGAAATCAAGCTGCTGATTACCATTATGGAATTTGAATCCCCAGAAGCAGCTCTGATAAATTGTTTACCTGCTTCATTACTTAAACCCTATAAAGCAGGAAGGTTTACCTTTTGGGATGGCCTCCTTTACTACAGACACCAACATTCCAGTGTATTAGTACTAAGCAACAAAGAACATATAAAAAATATACTCCAGGAATGCCATGAAAACTGTTCATCAGGGCATCTATCCACAGAAAGAACCTTGAAGAAATTAAAATAAACTTCTTGGTGGATAGATTGGAAAGAAATTGCTATAAGGTATTTTACTAGCTGTGAGAATTGCCAAAAATATAATAAAATTACTGGCAAAATGTTTGGACTCCTACAGAAAATCTCTGAACCTAAAAATAGATGGGAAATCATTAATATGGATTTTTTTACCGGCCTCCCCCCTGAAGGTACTCATTCATATAACTTGGTCCTGGTTATAGTTGACAGATACTCCAAGAAGGCAAAATTCTTACCTAACCAAAAAGAAGATAGTGCTATGGATGTAGCTCAACCATTTTGGAATAGGATCATGCTGATGTTGGTATACCCAAGATTATAATAAGTGACAGAGACCCAAATTCACCTCTGAGTTTTGGAGGAATCTACATGATATACTGGGTACTACTTTAGCATTTTCTACAGCATACCATCCCCAAACTGATGGATTAGCTGAAAAAATGATAAAGACCATAGAGAATATGTTAAGAAGGTTCTGTAGCTTTGGTATAGAATAAAAAAAACTCAGATGGTTATTGCCATGATTGGGTCATCCTACTCCCAGCTCTAGAGATGGCTTATAACAGCAGTAAACATTCTACTGCCAAAGAAGCCCCTTACATACTAGAAAGAGGATGGATTCCAAAACTCCCTAGGAATAACTTAAACTAAAACTTAGCCACCATTCATCCAACATCTCTTGACTTTAAGAAAATGATAGATCTTTAAAATAATCATGCTCAAAAATGTGTAGAAGAAGCAGTAGAACACAACAAACAAAGATGGGACAAATCAAATAGGGAACCTGACTTTAAAATAGGAGATCAGATCTTGATATCCACTACAAACTTCAACAATCTAGCAGGTAACAGAAAGCTGAAACCAGCCTTTGTTGGACCATTTGTTATCAATAAGATGCATGGAAAAAATGCTGTAGAAGTAATCTTGAGTGAAGAATTATCAAGAAAACACCCAGTATTTCCTGTTAGCCTAGTAAAACACTTTCAACCAAGAGAAGGGAGAAACCTCCCTCCAGAAATGATCCCAATAGAACCTGACCCTGTGAAAGAAAAAGGGAAAGTCAGCAGGATATTGAGAGACAAGAAAGAGAGAGTGCAAGGAAAAGATGTTAGAATATACTTGGTAAGATACAAAGGAAACTCTGCAGACAAAGATGAAAGGTTACCAGAGAATAATATACCTGATGGAACAATACATCTTAGAAACTACAGATACAGCAAAAGGAACTGAAACACACATGGAATTAATTTTTTTCCAACATGCTGCAGATTTTTTTTCAGATATGGCCATATCTTGGAGTGGGGAAATTTCAGCTTGCTACTATTGCAGAGCAAGCTGCAAAAGTAACAGAAACAACATATAAATAATAATATTGAAATTAACCTAAGAAGGAGTAGGAAAGCCATGAATATTATTGCAGAAATAGATGCTCCACCCAAAATCAGGTAGGGTCACTCACTGAACTCACCCTTGGAATACAACTCCTTATAATTTTAAATAATTAGGAAGGGAAAGACCAAAATACCACGGCACCACTATTGTACTTTTTTGACAATTAAATGTTTCACATTGATTGTCATGTATAGGTTTCACACCTAAAATTCAGTCAGAATTGAGGTTTTGTCTATATTTTAGGAGTTACAGACGGAAATGTGTTCTGTCAAAATTCTGGCATTCAGCCGCAGCAGCCAATCCACCCGCGCGCGGCTGAGATACAGCTCTGTCACTCTGTCAAAGTTGTGTACGCAGCCCCAGGCCTCTGAAAAGTACGCTGTAAGACTCCAAACGGTGCTAGGCTGTGGCAGTTCTGTGGAGGGGAAAGGTGCTGTTTAGGCTGCCCTCCTGAGTGTTACAAAAATATTTAGATGTAACCAAGATCAAGGTCCAGAACCTGGTAAATCAGGAATCAAGGAGTAGAGGATAAAGATGATAATAGTTTGGTAGCAATGGAACAGCACTATCTGAGACAAGATTATGCAGGGAAAAACTTGAACAAAAGAAGTTAAAGTCTGCTTAGAGTTCAAAGAATGAAAGCTGTTGTATGTAAAAAATGCCCACAAGCTAATAACTCTGGTTGTCAGCAGAAGATTGGGGATTATCAACTCAAACCCAACCAACCTCCAGGTTGTCAATGAAACTGCCCAACTCTCCGCAATCAAGCGCTTGAAGGGTACCAGATAACTGAGGGTGGCTGTAAAAGACAAAGCACAATGTTTAAGAAGCTCTAAAAGCAACAGTAACTGATTTGAAGTAAGGATAACCTCAACACTTCTCAAGGGACTCAAGAGTAGGCTGGCAGAATGAAACTCCAAAGAAAATAAAGGGAGGTATAACACTCCAGGTCTTAAGCTTAATAAGAACTCTTCAATCAATCGTGATTGGCTCCAGAAAGATGATCAGGGATCAGGACCAGTATGGTAAGAGAAAGGGATCAAGGAGTGGTATAACAAACTCAAAAATTCCAACAGACAGAATTTTCTTCAACCAGCAAGGCTATTGGTTGGTGATAAGGATCAGGCCACAGAGGGGCAAAGACTTAGGGTCAAAAAAATGGATCAGGGGGCAATCAGAGATATACCCAGGATAAGGATCAGGATCTAATTTCACGATAACCGGGGGGACATAAGCACACACTCCCATGGATGATGAACAAAAGGCTGGGGAGAGCCCCTCCTTTTATGGGCCATGGGTTCCTGTAAACTATTTAGAAGAGATACTACAAATAGAGCGGAATTTTTTTTTTTTTTTTTTGAGGATCAATGAAATAATAAAAGGAAATGAATGAGCAGGGATGAAAAGGAACACCAGCCCGTGCCAATGGTGGGCACAGGCAGGTGAGTGTGAGGTGACGGGCCGCGAAAACAGGCTGACGCCCCTTCGCAACCGCTGGCCCGCGGATGACTGCGCGGTCAGAATCCTTGAGGGGGGCGGGACACATCACCAACCCCCGCAGGCAACAGAAGAATTGGGTGGGAAACCGGCGAGCGATGAGAGCGCGGATTGGATGAGGGGTGAGGATGATGGTGGTTGAGAGGCTTGGGACTGGGTGATCTTCAACAAGGATCCTGTTTAACTTCAACTTGTGATCACGTCCTTGACAATTGCTTGTTGATCAAACTGGGAAGAGCAACAAGTGAGTGAAATGGTTGAGGAGGAAGAAGGAAATCATGAGTGGGATTCTTGGAATAAGTTTGGGTTGATCAAGACGGCAGTTGGAGTCTCAAGGCTTCACAAAAGTTAATCAAATTGATCAAAGCTTTGAAGACGATCCTGATGTTCTTGGAGGGTGAATCAAGCGAGGGATGGAGATGGGCTCAGATGATGGTGGTTGAGTGGAGGCAAGCCCAGCGGTCTTTTGGCCGCGCGCTTGGCAAAAAAAATTGTAAGAATGAATAGCAGAGCTGCAGGGATTTGTACACAAGAGCGGGGATAAGACTGCCCAGAAATTGTCCTTGCCAACAGAGAGAATGAGCAGTTGGGAAGCTGGGAACCAAATGGAACCCTATTCCAGATCAAAGATTTTTTTTTTTTTGATAATGATGCCTATGAAGGATGATAAGGAAAAATCACAAAAAAAATTAAAGTCTCCGCACTGGCCAGGGTGTCCAGGATGGGGAACCACATCTCTCCCCAACTTACAGACTGTCCCTAGTCCGCACCCAAGCTTGATGCCATAAAAAGAGAAAGGAAAGAAAGATGATTGAAACCAAGGAATGGTCATTTTGATCTTGAGAGTGATTGAAAAAAATATGTTGATCCATCCAAAGGAAAATCCTAGAAGTGGCTGAGATAAAATGAAGGAGGCGTCCCAGGTGCTCACATGCGTGGCATGAAGTAGAGTTTCACAAAACAATCCAGCAGATGACCCTGGTGGTGCATAATTGGGAGGACTTACTTTTGGAACAAGTTGCCTCCACAAGAATGAAATTTCTTGACCTGATCAGCAGATAACCTTCTGGCCATCTGAGTACCATCCAGTTCCTCCAAAACATATGATCCACCTCTAACTTGACGGACCACTCAGTAAGGACCATTCCAGCTTTTAGAGAAAAGCTTTCCCCACTGAGTTTCCAAGGAACAATTATAAGCTAAGACTAGATCCTCAGGGTTCAAGGGATCCCTGATTTGCTTTGAATGCTTGTCTTCCCAATAATGAACTGATTTTTCCCTAGACTCCATCATCTTCTGATAAGCTTCACTACGGACATCTTCACTCCTTTCCAGCTGCTTGGATCTGGCAACTGTAGATCAGTGGTGGAAGAAACCTTTTCCCAAGAAATACCTAAGAAAGATTCCATTTCCAGATCCAGAGGAAGGACAGCCCTTTCACCAAAAATGATTTTGTAAGGTGAGTAGCCAGTGGTTTGTTTAGTTGAAATTCAATCAGAGATGAGGACCAGGGGGAGGAATTTGCAACAATTCTTGCCACTTTCACCAGCCAGTTTGACAAGAGCAGCCTTCAAAGGAGCGTGGCCTCTTTCCACCATGCCTTGGCCTTCAGGATAATAAGGAGTGGTCACCCTATCTTGACCAGGAAGTGATTGGATCATATCAGCCAGTTTACCACCAAACTTGGAGCCGCCATCAGTCAAATAAGATTGTGCCAAGCCATCACGCATTGTCCAAGTCTCATAAAGGAAAGCTGCTACTGATTCAGAGCTGAGGTTCTTAAGAAACTTTGCTTCAACCCATCCAGAAAAATCATCTCTAGCCACAATGAGGTACTTAGCTCCACCAGCCTTAATGTGAACCACATCCATAGCAATCCTCCCAAAGACAGTGGAATCTCCAGTGGGATAACAAATTTTGGCCAGGCGCCTAAGATCACGTTTCTGGCACACTTCACAACTCTTGCACCATTGAGATACTGATTTCTTCAGAGATGGCCACCAGAATTGTTTGGATATTTGTCAATAAGTTTTGTTTTCCCCACGATGACCAAGGCCTTCATGGAGACTTTCCAGGATCAAATCTTGTTTAGAAGGGATAGTGACCACAATAAGGGCACAAGGATTCCCTATTTTCATAAGCCTGGTGCCTTGAACAAAGAAGTTGGAGGAATTCCTCTTGAGAGATCAAAAATCTTTAGCAGAGATATCAGGAGGCCTTTGGAGGGTGGAAAGGTACTGCTCTACTTTAAGCCAGAACCCTTGTTGGAAGCCAGAATAATCTTGGGAGGAAGAGGTGAAGACAGGGCAAATTAAAGGCTCCTCCTCCTCAAAATCCACTCCAACATCTGATTATTCATCTCCAAGAGGGCGTCAAGATAAACCATCAGGAATGGTGAAAGATTTTCCAGGCCTGTGAACAATATCAAAAGAGAACAACTGGAAAAAAGCCACCCGACGAGTCATTGGAGCATTTGGAAGACTGGGGGCATTGATCATTTCAATAATGGATCATGCATCAACTTGAAACTCAAAGTGTTGACCCCAAAGGACAGTATGGAGCTTCTTCAAAATTTGGGCCACACCGCAAAGTTCCAGTTTTGGCTGGGTGTACCTGGATTCCACATCTCAGAAAAGAAGAGATTCATACAGAGCAGGACAATCCAAACCATTTTCATCTTCCTGAGTAAGGACAGCCCCAAAGGATTGATAACTAGAGTCCACTGCCAGCTCCAGGTCCATAAGTGATCTTTTTCAAAACAATGTCTTTCCCAACAATTGTTTTGAGTATCTGGAATGATCGTTTGCAATCTTGGGTCCAAATCCACTGGTTAGATGACGCAAGGGTGCACAGATTTTGGATAGTGAGGGAATGAAGATCCTGACATAAGTTACAACACCTAGGAAACCTCTAACTTCCGTTGGATTTATTGGAGTAGGCCAGGAGATGATTTTGTTGACTTTAGAGGGTGCCATCCTTCTTCCTTCCTTGCAGACTATATGACTCACAATTTCCAAGGCAGGGACACAGGCGGCAAGTTTTGATCCAGAGACATTAAGGCCAGATTCCTTGATTCAAAACAAAATTCTTTCCAAGATAGTAGCATACTGCCAGATAAATCGTTGGATTCCTGAGTGCCAAGGTAATAGCTCATTATCATAGTCAGAAACTGGACCTTAAATCCCACCATCATCAATAAAGATACCCGCATGATCCGGGATTTTGTCCTGGAGGATCCACATCATCTGAGCCTGAAAGACTGCAACCGAATTGGTGGCACCTTGAGGAAACCAAGTCAGTTGGAAACAACCAAGGGGAGTATCAAAAGTAGTGAGGGGAAAAGAAATAGGATGCAAGGATTGTTTGTCATAGCCACCCATAATGTCACCTATAACATAGTAAGCTCTCCCAGAGAAGGATTCAACAAATTCTTCAGTAGCAGGAGGGATACCAGATTCTTTAATATTAACCGTATTTAGAGGCTGGAGATCATGAGCTATTCTAACTTTACCATTACTTTTCAGGAAACAGAAAACAGGACTGGAATAGCTAGAAGTTGATTGTTTGTATAAACCGGTTTGGACTTGTTTGCAGACCAACTTGATGAATTTGTTGACTTGAGCGGCAGGGATCGGGATCTTTTTCTTTTTCCAGGGATCATGTTCTACTACAGGGATGATATAGGGTAGGCCATAGGAATCTTTCAAGAGACCTCTCTCTTCTTCACAGAAAGCAATGGATTTTTCCCTAAGAGCTAGGACATTTTTGATCAAATTTAACTCATCAGGAAGAAGCCATCCATCTGGACCAAAGTTGACCACTTTCAGATGTTCTTCAGTGAACCAACCAGAGGGAATGAATGGACCAGTGAGGGATTGGGATAGACCACAGGAAGGAACGCGGGATAGAGGAGGACGCATAAGGGGAGGATTGAGGTTGAGAGGCATTGGTTGGTTGACTGGCTGGAACTTCTTTGCAACTGGTTTGTACTTAGTGGAAAAGGAGAGGAATCCTTGCTTCCTCCAAGCATTGACCAGTGATACCTGACTACAAAAACTGAGACCATGTTCCAACATCTTCCAAGTTTGATGTTCTGCGGCGTCCTTGAAAGGTGCCTTCTCCATAAAAGAGGATCCAAAATATAACACATTGCTCACATGTGTGGCACAGGGTAGAGTTTCAAAAATGACAGTAGTAGAAGCCCATGGTGGTGCACAATTGGGAGGACTTACTTCTACCCCAAATTTCCTCCACCTAAGATCATACTCCTTCATACCAAAGCCACCAAGAAAAGAATCAAGATTGAGATCTAGTTTAGACTGATTGCGGAGATTTGAAACCGGAATAAAGGATGATTGATCAGGCTGAAAAGAAAAAGGAAAAGAAGATACAACAGATCCAGACAGAGAAGAAATATTTTTGGATTTTTCGGATTTTTCATTTGTTTGATTTTTGATCTTATTTGGATGAGAAGGAAATGATGAGGAAAAAGAAAGATATGCTTCTGAGGTGGGAGTTGGTCCATGAGTTGAAGTCTGAGGCTGAGAAGAACTAAAAATATCAGGAGGGCCAACTATTCCTCTAAAAAATGAGGATGAGAGGAATGAGAGTTTTCTTTCTGCTTTCCCTTCAGGACAGATTTGGGAGGATAACCAGGGAAGTCTCTTTCCCAACAACCAGAATCCAGAGAACAAAGAGGAACTTCAATAATTCTGCCATCAGCATCAGGGAAGAGAATTCTCTCCCCAACTTGATCAGAAAACATCAGGGTAGCACCAAAGTCCATTAAGAAAGGCCTTCCCAAGATCATGGGACCATCCAGACAAGTGATCCAGAAGTGACAGGTGCCAACAATATTTTGACCAATTTGAACAGGGATATCCTCAGCAATACCAACCAGCTCACAGGACTGGTTCCCTATTCCATACACAGCAGAATTGAAACTGACCCTTGGGCTAAGCTTAAGCTTGCAGGCCATGGAGTCCAAAATCAAGTTGAGCTGAGAACCCAAATCCACAAGGAGAGAAACCGTTTTAGTTGAATCACCAAGATAACATGGGAGAAAGCCAAGAGGACAGGAATACAGGTTGGCATCTGAAGAGGGATCTGTTGCACCAGAATCCTCCATCAGAGTACTAGAGGAGACCTTCAATTTGTCTGGACCAATCTCCACACGTTGACAAGAAACCCATTTCTTCATCCCTTCAGCAACAGATGGAGAGATCAACAGGAGTTCAGCCACAGATAGATCAGGGATTTTAAGATCAGAAATTTTCTTTAATACTCCTTCCACAGCATTAGGGTGGTCCTTGCAGATGCCCCTCTCAAATCAAATTTTGGGCTGGGTGGAGGGAGGAAGATCAGGTGGAATAGGTGCTGGAAGAGGATCTGAGGGTTGGACAGGTTGAAGAGGGGGAAGATCAGAGTTGTCCTGGAACCTTTCCATAAGTGGTTCCCTTTCTACTTCCATGTCTTCCACATCAGAGGAAGGAGGCTCAGGTGAAGATCAACGTTTAACAGGTTTTTGCAGGATTGAGGATGGAACAGGAGGAGACTTATGAGGTTTTGATTCCTCATGGCGTTTCCTAGCTGGATCAGATTGATAGGTGTCAGAGAAGCTGGAAGAAGTGATAGCTGGAGGATAAGAAGGTTGCAGAGTTCCACAGGATAATCAAAAATTCACAGAGACCAAGGATGCCTTCTTGGGAGTTGGTGGTTGGTATGAGGCCACCTCATGAAGGATTGGACAAGATGAATCAAAAGGGATCAA
This sequence comes from Puccinia polysora, assembly GCA_025617555.3. Lineage (NCBI taxonomy): Eukaryota > Fungi > Basidiomycota > Pucciniomycetes > Pucciniales > Pucciniaceae > Puccinia > Puccinia polysora. Next base: position 25,207,248 of record CM062626.1, read on the forward strand.
AGCTCCATTAGGAAGGAAGAAATTATTTCCCTTCTGCTCTACTAACTTCTCCTCCTTGTTCTTCTGGAGTTCAGGACATCTACCAGTACCATGGCCTTCCCTATGGCAATAAGAACAGAATAGAGTAGATTTAGGAACAGAATTAGCAGGTTTAGGAGTGGCTAAAGAGGATATTTTCTGATCTATTTTATTTTCAAATTCCTGAAGTAATTTAGTGATCTCATCTATAGTAGCAGATTCCTTATTGGCCTGGGGATTTGATTTGGTTCTACAATTTGCTTCCATCTTGTTCATGATTTTGTTGGATTCTTGGAAGGAGGGAGCATGGACTGGTTCAGCAACTCTGGTCTGTTCAAAAGTGAGGGCAGTTGACCTTTCATGAACTTGTCCACTGCTCCCCTCAAAACCAGAAAAGCAGGAAGTTTGAATCAATTATCCCTAGTAGTGATCATGGATCCAGATTTGACCAGTTCATCCCTAATTCTTTTCTGGACTCCTGGTGAAAAGGATTGGAAAAATTGGACTCAAATTTTGTCCACAGTGTCAATGTGATCGTTTCTGATGAGGTGAGATTGGATAGGATCCCATGATTTTCTGAAGCTGAAGAGACACCACCATTGGAGATCAATTGAGAAACCAGGGAATCCAAGCCTTGCAAAGTAAATCTGGCTACATCTATTTTTCCCCAATAGGCCAACATAGCCTCCTTCAGAAGCCTCCAGTTATGATTTTCGAATCCATAAAACAATTTGATAACCTCCATAACTTTGTCAGAAGAGATAAAAAATCGTAACTGATAAGCCATATCATGTTCACTGGCACAATCAACTTCAGCAGCCATCTAGGAGTCCAGGAATTGTTTGACATTTGTCCCATTTAAGGATAAGTTTTTGTTCTGAGGTTTGATTTTGACCATCTTGGCCCAAAAAGATGAGGAGGATCCAGCAGATTCCATGTTGAAGGGTTCCTAAGAGATCCAAACAAGCAGAGTTCCAAGGTGGCTCAAAAGTGTGGCAAGAGTAGAGTTTCACAAAAACAACAAGGATCTTGCCCAGATGGTGCACAATTGGGAGGACTTACTTCTTGACCAAGTTGCCTCCACGGATCAGATCTGAAAAAAGAACAAACAAAAAAAAGAAAGAAAAGAAAAAAATTGGATTGGATTTCCAAGTTGATTCTTCAAGTTGGGACTGTAAATCCCAAGGTTGCTAGTTCAATCCCAGCCCGGGGAACCAAATTTAAGACTCCAAACAGTGCTAGGCCGTGGCAGTTATGTGGAGGGGAAAGGTGCTGTTTAGGATGCCCTCCTGAGTGTTACAAAAATATTTAGATGTAACCAAGATCAAGGTCCAGAACCTGGTAAATGAGGAATCAAGGAGTAGAGGATAAAGATGATAATAGTTTGGTAGCAATGGAACAGCACTATCTGAGACAAGATTATGCAGGGAAAAACTTGAACAAAAGAAGTTAAAGTCTGCTTAGAGTTCAAAGAACAAAAGCTGTTGTATGTAAAAAATGCCCACAAGCTAATAACTCTGGTTGTCAGCAGAAGATTGGGGATGATCAACTCAAACCCAACCAACCTCCAGGTTGTCAATGAACCTGCCCAACTCTCTGCAATCAAGCGCTTGAAGGGTACCAGATAACTGAGGGTGGCTGTACAAGACAAATCACAATGTTTAAGAAGCTCTAAAAGCAACAGTAACTGATTTGAAGAAAGGATAACCTCAACAATTCTCAAGGGACTCAAGAGTAGACTGGCAGAATGCAACTCCAAAGAAAATAAAGGGAGGTATAACACTCCAGGCCTTAAGCTTAATAAGAACTCTTCAATCAATCGCGATTGGCTCCAGAAAGATGATCAGGGATCAGGACCAGTATGCTCAGAGAAAGGGATCAAGGAGTGGTATAACACACTCAAAAATTCCAAAAGACAGAATTTTCTTCAACCAGCAAGGCTATTGGTTGGTGATAAGGATCAGGCCACAGAGGGGCAAAGACTTAGGGTCAAAAAAATGGATCAGGGGGCAATCAGAGATATACCCAGGATAAGGATCAGGATCTAATTTCACGATAACGGGGGGGACATAAGCACACACTCCCATGGATGATGAACAAAAGGCTGGGGAGAGCCCCTCCTTTTATGGGCCATGGGTCCCTGTTAACTATTTACAAGAGATACTACAAATAGGGCGGAATTTTTATTTTTATTTTTTTTTGAGGATCAATGAAATAATAAAAGGAAATGAATGAGAAGGGATGAAAAGGAACACCAGCCCGTGCCAATGGTGGTCACAGGCAGGTGAGGGTGAGGTGATGGGCCCCGCAGACAGGCTGACGCCCATTGGCAACCGCTGGCCCGTGGATGACCGCGCGGTCAGAATCCTTGAGGGGCGCGGGACACATCACCAACCCGCGCAGGCCACCAAAGACTCGCGCGGGAAACTGGTGAGCAATGAGAGTGCGGATTGGATGAGGGGTGACAATGATGGTGGTCAAGAGGCTTGGGACTGGATGATCTTCAATGAGGATCTTGTTTAACTTCAACTTGTGATCACATCCTTGAAAATTGCTTGGTTATCAAACTGGGAAGAGAGACAAGTGAGTGAAACCGTTGAGGAGGAAGAAGGAGATCATGAGTGGGATTCTTGGAAACAGTTTGGCTCAATTGAGACGGAAGTTGGAGTCTCAAGGCTTTACAAAAGTTAATCAAATTGATCAAATCTTTGCAGACGATCCTGAAGTTCTTGGAGGGTGAATCAAGCAAGGGACGGAGATGGGCTTGGATGATGGTGGTTGAGTGGAGGCAAGCCCTGCGGTATTTTGGCCGCGTGCTCAGCAAAAAAAAGTTGTAAGACTGAATAGCGGAGCTGCAGGGATTTGAACACAAGAGCGGGGATATGACCGCCCAGAAATTGTCCTTGCCAACGGAGAGAATGAGCAGTTGGGAAGCTGGGAACCAAATGGAACCCTATTCCAGATCAAAGATTTTTTTTTTTGATAATTATGCCTATGAAGGATGATAAGGAAAAATCATAAAAAAAATTAAAGTCTCCGCAGTGGCCAGAGTGTCCAGGATGGGGCACCACAACGCATCCGTGGGACTACAGGTTGACAAAGTGACAGGTGGCCTGCTAAACTTAGGTACTGGATAAACATGCTAAAACCCATACGGGAACATTCTACATATTTAATTAATGTTCCCGTGGATAGTACATAGTCCAAAAGTACATAAGATTATATAAAAATAATTAAATAAAATTTATAAGTATTTTTTATTTAAATAAAATTCAAAGTACCAAAAATGTCGAAAATAAGATAATGACTACTTCTAAAAATATATTAAAATACTTTAATATACTATTATGATAACTTCTAGACATCCATATTTTCATGACATACTAAGAAAACTTATGATGTAAAAATTTAACAGGAATTCCCATGACTTATATTTTTAAGTAATTATTTTAGTAAATCAACTGAAATTCGAAAATAAGGAATAAAATCAATATCATGAATTTACTTCAATTATTTAATACATAATGAGAACCCAACTGATATCAGAATATTGGTAGGACTTTCTATTAAAAAAAATTACTAACTTACTGGGAACATTTACTAAAGATAATTGATTAAATAATAAATAAAAAGGACAGATTAGTGTTATTGACACATCCAAACATCAATCATAAAGTAGAATAATTCCCATACCCTGTGGAATTAGATGCTACCCGTGTTACAGAACCAAGAAAAGGTGACAGGCTACCACTGGTACCCTGCTAGCCTCATTGTCCGTCCCTTTGAGCCCCTGTACCCCTCAGAAGGACAATATTGGGACTCCAAAAGCTGTAAATAAAGAGCTTTTTAGAGGATATTGATACCCAGAGACCCAGTTCTATTTATATCCAGACACTGTTCCCAGGTAATAAAATACTTATAAGAGATAAGTAAGTGCTTTATGGCTTAGTCTGATTAATAATATCCGTCCTCAACCTCTTTTTATCAATTTAAACTGCTGAACAACCTTATACACCCCAGTATACAGGTTTAACCCATCAGTGCATGGCCCAAACAGGTACCCAAAGGATTTAATAATATACCAGTGAGTCTTATTATCCTTTCTCTCTCGTGGCAGATTGGTTTTAAAGTCCTGCCACTCCACCGTGTTATCTATAAACATATTATCTTTGGGCAAAATATCCTTTCAACTAAAGGGCCCAAAGTAACCACGCCTACGCGTTTTCATACTGAATTTCCTGAAGAGAGGTTTTACAGATCCCCAATATAATTTTGGCTCCTCTACAAAAATATTTAATAATCAATTCATCTATATTGATTTATAAAAATAAACCTTAACCAAACCAATTAACCTTGCAATAAGCTTTATCCAAATATTTTATGGATTTTTGCTGCATTTATTAAATAATATATTTATTATTTATTTTATCACCTATTGTAGCTAAAGGATAGCAAGGTTCTTGGCATCCAGGAGGCTGACAGGTGGATGGGTACTTTGCATGTTGATGGATGTTGGATGGATGATGATGCTTAAAAAGTGGGTTTAATGGTGGGTTTGATGTTTTAAATCCATCATTTTCATGAAACCCGCCATTTTGAAATACACCAGTTAGGGGGTATGTGTATTTCAAAAAACTGCCATTAAAAATGGCCAGTTTGGTCAAAAGAATTGCGGGTTTCTAATGGCGGGTTTGCTAACTCTGATACACCCTACTTTGTGGGACTATTGGACCACACCTAGAAATAATAAAGTGAACGCTACAGTTGAAATGCAAACAGAATCATTGAATTTGGCAAATAAAAGCTCTGAAATTGTATCTTTCTCACAAAGTACACACTCAACTTGCCTGCTGGAGAACATAAAAGGAAATTTTTACTGCCCATTGTTTGAATTGATCTTTCAAAACTCAAAAGCAAGAAAACTTTGCAGTTGTTCAATTGAAAGTGGGATTGAATACTGAAGTAACATTGCATGTTTTTTGCATTATGGGAACAGTGGAAAGCCCTCCTTTTTTGACATGGCTGTGTTGAAGGACTACATTGATAGTGGCATTAAAAAAGCTGCAGAAACAAAGGATTTGGGTAATGAAACATTGGAAGCCCCAATTGCATTCTCATCTAGGGTAACAATTGAGGAAAAAAATGTTTCACAAATAGACATAACTCTGGTGGTGAGTAACATTTTATGTCACTCTGGTCTTTGACTTATCTCATTTTATTGAAACTGATGGAGTGCATGCCGTCAATATAACCATTTAATTGGTGCCAGATCAACTTGACACACCTCCTGTGAGAGATTTTCTTACTAGGAAAGAGACACAAACTATTGTCAAACATGGGAAATGAAGCATGGTTACCCTTTGAATTTTTTCAACTCAAAGCTTGATAAATATGTGGATTTAGCCTGTGATAGACATGGTTTCTCCTCTTGGAAATTTATCACTGAAATTTCAAGGCAAAGTCACACAAGGAAGGTTGGGTGAAATTTTATAATCTGTTTAAGTAACACAAAGGCAGACATCTTGTTGCAAATATCCTACAGAAATGATCAAAATAACCATCAAACATCTCCACAAACCCCAGTGCATCCTCACCTGAGGAGAATCTTTGGGATGGCCTTAGTGAATTTGAAAGAAGGCATGAAAGATGGGATCAATAATATTCAGCTGAAAAGAAAATTGACCAAGATCAATGGTGGACAATATGTTGATGTCCAAACAATCTATAACACTAAGCAAAAGGTAATTCTTGCAGAACTAAAGGGAAAAAGTGTTATTGAGGTCCTCTTCAAAGAACTTGGGTATTAAGGTTGGGTTCATTGAGATAAATTCAGCGGAGAGGGTCACTTGGAGGCCCTATCCTTGCCCCACCCCAAGTCATTAAAGCTTTTCAAACAATTCCATCATATTTTTATGTTAGATTTTGCTTATAAAACAAAAAAGTACAACATACCCCTATTGCATGTTGTAGGAATTACAGCCAACCAAAAAACTTTCAAAAAAGCTCTTGTTCTTATAAAAAGAGAAAAATTTGAGTTCCAAATTGGTCTGTAAATTCAATAAAGGAGCTGGCTTAGGATCCCAAGAGAATTCCCAAAGTATTTGTGAAAGACTCTGAAAAATCTCTTATTTGTGCTATAGAACAAAATTTACCCTTGACCAAAAAGACAGTGTTTTTAATGGCAATTTTCTTAAATAATGCAAGAAAACTGTCAAGTGCGCTTCAATAATGAATTTGAAGGATGGAAAAGCTTTATGTCTTTTTGGACTAAGTATGGGGCCTCAAAAACCAAGGAGGAGGCAGATGTCAATGATGCAGAACTTAGATTAAGTGCAAAATCACTGCCTCTACTGTTAACCTTCCTAGTTTTGGGTTGCTTAAATTATGACTTGTATAAACTGTTTCTTGGCAGAACATGAGGATGTGCTCAAGTATATGGATCATGAAATCTTCTGTATCAAACACAGTTTTGTCATAGCTTGGACTTGCAACAACCCTGAATTTGGAAATTAAACCATGTCTTGGGTTTAAGGGGACCATGCTACTCTCAAAAAATTCCTTGAAAATTCTTTGGGAAAAATTTTGGATGTTTGGAGGAACCAAGAGGGAACAGTTTCCAATCAAATTCAATTGGCTCAGCCTGCCCTTTACAACTCTGGAATAAAGATTGGAATAGTTCTTCCCAATGAACCCTCACCATTGGGATACAATTTTTCTTTAGAGGAAATTAGAATTTTTGTGGAAACATTGGAGAGGTTAAAGCAGAACCATGATGGGGAAGTGTGTCCCAAGTCATACTCCAACACTATGGGTTTTCCCTGTTCCCACCAGATGGGTAACCTAATAGCTTCATGAGGATCCATTGTCCTGAGGATGTTCATCCTCAGTGGAGGTTGGATTATTAAGCTTCCAGTTCTAGTTCTGTAAGTTGGTTTAATGGGATTAATGCTTTTTGATGGATGATTCCTAATTTAATAATTTTTGATCCTTTTGAATTTTGTAATTTAAATATTAATGAAATGCTCAACAATTCTCAGTTACATGAGAAGCTCAATTCAATGATCTAGGTTAATCCTGAACAAGATTATTGTTGGCTGTTGAATTAATCAATTCAGAAGAGCACAAATTGTCAATAAAAGCCAAGACTTAAAAAGAAAGATGTGCAATCAAGTAGAGGTTGGCAAAATTTGAAAGATACCCAGATATATCCTTCTTGATTTCAAAATTTTGAGCAGCAGCTCAAGGGGGAAGAGATAATTAGAAGGGAACCAAATAAGAAAAGACAAAAGATTGTGAGTCTTTTCTTTTGTGAAATTTTCATTTCTTGGGTTTAATGAACTGATGGTAAAATTACTTCTGTAGTGCAAGGATGGCTCTTCATCTGAATTTCATAGTTCAGCAGAAGAGAATGAATGAAAGTTCATTAAAATCACTTCCTTTGAAATCAGATTAATTTTCAAAGGAGGAAGATGCAGAAATGGAGTATTCAAACAGAAGCTCATCTATGGTGAGTTTTGTTTCCTTTATTTAGATTAGAATTTTGGCTAACTAATTTTTGATTGTAGGAAGTGGATTAAACCAATGAAATACCTGAGAACTTACATAAGTTCTTGAAGGAGTTTTGGGATCCAGTTGGTGAACAAAATTTTAGATTTAGAGTCATTGCAAAATCACTTGGGTATGATGAGATTGGCTAGTTTGAAGTAAAAAAGGAATTCTTGAAACATTGAGGAAAAATAAGATGTGCTATTCTAAGATCCTTGGTGGCAGTAAAAAGATAGAAAAAAGACTTGATGTTAATGAAATCAATGAAAAGATTAAATCTTCAAAATGGTTTTCAAATTTAGATATGAGTGAAATAATAGCAGATACTTATGGAAGAAAAATATGTTTCAGTTCATTGGATTCATGCTGTACTTTATACTCCTGTGAAAATGGGGGTAAAAGAAACATCAGACACAATATTTATTTCATTTGTTTATAATAACCATTTGTTCCAGCTTGTAATTAAGGGATATGTAATTCCAGTCCCTCAAATAGTTCCCAAAACACTTTCCATGATTTCTATAAAAGGCTTTTGTTTTGTTGATCACCTCAAAGATCAAATTGAGTTGTGTTGTAATTAACCACATCCCATGATTCCTAAAAAATCCTCTTGTTGGGTTGATCACCTCAAAGATAAACTTGAGTTGTATTCTAATTTGTTGGTAAAAATATGAGATTCTCCATCAAGGCCTGGATCAGTTTCAAAATTTCAGAAACAAAAAAATAATTGATTTCCAATAAAATAATTAATCTGTCAATCCAATAATTGGTACCCTTCAAAAAACCCCAATTATTTCATTCAAAGGTTCATAGTCTAACTGCCACTGAGGATGAACATCCTCAGACACAAAGGATTCTCTTGATTCTAAAAATTCACCTAGAATGTGAGAAAATGGCAAGACCATTGTTTTTGATTAAGACTTTGAGCACAAGTTGCCATCATGGTTGCGCTTTAACTTCTCAAATTATTCCCCAATGAGTTTAATTTCCTTGATAAAAAATTTATATCCAAAAGGTAGAAGTTCTGTTGGAATAACTTTTCCTAACTTTATTCAAGAGTTTTTAAGTGAAACATTGAGTGATTGGATTTGTCTTTCACTGGTTCCTTCAAGGTGTTTCAAAACATCCCAAATGTTCCCCAAAGATCCCACAAGTAATTGTTTGAAAGTAGCATGGGCCTCTTCTACCCAAGAATTTGTTTTATTTCCAAATTCTGGGTTTACTCAAGTCCATGCCATTAAAAAATTCTCTTTGATAGGGAAAATATTCTTATACATATACTCAAGCACATCCTCACAGTCTTTTAAGAAACACTTTATAAAAGTTTCAACATAAGCATTCCCAGTCAAGATCAACAGAAGAAAAAATTAATTGGCATACTCTGAGTTCTGCATCATTGACTTCTGCCTGCCCCTTGTTTTATAGGACCCATAATTTGCCCACAGAGTCATGAAAATTTACCATCCTTCATTTTCATTACTGAAGCATACTTTACATTTTTTTTGAATATTTTTAGACAAGTGACAGGAGCACAACTGTCTGGATGACTTAGAGAAACTATGTTCTATAGCACAAATTAGAAATTTTTCACGGTCTGTCACAAAGACTTTTGCAAGCCTCCTCGGATCAAAAGACAACTGCTTTAATGCCTTCCAAGCCAAACTTTAGAAATGATATGTTTCTTTTGTTATAAAAACAAAAGCTTTTGTAAAGGTTTTCTTGTTGGCTGTCATTACTACAACATGCAATAGAGATATGTTGTAACTACTCTTTTTATGAGTAAAATCAAACAAATCAATATGAGGGAATTTTGGCAAAAATTCAAAACTGAAGAGAGATTGGTCTTATAATTCCAGAACCAAAAACCAGTCTGACAACACAATGACAATGTATGAATAAGAGACAGTCATGACAACGAACCATGAGTAAAAAGAAGAGTATGGGAATGATAGGAGAATCAACCAATGAAATTGAAGAAATGGATCATACCGCCCAGAGATGAAGAAGTAGTGTTGAGGTGACTGAGATGAGAACACTGGATGAATGAAGAGAGGTAGCTAGGATGGATGAGAGGACTAAAGTGGAAGATGAGTAAGTTTTGATCTTGGGTTCTTTTTGGATTGGATTCTCACCAGATGAAAGCAAGTGAAGTTGAGAGCCTTGAACTAGCAAGCAAGTAGAGTCGTTGTAGTGGAGTGGCGGAAGATTGAGCATTGTAGCAATCTTGAATGGACTTGGTAGACAACAATTAAAGCGGTGGAAGATGAGTGTTGTATGATCAGATGAAAGAGGAGCGGAGGTGAGGAAAGGGGAAGGAAGAGGAGTGGAGGTTAGGAAAGTAGAAAGGAGCAGGCAAAGGAGAGAAGAAGGAGAGCGGGAAAGTGTGTGTCATCCATGTGAAATGGGAGTGATATTGAGCTCCCCCAGGTGACAGTGCGCGAGATTTTTCAACACCCCTTGTCGTCTGATGAGAATTGATCCGAAAAACACCTCTTTGCTAGATTCTTAAGGGAGAGGAAGGTTGAGGATTTGCTGAGAGCGTCTGCCACAATTTCGGTAGTCGGTATGAGTTTGATGGAGATTTTGTTTTCCAAGTATAGGTTTCAAAGGAATTTCATTTTTATGTTGATGTGCTTTGTTTTTGAATTCAAACCAAAGTTTTTGAGCTTATCCAGAAGGCCTTTGTTGTCAATGTGGAAAATGGTAGGACTGATGGGTGAGTTCCACAGTTCCAAGGTAATTGTGGTAAGCCAGAGATTTTCCTGCACCTCGTCTGAGAGAGCTGATAGTTCCGATTTGGTTGAGGACATAGTAATGTTGCACTGTTTTTTTCTGCCCCATAATACTGGGCAATTTATCCAGAAGGCAACATTGCCACTTGGAGATAGGCGGGTTATGGGATCATCTGCCCATGTGGCGTTGGTGAAAAATTGCACAGTGCAAAGGTTTGAGTCGGGGTGGAGAGTCAAGAAATGTCCTTGGTTCCCTTCAGGTATTTCCAACAGTGAAACACCTCTTTCCAGTGGTTAATGCCGGGTTTGTGATTATATCAAGACAGAATAGATACAGCCACGGACAAGTCGGGACAAGTTTGGCAGGCCAAATAGTTCAGCATATGGGTGAAAGATTGGTAGTTGATTCCTAACTTTGAGAACTTGTCTTGTTCTTGTGGAGAAGCTGGAGTTAGATGGATGTGAGGAGTCAGAGGATTGTTTACGGGTTTGCAGTTGGTGAAATCAAGGAGCTGAAGTCCTTTGTTGATGAGAGAGTGTTGGCTAAGCAAAATGGAGTGTTTGTCAACAGACACATCCATTACAAGCAAGGTGTCAGGATCATAAGCTGAAGACTTGGGGAATTGTTGAAGAAAGTAGGTCTCAAAGACCTCAGTTTGTCCCACAACTATCAAATCATCAACATGAAAGAAAATGAAGGAGTTGAAGTCTTTATGGACAAAGACGCAGGCATCAGCGGTAGATTGATGGTATTCAAGATCGTTGAACCACGTGGTAAGTGTTTCATACCAATTTTCAGGAGCTTGTTTTAAGCCGTAGAGAGTTTTTTTTAGCTTGAGGAAAGGAGCGTTTTGATGAGATTCCTTTGGAGTCTTGATGAATATATCTTCTTCAAGAGAAGCAAAAAGAAAGGCGCTTTTGACATAAAACTGTTGGATAGGTAGATTTTTGTCTAGACACAGGATCAGCAAAAGGAGGAGAGATGGGAACTTGCCCGTAGGGGCAAAGGTGTCACCGTATTCTAGGTTGGGTATCTGAGAGAAGCCTTGGACGCAAAGTCTTGCTTTAACCTTCTTGGCAGATGAGAGGGTGGCTGGTTTGAGTCAAGTTGCCCAGGTGGTATGCAGATAATGATCAGGAGTATCAAAGTGATCTTCCCAAACATCATGAGCCTTGATGTTTGCCAATTTGGAACTCTTGGACTTAGTGACCAGCAGGGGATCAAGAGACTTGGAGTGATAGGAATATTTGGTAGGTTTGACATTATCAGTTCGCAGTTGAAGCACTCTGGCCGGGATGTTGACACTAGAAGACGGCTCTGAGGTGAGATCCTGATTTGTGGTACAAACAGCGTTGTCCTCCTCCGTGTTCGGGCAAACAGAAGTCGAGTCGGTAGGAATGATAGGTTTGTTTTTGTTGTTGTCTTCAGGAGATTTGGGATTGGAATCAATTGAGTTCTCTAGTTGATCATGGAACCACTCGTCAGAGGTTGACTTTGTTTTTATGTCCTTTGGTTTGTAGCTCAAAAACTGTGCGTGTTTTGTGTCTACTATCTTGTTGGACATGTTGAGGATACAGTAAGACTGCAGTGCTGGGGTAGCCAATTAGTTTTCCAAGTCCACCTGGGGCATGTAATTTGGACCTGGCTTCAGTGGGAGTCAGGAGATAAGAGACCAGATTTCCAATGGGTTTGAAATAAGACAGAGGAAGAGAGTGATTTTTGAATATTTTGTAGGGGAATTTTTTGCTCTTGTGTGTAGGGATTTGATTTAAAGTGAGAGTAACTCCTGACAGTACTTTGTTCCATAGATTCTTGGGCAGGTTTGAGTTGAGCAGGATGGTCCTAAGCGATTCTAGGATGGTTCTGTTGAATCGCTCAGCAAGTCCGTTCTGCTGAGGAGTATATGGATCTGAAAAGGTCTGATTGATCAGGTTCTTCTTGCAGAACAGTTCCATGCAGGAGTTTTTGAATTCTGTTCCTTGGTCCGAGTGTATGATGAGAGGGTAATAACCAAAGCGTTTAGCCTCCAAATTTAGGAGGTTGACTAGGGTAGGTCCTATGGAATCTTTTGTGGATATGGGAATAGCTTGACAGTATTGGGAGAACCAATCCACTATAGTGAGAATGAACCTGTGACCCTCCCTGGAAGCAGGAAGCGGACCAATGGTGTCTAAGTGCAGCTCAGAGAATGGTTTATCAGCGGTAGAATTTCTTGTCTTGAAGGATGATTTAGTGATCTTTGATAGCACGCAGGATTGGCAGTCTGAGGTTTTCTTGACAGGCAAGCTTAACTTATGCCTCAGCCAATGATAACTGACATGGCCCAAGGACTTATGAAGATACTCAGAAGAGGACAGATAAGACTCATGAGAAGATAGCAAGAATTTAAAGCAGGGAATGTTGTTCTGGTAAAAACCTTTCATTGCGAGCCCATTTTTGAGATACAAAGAGATAGAGTAAAGACTGAAATCAACCAAGAATCCATCCAGTATCAGTTTAAAGAGCGACAAGAGATTAACGGTAAGGTTTGGAACATAGAGAACCCTATTGAGATTGAGAGTACTGCCATTGTGTTGGAATAAAGTGCCTTTCTTCTTTCCTTTATTCCTTTTCTTTCCATCTCTTTCTTACTGTCTCAATTCTTTTCTTCTTTTGCCTCTGTTTTCTTCACTACTTGTGTCTCTGTTTCTACATTCTCAACACCAATATTGTCTAATTCTCAATACTAGTGCGCGCGCCTATTCTGCTCTCATTATTCATTATTCAATACATATCTTACAATGTCACAACATGTGTGACATTTCATCTTCTCCTGTATATCTGAGGTCAGAGTCAAGGCAGAGCAGAAGGATCTTCTTTTCTCATCCTTCTACTTCTGCTCTTCACTCTGCATTCCCTCAGGTAAGCTATGTTTTCTTCATTTTATTTCTTTTCTTCACATCTTTTTTTCATTTCTTTTTACTTATGAAATCTACATCCTTCTACTTCTGCTCTTCACTCTGCATTCCCTCAGATCAACCATATAATAGGTTATGAGCCCAGAGCTATCTCGATAACTGAACACTCTCGCTACCACCCAGAAGGATCCGTCACCTCATTGGTGTTGTCAACTCTCCAACCATGGAAGAATCAAACCCTTCCCATCAATTACTAAAAACACCATCTATCATCCCTCTCAATGCACCAGGCTCCGAATCCAACTACCTTGATTGGGCCATGATTTTGCGAATTCACTTTTGAGCCTCTGGTGTCGCATATCTGATCAACAACAAAGCACAAAAACCGAATCAAGAAACTTGGTCCCGGGACAATCACGCCGTATGGTCAGTCATCTCCAGATCAATCTCATCATCAAACTTCCAATTCATCCGCAAACACGAGGAAAGTGCCATCAGAATGTGGAACGCTCTGCGCGACGCTCATCAAGACAAATCTTCCGGAGGAGGAATGTATTGGCTCCGTAAACTCCTTCTCACAAGACTCAAAGAAAAAGATATGACAACCCATCTGTCTGAGATAGTCTTGTATGGAGAGAAGCTATCATCACTAATCACAGCCAATAATCCCCTTACCGCCAACAACCTCCAATCAACAGCTATTCTTCTCTCAATTCCCAACCATTGGCTGAACTGCGTGTCAAGCATGATGAATGAGGAGTCGGTCCCATCTGCAAAACTCATAGCTGCCCTGAAACAAGAAAACCTCTGACGTCAAACCAGAAACAAGGATGCTATGGCAAACTCAACCAAACTGAATCATCCTAGACACCCGTCGTCCTCCAACCAAAACTCCAAATCTAGACCACCTAGAACTTACTTCTGCACGCACTGCAAAATCCAAGGGCATTCATTCTCGCGGTGCACCAAGGTACGTAAGGCTCTGGATCAAGTGAAGAGATCTAACAACAAAAACAAAAATCGGTCATCAACTAACGATACAAGGCCAGCAAACGCAAACCTAACCAGAACCAAAAAAACTGAATCTTGTTCAGAGTCCAACAATCTCTTGGACTTGCAGATCATTATACATGCAGGCTCTGCAGTATGCACATCATCCTCTCTTTCCAACAGATCTCAACTTGACTTCAACCTTGACTCCGGCTGCTTGGTTTCAATGACTCCACATAGTAATCATATCAAAAATAGAACTCCAGACAACACTGTCATCCGCCTCGCAGATGGATCAACTATTTCTTCACTTGAAAAAGGTACTATTTCTTTTCCATTTGGAAAACTGAAGACATTGGTTGCCCCAGAACTCCACGATCCTCTTCTCTCCGTTTCTGCAATCTGTGACTCTGGAATTATGGTAGTTTTTCATAAAGATAGCTGCAAAATATTTCACAAATCAATCTTGAACATTAATCAGCAACCACTTAAATCCGGATACAGAAAAGGAAACCTTTATTATTTGTCACAAATGAGTGTAAGCAACAAAGAATCAATCCGCTTGAGTATCACTCCAGCATCTGAAAACAGTCTTTTTGGCTATCATTGTAGGTTGTCTCAGCTAAATCTGAAATCTCTTCAAAAATACCTCAAATCTCATGGCATCAATCCCCAACCAAGGAACAAAAAGAATTTCCAACAATGCATTACGTGTATTCAGTTGAAAATGACAAGACAACCATTTCACTCTTGTCTTAGATACCGGTCGTCGAATCCTGGAGAACTCATTCACACGGATGTGTGTAGCTATGAGACCACCTCCAGGGAAGGATTCAAATACTTTGTAACCTTCATCGAAGATTGCTCAAAAGCACTCTTTGCCTACCCTAACTGCCTCAAATCCGATGTTTTCCAAACCACCAAATACTTTATCTCCTTTTTTGAAAATAAATACAAATTTAAGATCATGGGAATACGGTCAGACAATGGCGGTGAATATCTTAACCAACCCATGAAAGCATACCTTGCCAAAAAAGGAATTGTGCACAAACCCAGACCTCCCCACTCACCCCAGCTCAATGGGGTCGCCGAAAGGTCAAATTGCACAATCTCAAACATAATCCAATGTTCCCTCATCTCATCAAATCTTCCTAAGTCTTTCTGGGCAGACGCCCTTCAACATCTGCTCTACTCCTTCAATTCTTACCCGTGTAAAACACCCCAAGGTTTTGTCTTGCAAAACTCCATCCTCCGAACGGCTGATGTGCTACCCGACAATCTTAGACCGTTTGGCTGTCTAGTGTGGTACAAGGTCCCTGAAGCCGACAGAAGCAAGTTGGATCAGAAGGGTCGTCCAGCGGTCCTCCTCTCCTATCTGGCAGATTAATTAGGATTTCGCCTCCTTGACCTGGTCACCAAAAAGTTTTTAAAATCGAGAGACTGCATCTTTGATGAGTCTTCTTTTCCCTATGGCCAATACTCTATTGAAAAACCATCTCAACCCCCCATTGCTGAAGAGCTGCCATGGCCTGACATTCCTCCTCTCTCTCTCTACCCTTCTATTTCCCAGTCTGACCCTGAAACTCAACCACCCTCTTCCTCCATTGTTCCACCGCACTTCAACCCCCCTACTGATCAATTATCTTCCCCCTTCCCACCCCCTTCCTCTCTTGCATCTCCTTCTCCAGCGGTTCCTGTCTCCCAACTTTTTTGTTCCAACAGCCCCGCACCCTCTGATGACTCCATTCTTCTTAGTTCTTTTGCCCTGACCCCTCCAGCTTCCATGCCATCATCTCTGAACCCACTGCGCCCTCTGAAACCACTGCTCCTCAGCTCCTAAATCAACCCCCCCCTTCCTCCCTTTTCCTCGTCTCCTCCTTCTCCCGTTACTTCTCCTCCTCCTGCTGCAATTCCCCGTTGTTTGTCTTGTATATCTTGTCCACCAACCCGCTATGGAAACCGTTCCAACAGTGCGTCTGTCAAGGACAATCTTGTTGCCCCTAAAACCTGGAAGCAACTCATGCGATCCCCCCATTGTCTCCTTTGGATTTTTTCGGCCCAAGAAGAAATTTCATCCCTTCAAGGCATGAGAACATGGACTCTGGTCCCCCCTCCAAAAGGCCGCAAGATCATCCGCAGCAAGTGGGTCTTCAAGGTAAAAAAACATCCGGACGGTTAAATCATCAAACTTAAGGCTAGACTCTTCGCCATGGGTTTCTCTCAGGTCCATGGTTTAGATTTTTCCGAAGTGTTCACCCCTACCCTCCGTCTCAAGACGCTACGTCTCCTTCTCAGTCTTATGGCCCACAAGGGTTGGACCGGCCGCCAACTGGACTTCAAAACAGCTTTCCTAAATGGCCATCTTGACGAACCAGTCTTCATGGCGCAGACCCCCGGTTTTGAGGACCCCCGTCATCCGGATCGGGTCTGCAAAGTGACCAGATCAATTTACGGGCTCAAGCAATCCCCGCGCCAATGGAAAATCAAGCTCAATTCAGCTCTTCTGTCCCTCGGCCTCTCCCAGTCTCTGTAAAATCCCTCGCTGTACTACAAGCTGTCTGACGGTGAACTTATTGGTGCTGTGACCGCCCACGTGGACGACCTCGTCATAGTTGGGATGGACTCTTTTGTCAGATCGTTTTTTGGGTCAGTCAGCAAGCGCTTCAAGGTGGGCTCTGAGGAGAATCTGTCCCTCTTCCTCTCCATCTCTGTTGTCCATGATCCTGGCGCTAGAACCGTCTCAATCTCTCAGAGTCACTACATCTCTTCCGTCACTCAATCTTTTCTCCCCAACAACTCCGCCACAGCCCGCACTCCTACCAACTTGCATTTCAAAGATCTTGCTCAGCGAGCTGCTGGCTTGCCTCCATCCCCTCCTCAATACAACCAACTCGTGGGTTGCCTCCTCTGGATATCCCAATGCACCCGCCCGGATATTGCTTTTGCGGTCAACAGGTTGTCGCAATTCCTTCAAGATCCCTCCCTTGAACACTGGAATGCTGCCCTCCGCATCCTACAATATCTTTGCAGCACTCAACATCTCCATCTCACCCTTGGTGGTCCTTCCCTTAAACTCGCCGGATATTCTGACTCCGACTGGGCCGAGAACAAATCTGATTGCCACTCCACCTCCGGTTACACTTTCTGTCTTGGGCTCGGAGCCATCTTGTGGAAATCAAAAAAACAACCCACCGTGTCGCTCTCCAGCACCAAAGCCGAGTACAAAGCCCTCTCCTACTTGTGCAAAGAGGGGCTCTGGATCCACAACATACTCTGCAAACTCCGTCTCCAAGATTCCTCCCCTGTACCGCTACTCGTCAACAACAAAGGCGCCAAGGCGCTTGCCAAGAATCCCGAGCATCACTCTCATACAAAGCACATCAATGGCCGCCACCATTTCATCCGCCAGTGTGTTGAGAAAGGCGTCTTCACTGTGGGTCACGTCACCACAAAGGTCATGCTAGCAGATATGCTAAACAAGCCTCTATCCAGGGTCCTTCTCAAAGCTCATCAACAGATGTTTGGTCTCACCGGCTTTGGCTAGCAAGGGGGGGTGTTGGAATAAAGTGCCTTTCTTCTTTCCTTTATTCCTTTTCTTTCAATCTCTTTCTTACTGTCTCAATTCTTTTCTTCTTTTGCCTCTGTTTTCTTCACTACTTGTGTCTCTGTTTCTAAATTCTCAACACCAATATTGTCTCATTCTCAATACTAGCGCGCGCGCCTATTCTGCCTTCATTATTCATTATTCAATACATATCTTACAATGTCACAACATGTGTGACATTTCATCTTCTCCTGTATATCTGAGGGCAGAGTTGAGGCAGAGCAGAAGGATCTTCTTTTCTCATCCTTCTACTTCTGCTCTTCAATCTGCATTCCCTCAGGTAAGCTATGTTTTCTTCATTTTATTTCTTTTCTTCACATCTTTTGTTTTCATTTCTTTTTACTTATGAAATCTACATCCTTCTACTTCTGCTCTTCACTTTGCATTCCCTCAGATCAACCATCTAATACATTGTACATCAGTCTGAGAGAGCCTTCTCCTTTGATTTCCAGGGATCCGAGTCCAGAGCTTGTATTAAATAGTCCTCCTTTTTTAGTTCTGTCTAGATTTGCAAAGAGTGAGGATTCAGGAGTCATGTGATTGGAACAGCCGGAATCAAGGATGAAAAGCAAGGAGTCAGAACAAAAGCACAAGGGAGTGCTAACATTGGCTTGGACCCGGGAGTTTCTCTTAGGTGGGAGATGAGGATATAGCATCCAGAATCTGTGCTCCGGATGGTTGGCCAGGGTGTTGTGTTTCTTTGTCTTACACTTGCCCAATGGATCTGTGAATAAGGAGGTGACTGGACCAGACAGGGAACCACCGTTCTTGGCGGAGGAATTGAAGCGTTGTTCATTCAAGTGAATTTGCAAGTGGTCAAGCACCGCGTCTGGAGTGATCTCGGAGGAGACCTTTGAGTGTGTAACTTGCTGCTTAATCACCTTGAAGGAGTCAGGCAGTTTTCTGAGTACCATGTACGCCAGAACGTCCTGGGGCAAGAGTATTCTGATCTCCTGCATTTGGTTGATTCCTGTTTTATTATCCAGTATGAATGATTGGATATTGCTTTCATTAAAGAAAATGTTTTCAAATAAGCTGTATATTCTGGCTCAATTAGCTGGTTGGGATGAGACGAAGTGGTTGAGTATGTCTTTCCAGAGAGTCTTGGCATTTTCTTCATTGGAAGAGTTGACAATTGTGGTGTGAGTCAAGGGAGACAGTTTAGATATGAGAATCAAGACCAGCATAGTGTTGTCTTTTGAGTCAAGATTGGGTCTGTCCAGAGATATTGTATCCTTGAGATTAGCTAGGTTGAGCAGAGTTTTCATTTGTGTTTTCCAGGTTGTAAAGTTTTCCTCTGTTAGCAGAGGAATAGACTTGATTGTTGTTTTCAGGATTGTGGGATTGATGTTGTCCATCTGGGAGGTAGTGACAGCTGGTTTTAGTTGGATAGACTTGGCGTGTTTTTTGACTGTTAATCGTGATGGTACTGAAGAGAGATTGGTCTTATAATTTCAGAAACAAAAACCAGTCTGACAACACAATGACAATGTATGAATAAGAGACGGTCATGACAATGAACCATGAGTAAAAAGAAGAGTATGGGAATGATAGGAGAATCAACCAATGAAATTGAAGAAATGGATCATACCCCCCAGAGATGAAGAAGTAGTGTTGAGGTGACTGAGATGAGAACACTGGATGAATGAAGAGAGGTAACTAGGACAGATGAGAGGACTAAAGTGGAAGATGAGTAAGTGTTGATCTTGGGTTCTTTTTGGATTGGATTCTCACCAGATGAAAGCAAGTGAAGTTGAGAGCCTTGAACTAGCAAGCAAGTAGAGTCATTTTAGTGGAGTGGCGGAAGCTTGAGCTTTGTAGCAATCTTGAATGGACTTTGTAGACAACAATTAAAGAGGAGGAAAATGAGTGTTGGATGATCCAATGAAAGAGGAGCGGAGGTGAGGAAAGGGGAAGGAAGAGGAGCGGAGGAGAGGAAAGGAGAAGGAAGAGGAGTGGAGGTGAGGAAAGGAGAAAGGAGCAGTCAAAGGAGAGAAGAAGGAGAGCGGGAAAGTGTGTGTCATCCATGTGAAATGGGAGTGATATTGAGCTCCCCCAGGTGACAGTGCGCAAGATTTTTCAGCACAAATTTTTATAGACTCAGGATGAGCCAAGAAAAGGGCCTCTAAGTCACACTCTTCACCAAATTTGGACCTGGAAACCCACTGGGATTCTTGGAGAATTTCCAATTGAAAATCCATAGCAAATTTCCCATCCATTTATGCTTGCTTTACCTTCTGCTTAGTGTTATAGTTTTTTTTATGATCAATGTAGTCTCCAACATCAATCTTTCTCAATTTAATTTTAAGCTGAACCATATTGAGCCCATTTTTCATGCCTTCCTTAAGTAGATCCAAGGCTTGCCCAGAGATTATCCTCCATTTAGGATGCACTGAAGGGCTGTAAGATGGTTGATGATTGTGTAGTAAATTTCTAATGGAGAGATTATGTAGAGAGTAATGGTCATGATGAAACATGACTGCTGATTGACAGGTCTCACTCATTCAGAGACCCAAAGATTCCCGGAAGCTTGCTCAATGCTGTGAATGCTCCAAAGGGAGAACATGTTGTGGTGACCAAATCTGGACACCCTGGAGCAGATGAGGAAAATTTAAAATTTTTTACAATTCTTTTATTTAGGTGTAATTCATCAAAAAAAAATCTGAATTTTTTTGTATCAGTCCTCCAATTTCCTCATTTTTCCAAGCATTCCTCTGTCCCAGTGGTCTAGGACAGGCCTCTCTTGGTCTCATCACCTAGGCATCACGTTTGATTCCTTCTCTCTTTGTTCACCCCTTCCTTTTTGGCCGAACAGGCAGTCCAAGACCCGCTTGGCCCAATCTCCCTCTGCTCGGGCTATCACCCTTGTCCTACTCTACCTCATCTATGTCCTCACCTCCCTCTACACCACCTGTCTAGAACCATCAGATCCTCCCAATGATATCACCACCTCACCGGCTTGCTCATCACCCAATCAGTTACAACCTCCTCTCCCTCAACGTCCCAAGTTATCATCCAACCCATTGGGTAGTATATCTACCAGCAGTTCTCAGTCTCATGATTTGTTCAAGATTCTCTTGGAGACCAATCATCATCCTTCCCCTCTACCTGTACCTAGCCAACGTATGAGAGCTCCCTCACTCTCCTACCAACCAGTCGGATTGGATCCTCCAACTCACAACCTACTCACTCTCCCTACCCTATGGTTCCTTATCCCCCGTTTTCCATCAGCTCTATCTCTTCCCTCAATCACTCGCACCCCCCTTCCATCTTTGGGTGGGGATGGAAACGTGTCGTCTAACGCCCGCAAACATCTTCCGGCAGTCTGGTTCAATTTTTCCCCACCCCTTCTGCCTTTAGGTGAGGAGTGGGTGATCTTTGTGTTGTTGCGCACGTCTGTCTGCGGACGGACGCAAGAAAGGTGAAGGGATGAGAAAATATCCCACCCCAGTCAGGGAGTCCGGATCTTCACTGGCCCGCGTGATCTATTTTTCTGATCATCTAGTGTCAATATATATATATATATATATATATATATATATATATATATATTTCTGCTCTATCTGTAGTATCACTTGTATATAGTCTAACAGGGCCTCCTGCCCATATAAGGAGGGGCTCTCCCCTGCCTTTTGGCATGGAGGGGGGGATCTTATGGAATCTTACCAGAAAATTATCATCATTATCATCTTGAAATTGTCACGTTTGACTGAAGAGGTTTTATTAAGCTTAAAACCTGGAGTGTTAAACCTCCCTTAATTCCTTTTGATGTTGAATTCCGCCATGCTATTCTTGAGTCCCTTGAGAAGTTTTGGGTTATTCTTGTCTGAATAAGTTATTGTTTTGCTTCTAGAGAGTCATCAAACAATTAGCTTTGTCTTGTGCAGCCACCCACAGTTATCTGGTACCCTTCAAGTGCTTGATTGCAGAGAGTTGGGAAGGTTCATTGAGAACCTGGAAGTTGTTTGGGATTGAGTTGATATTTCCTAAGCTTCTGCTGAAAACCAGAGCTATTAGCTTGTGGGTGTTGTCACTTCCAATTGCCTTGTCTTGTTGAACTCTGAACAATCCTTGACTTCTTCTATTCAAGTTTTCCCTGGCATCATCTTGCCTCAGATAGTTTTGTTTCCCCAGCTACAGACTACTATCATCTTTATCCTCTTACATTTGGTCCTTTGTTTACCAGGTTCTGGAATTTGATCTCCATTACATTTAAATATTTTTGTAACACTCAGGAGGGCAGCCTAAACAGCACCTTTCCCCTCCACAGAACTGCCACGGCCTAGCACCGTTTGGAGTCTTACAACGGTAGTGATGCCAACTCAGAGTCTTATTGTTGGATGGTTGTTGTACTGCTCGGACCTTGTGGGCAAGGGATTTTTTTCATTCTTCCCATCTTTTCCTGCCTTTCTCAATTTTTTTTCAACTTTCATTCTCTCATTCCCTTTCAGTCTTCTACCTTGGATATTGATTTCAGTATTGTAGATGAAACTAAAAACTCCACAACGGCAACAAAGGAAAATAACACCAATTGGATGAATTATTGTGATCCGCAAGCAGAGGTGGCTTCATCAGACAAAGAATCATCAAGTTCTGAAACGGACTCAAGCTCAGGAAGTGATTTGTATTTGGATCCTGCCCAAACCATTGTAGCAAACGCCAAAGCAAGAGCGCCAACCCCTGCAATGGTCAAAGAACCACCTGGACAAGCTCTCCGTGACCAATCTACAATCAAACCCCCTCAACAATACAGTTTTTACCAATACTACAATCATAAAACCTTTGATCAAGCGAGTAGATGTGCTGACAGCTTCAAGTGGGGAGGGCAATCAAGAAAGAAATTTATCAATGTGAGCTAATTGAAGTCTGGGAAGACTATGAAGGGGATACTCCTCTGAATCCGTTGGACATGACATGGATATTCAAGATCAAAGACAAAGCTCACAACAACTTGATTTTTCACAAGAATGGAATTTGTGTCAAGGGTTTCAATCAATTTCATGGCTTAGAATTTGATGAAACATTTGCTCCAAATGGAAAATTGCCTTGTTAAGGGCTTTTTTTCTATGTGCCTTGAAAAACAACCTCAATATCCGGAAGTATGATGTAAAGGCTGCCTTTATACACGCGCCAAAAGAGGAAGAAGTAATCATCAAAACACAGCAAGGATGTCAATGTAAGTGTAAGTACTTAAGACTCAAAAAAAGCTTGTACGGTCTCAAAAAATCTCCAAAAAATTGGTATGGGACCCTCACAGAATGGATCAAGTCAGTGTGGTACCCCAACCTGGACACCCTGGCCAGGGCAGAGATTTTAATTTTTTTTTTCATTATCATCTTTCATGGGTATCATTATCAAAAAAAAAAAAAAAAAAAAAGATCTGGAATAGGCTTCCATTTAGTTCTCATCTCCCATCCTCTTCATCCCCAGTAATGCTGGCTCCTATTGTCAGCTCAGATCCCTGGCCTCCCTCACCAAAACCACCTACTTTTGATCCCCTCAATCCCCTCATCCTCATCATCTGCTCCATCATCACCCTGTTTTTGATTTCTTTGCCCTTGACTTCAACAATGACTACTTGGCCTTTCACGCTCAAACCCTACTCAATCAGGCTATCTTCACCAATGATGCCATTCAATCAATCCTATCCCTCTACCAACAATCTTGAATCCATACTAACTCTCATCTACCCCTACCCACCTCAGTCCTCATCATTGCTCATTCCATGGGTGGCATTGTTTCCCGCAAATCTCTCACGTCCCCTAACTACCTCAATTGTAGTATCAATACCATCATCTCCCTCAGCTCCCCTCACTCAATCCCTCCCATCACCTTTGAGCATCAAATCAAGTTGATCTACAATCATCTCAACACCCTCTGGCGTCAATCTTATTCATCTCCACTTGTGCCACCCCCCCTCAATCAAATTGTCCTTGTCTCCATCTCTGGCGGTACTTACAAGCCTACCTCTCTTCCTCCCCTCCTAGCTTGCCGTTTTCCGCAGGTTGCTTACGTTGTTGGTTGCCCGCGCGGGTCTTGGCAGTTGCAAATGCCTGTTGGACACCGGCTGGAAGTCATCCCGGGTCTTGGCAGTTGATGATGCCCGTCGGACACCGGCCGGCGGTCATCCGCGGGTCTCAGCAGTTGCCAATGCCCATTGGACACCGGCCGGCGGTCATCCGCGGCCACTGCAGTTGGCCGGGCCCGTCCGATTCCTGCGGGCATCCCCCCGTTTGGATTTCTTTGTCTTCAAGTACCTGTTTGTTTTGGTTTTTTCCTTTTGTTTTCTCATGATCTTGATCCTCATCCCAAAAAAAAAAAAAAAAAAAAAAAAAAAAAATTCCGCTCTCATTTGTAAATCTCTCTTGTAAATAGTTTATAGGCCTCTGTTCTATAAAAAGAGGGGCTCTCCCCTGCTTTTTGAGAGGAAGACATCAGATCCTCAGTTAATAGAATCATCCATAGGGGTGTGTGCCTGTGTCCCCCCCATCATTGTGAAATTTAATCCTGATCCTTATCCTGGGTATATCTTTGATTGCCCCCTGATCCATTTTGACCCTGAGTCTTTGCCCCTCTGTGGCCTTGATCACTTTCACCAACCAATAGCCTTGCTGGTTGAAGAAAAATTCCGTCTGTTGGAATTTTTGGAGTGTGTTATACCACTCCTTGATCCCTTTCTCTGACCATACGGGTCCTGATCCCTGATCACCTTTCTGGAGCCAATCACAAGTGATTGCAGAGTTCTTATTAAGCTTAAGACCTGGAGTTTTATACCTCCCTTTATTTTCTTTGGAGTTTCATTTTGCCAGCCTATTCTTGAGTCCCTTGAGAAGGGTTGAGGTTATCCTTTCTTCAAAATCAGTTACTGTTGGCTTCGGAGCTTCTTAAACATTGTGCTTTGTCTTGTACAGCCACCCTCAGTTATCTGGTACCCTTCAAGCGCTTGATTGCGGAGAGTTGGGCAGGTTCATTGAGAACCTGGAGGTTGCATGGGTTTTAGTTGATCATCCCCAATCTTCTGCTGACGACCAGAGTTATTAGCTTGTGGGCTTTGTTTATGTACAACAGCTTTTGTTCTTTGAACTCTAAGAGGACTTTAACTTCTTTTGTTCAAGTTTTTCCCTGCATAATCTTGTCTCAGATAGTGCTGTTTCATTGCTACCAAACTATTATCATCTTTATCCTCTACTCCTTGATTCCTCATTTACCAGGTTCTGGACTTTGATCTTGGTTACATTTAAATATTTTTGTAACACTCAGGAGGGCAGTCTAAACAGCACCTTTCACCTCCACAGAACTTCCACGGCCTAGCACTGTTTGGAGTATTACATTGGTTGGCTTCAAGGAGTTGGACAGTGACCCCTGCCTGTACAGAAGTGACAACAGAAAGTCTTTTCTCTTCTTTCATGTTGACAACCTAATTCTTGTGGGAAACGGTAACAACTTCAACAACATATTCAATGCTTGATTCATAAATTCTCAAGCTCACAAACCTGATTCCATCCTAGGTATGAAATTTGAAAGAACAGCAAACAGTATTTTGTTAAGCCAACCCAAACTCATCAACCATGTCTTAGAAGAACTTGGATTGCTGGAATCAAGGCCAGCCTCTACGCTGCTGAATCCCCATCTCCAACTCACCAAAGCCTTGGATGAAGACTTTGAAAAGTTCAAAGAGCTGAACATCAACTATAAGTCTGTGATAGGACTTCTCAACTACATCGCAAATAGAACTCGCCCAGATCTCAGTTACTTGGTCTCCAGTTTATCCCATTTCCAAAATAAACCAGGTCTGACTCATTGGAAGGAACTCAGACAAATGTGGCAATACCTCAATAACACCAAAGAGAAGAAACTCACTCTTGTCTATGATGAATTGAAGGGCCCAATTGAATGTTATAGTGATGCGTCCTGGGGTGAAGATCCAACCAGCCGCAAGTCACAGTCAGGCTACCTCTTCCTATCTTTTGGTTCCCCTCTCTCCTGGATTAGTTACAAACAAAGGAAAATTACATATTCCTCCACTGAAGCCAAACTGAATACTCTACTTGACTCATATCTTGAAGGCAAATGGCTCCGTCACTTGCTTGGAGAAATCTTCAAAACAATTTATTGACAACAAAGGCCTAGACAATAAATTGAAGAAGTTTGGATCAAATGCTAAAACCAGACACATGTACCTCAAGACAAAGGGACTTTGAGAAGAACTTAAAGAAGGATCTTTGACCATCCATCTGATTGAAACTGGGAAGATTTTGGCTGATCCCTTAACTAAGGCCGTCAGTCTAGCCCAACTGCAGAAGCTCTCTGACATGATCTTTAAGGTTTGATATCCAGTTAAGGGGTGTGTAGAGAGTAATTGTCATGATGAAACATGACTTCTGAGTGACAGGTCTCACCCATTCAGAGACCCAAAGATTCCCGCAAGCTTGCTCAACTCTTTGAATGCTCCAAAGGGAGAACACAGTAGTGATGCCAACTTAGAGTCTTATTTTTGGATGCTGGTTGTACTTCTTGGACCTAGTGGTCAAGGGATTTTTGTCATTCTTCCCATCTTTTCCTACCTTTTTCAATTTATTTTTGAAATTCATTCTCTCAGTCTCTTTCAGTCTCCTTGATCTCAATCTCTTGAAGGACATCTTCAAAATCAAGCACAAATCATGACAATTTACAATCTCATCAACCATCTTTCAAGCCCCTAACTCTCTAACTGGTGAGATCAATCCGCACTTACAATCATCTGAATGCCAACCAATCTATGATCTCCACTTCACTGTACATCTTTGTAACGCCGTCTCCTTGCCTCCTCTCAATGCCATAGCAAACTCTACCCAGAAAACCTCATCATGGTGTTGGTATTATTGTTCTTCTGTTTTTGTCTGGCTGTTGTTATGGTTTTACAATTCTCATTGAGCTGCTTCATGTTTTAGTCTTGCTGGTTGAAATTCAATAACTATCAGTCAAAGTAATAGATTACATGTGGGATCTGATACTTTCTGACTTGCACAGATCAGGAATTAACACTCAAAATTCCTGGCGTGAGTTTGCTATTGAGGTTTGGTGAGGCATTGCCCTTCATATACCCCAAGTCTTTCACATGCTAGATTAACATATTTATCATTCCTTTAATTGAAATTTTTGAGTGCATAGCCATGCATGGTGTTGAGTATTTTCCCGCTCTCACAACTTGCTGCGCCTCAGCGGGCGGGTACACACTGAGTCTATGATGGGGAATCCAACCTGTTTTTCTCATTTACACTCGGTCTCATCCCCTTTTACTAATTTCCATCCTTTTTGATCCTTTTTTGACCTCTTCCAATAATCTCTGTTCTTGATTGCCCTACTTTCCTATCTATCTTTCTTCCATCTATTTTTTTATTCCCTTCTATTTCTTTTTCTTCCTCAATCTCCTTGACTCTAAAAATACTCCATCAAATCACTCAACCCAATTACTTCTATCTCTGACTGGTAAGATGTCTATTTATCCAATAAAGCCTTATTGAACCCAGTCTGACTCCATACCATGACTAGCCACCTCTATCTATACTCAAATCCCATCCCTTCTGTTTCCTCTGATTGTCTCTCCATTCATAAATCTCTCATAACTTGAAGCTGTCTCATTAGGCAATTCTTATTGATCTACACTCCTCAGCTGGTTCTTAGTTCTCTAGAAATATAATCAGATCTCATTA
Source organism: Puccinia polysora (assembly GCA_025617555.3). Lineage (NCBI taxonomy): Eukaryota > Fungi > Basidiomycota > Pucciniomycetes > Pucciniales > Pucciniaceae > Puccinia > Puccinia polysora. The sequence goes on from CM062626.1 coordinate 25,234,727, forward strand.
AAGTTAAAAGCCAAAAGAACTACCTACAAATCTAACCAATCAAGTCATGAACAAACCAGCAGGAGCAAATGACTAACTTCATCAAGTTTTCTGAAAGCATCCATAAAGGCTATACCCCCCTTAAATGAAGAGAACTATTCTATCTGGCGAGAAAAGATGCTTATGCTATTTGACCTCAAAGATATTAAGGACGCTATCAATCAAGACTCTGGCCCTTTTTTATCAAAAAAAGATAGAGAAATCAGGGCAATACTATTATCCAAGCTTGACAGTACCACTCAGGCAAATGTTGTTAACTCCACAAAAATATCTTCTTCTAAGCTTTTATGGGCCAAAATTAAAAGAAGATTTGCCTCCTCAGAGACAGAAAATAAAGCAAGGTTATTCAATCATTTGCTCCATTCCGCCTTCCACAAAAATGCCATTGAGGTTTCCATCACCAAAATGAGAAAAGCCATCATGAGGATGACAGATTTTGGGATCAAATTTCCTAATGATATCCTGGCGTAATTACTACTGTTCAAATTTGCTCCAACACTCAAAAACCTCAAGCAACAAATTATGCACGTAGAAAAGCACTTGAAAATGGATGTAGTTTTCAACCTTCTTATCCAATACCACAATGAGAGAAAGGCCTAATCCAAACTTAGTAAACCATCCACAGATGTCTCACTAGTATCAACCAAGATGAGGAACTACAAGCACAAGAAGAAGACAAAGCTGATATTTTTTGAAGGATATCATGATCCCAAAGCACCTCATGTAGAGTCTTCTTGCTTTCATCTCCACCCTGAAATTGCTCCTGAATGGTGGATCAAACAACAAAACAAATGGAAAAATAAGAACAAGAAGAATCCGACCATCAACTATCATGCCTTACTGACTCTCTGGATCAATGGGGATAAAAATTCTGATCTACTCTTGGACTCCAGGGCTAATTTTCACATCTTTAACAATCTGAAATTTTTCTCATCCATAAAACTACAAAACAATTCCAAAGAGATAAAGAATGGAAAACTGGAACCTAATTTCAAAATACAAGGAATTGGAACAGTCAAACTAGAATGGAAAAATTTGGTGATCACACTCAAAGATTGCCCTTACGTACAGGACATAGTGGTTAATCTGATTAGTCCTGGACTTCTTGCAAAGAAAGGTTGTAACCTCACTCAAACCCGCGATACATTCATAGTAACTCAAGGAGATCAAATTGTGTTGAAGGGCTTGATAAGGTACAACTTGTTTGTCATTGAAAAACCTTGATTGGCTGGCCAGAGTAATGCTGTAAATATTACCAACCAATCTTCTAAATCTTCTTATACTCTATTAGATTTTCACAAAATGTACAGCCATGCATCTATCTCTATGCTCAAACCTCTCCTAAAGGATTGTTTTTCCAATGATGAACTCCAGACTTTTCAATGCAACAGCTGCGTCAAGAGCAAGATCACCAAATCCCCCTTTTCCAATGTTTCTACTCCTGCAGGTAAACCCTTAGAACCAATTCATCTCAATTTAGTTGGTCCCATTACTCCCCAATCAAAGGCTGGCCATCAGTACCTACTGACTCTGGTCAACAATTATACTGGCTACCTTGCATGCTTTCCTCTAAATTTCAAAGATCAGACTCCCAAAAAAATTGTAAATATTCTGGAGACCAAATACAAACTTTTAAACTACTATCCTTATGGAATATTCTTGGATAAAGGAACAGAATTTACTAATTCTACCCTGAAAGACTTTCCCAAGGAAAAATTAATGAAAATTTGCAATTCCAAACCTTATCATCCTCAAAATAGCAAACAAGCTGAAAGAGCTAATAGGAAAATCATAGAATCAGCCCAATCCACCTTCTATTTGTCCCGCCTAGCCAAGAATTACTGGCATATAGTGACATGTAGTTGTTGCTTTATGTTAAACCAGATCCCTTGAGAAGGTAACCAATTGTCTCCCTGGGAACTCATGTTTGGTAAGATCCTCCCAGCTAATTACTTAGAACCAGTAGGTTCTTCTGTGATGTACCTTGCCAATCATCTTCAAAAAGGAAAAAATTTGACAAAAAAGGTCTCAAAGGAGTCCTAATTAGATTTGACCCCATCTTTCACTCTTACTTAATTCTGAATATGCTTGGAACAGTCATAGAAACTAATCACGTTAAATTCCTCAAAAACCAACTGAATGAATTTCATTCTTCAAATTGCCAGGCCTGGATATCTTTTCTCAATCTGATTTTACTTCCTACAAAACTGATTTCATTACTAATGAGAAACAATACTTGATTAGGGAACCTACCTTGGAATACTCTGATTCTGACTCTGATCAAGAAGATATTCTCCACTCTACACCTCAACCTCTGCCTCCTCCTTCTCATTCTGAACCAGAACCACCTCATCAAAAAACCAATCTACATCCTAGACATGAACTTTGGAAACCTCAAAGGTACGGCTTTCATCATTACTATGAACCTCCCTCTTATAAGGCCGCCCAAAAATGTTCCAAATGGCCTAAGTGGAAAGAGGCTTCTGAGGAAGAAATTAACTCAATCAAAACTCAAGAGGTTTGGGAATAATATTACGACATACCCAATAATATACTAAAAACAACATGGGTATTCAAAGTGAAAGAAAATTGCCATGGAGAGCCCATGAAATACAAAGCACATTTTTGTGTACAAGTTTTCAATCAGTTTCAAGGTATAGATTTTGAAGAGACTTGGGCTCCAACTGGGAAACTTGGATCCCTTTGTCTTGCTCTGGTCTATGAATTAAAGAATAAAATGACTTTCACTCAGTTTGATGTAAAAGGGGCTTTCCTTCATGCTCCCTTGAACAAAAATGTGATAATCAAAACTCCTGAAGGATCAAATCAAAAATCTCCCTATCTGAAATTAAAGAAATCACTCTAAGGTTTACGTCAATCACCCAAGAATTGGTATGAGACACTCACCGTGTGGATCAAATCTCAAGGATTCCGTGAATCCACCAGCAATCCCTGTTTGTATCTTATATCTAATTTGGGGGAAGTCCTTTACTTCCATCTTGACAACCTAATCTTAGTAGGAAAATCTGACTCCTTTGCAGTCAACTTCTTAAAAAGATTCTCCAATTCTTCCTGTCACTCGCCAAATACAATCCTTGGAATGTTAATGGAATTAAACGGAGACAGTATATTTCTAAGTCAACCAAAACATAACAATAGAGGCCTAGAAGAATTGGGTCTTACCTACTGCAAAGAAATTAATACACTTCTTACTCGAAACTTTCATCTTGAACCAGCATCCAACAAAGACCATGCTCAGTTTGGTCAACTCAATATCAACTATTGATCTACAATTGGATTGCTAAATCATCTTTCTCAATAAACTCATCCGGATATTTCCTTCACCGTTTCAGGCCTGGAAGGATTTAATGCAAAACTGTTCAAACTCATTGGAAAGAAGTACGTAAAGTATGGAAATACCTCAAGACCACTAGGGACTTCAGGTTGAATCTGAAGTATGATTTGTCCAAGGACAGTATCTTGGGCTATAGTGATGCTATGTGGGGCAATGATCACACTTCTTGCAAGTCTCAAACCGGATATATAGTACTACACTACAGCAGTCCATTCCTCTGGAATTCCTCAAGACAGCGGAACGTAACATACTCCTCTACAAAATCTGAACTCAACGCTTTACTTGATTGCTACCTTGAATTGAAGTGGATCACCCACCTCGTGGATGAAATCTATGGTTCTTCCTCTACCAAACCAACAATATATGTGGATAATAAAGGATTAGACAATAAAATAAAAAAATTTGGGTCACACTCCAAGTCATGACACATCAAAATTAAAACTAAAGGCCTAGGTGAAGACTTTTCTCTTTCTAAGTTTGAACTCAATCTTGTCTCCACGGATAAAATGATAGTGGATCCTTTAACTAAAGCTACCTCTGTTGTGGCCCTCCAACTCCTTCAACAAACCATATTTCCTAATTAATCATTAATCCTAAGTCAAATCTCCTCTTATCAGTCAAAAGGGGTGTTGAGTAATTTCCCGCTCTCACAACTTGCTGCGCCTCTGTGCGCGGGTACGCACTGAATCTATGACGGGGACTCAAACCTGTTTTTCTCACTTACACTTGGTCTCATCTTCTTTTACTAATCTCCATCCTTTTTGATTCTTTTCTGACCTCTTCCAATAATCTCTGTTCTTGATTGCCCTACTTTCCTATCTATCTTTCTTCTGTCTATTTTTTTATTCCCTTCAATTTCTATTTCTTCCTCCAATCTCCTTGACTCTGAACATAAGTCATCAAATCACTCAATCCAATTACTTCTATCTCTGACTGGTAAGATGTCTATTTCACCAATAAAGCCTTATTGATGTCAGCTTGCTACTATTGCAAAGCAAGCTGCAAAAGTAAAAAAAATAACATAAAAATAATAATAATATAATTTACATAAGAAGGAGTACGAAAAAAGAAATGGATTCTCCACCATAAATTAGGTAGGGTCACTCACTGACCCCACCCTTGAAATCCAACTCCTTATATTTTTAAATAATTAAGGGAAGAAAGACCAAAATACTACAGCTCTACTTTTGAGCTTTTGATAAATTTAATAAGTCACACGTACTTTCACGTATAGGTTTCACACCTAAAATTCAGTCAGACTTGAGGTGTTGTGTATATTTTAGGAGTTAGGGACGGAAATGTGTTTTGTCACAATTCCCACACATAGCAGCGGCAGCCAATGCACCCGCGCGCGGCTGATATACAGCCCTGTCACTCTGTCAAGGTCTTGTACGCAGTCCCGGGCCTCTGACAAGTACGCAGCCGCGGGAATATGGGTTGACAGAGTGACAGGCGACCTGAGAGGCTTAGGTACTGCCTAAACATGCTACAACCCACACGGGAACATTCTACATATGTAATAAATGTTCCTGTGGATAGTAGATAGTCTAAAAGTACATAATATTATATAAAAATACTTAAATAACCCTTATACATATTTTTTATTAAATATAATTCAAAGTACCAAGAATGTCGAAAATAAAACAATGACAACTTCTAAAAATGTATTAAAATACTTTAATATACTTTTATGAGAATTAATACACATCAATATTTTTGTGACATACTAAGAAAACCAATGATGTAAAAATATTAAATGAATTCTCATGAATTATATTTTTAAGTAATTATATTAGTAAATCAACTGGAACCCGAAAATAAGGAGTAAAATCAATATCATGACTTTACTCCAGTTTATAATACATAATGAGAACTCACCTGACATCAGGTTGTCCATAGAAATGTCTATTTAAATAATTAGTGAATTACAGGGAACATTTAATAAGGATAATTAATTAAATAATACATAAATGGGACAGATTAGTGTTATCACATGTCCTAATATCTATTATAAAGTAGAATAATTCCCATACCCTGAGTAATTAGATGCTGACCGTGCTATAGAACCAATAATACGTGGAAGGCTACCCCTGGTTACCCTTCTAGCCTTATTTTCCGTCCCTTTGAGCCCCTGTACCCCTCAGAAGGACAATGTTGGGACTCCAAAAGCTATAAATAAAGAGCTCTTTCAAGGATATTGATGGGCAGAGAACCAGTTATATTTATATCCAGACACCGTGCCAACGTAATAAAATACTTATAAGAGATAGGTTAGTGATTTATGGCTAATTCTGATCAATAATATCTGTCCTCAACCTCTTTTTTTATCAATTAAAACTGCTGAAAAACCTTATAACCCCAGTATACAGGTTTAACCAATCAGTGCACGTCTCAAACAGATACCCAAAGGATTTAATAATATACCAGTGAGTTTTTTTATCCTTTCTCTGTCGTGGCAGCTTGGTTACAAGGCTCTGCAACTCAGCATGTATTTTACATACATATTATCTTTGGTTACAATATCCTTTAAACTAAAGATCCCAAAGTAACCACAACTACGTGTTTTCATACTGAAATCCCTGAAGAGAGGTGTTAAAGATCCCCAATATAATTGTGGCCCCTCTATAAAAATATTTAATAATCAATTTATTCATATTGATTTATAACAATTAACCATAACCAAACTAATTAAACTTGCAATAAGCTTAATCCAAATATTTTACGGATTTTTGCTGCGTTTATTGAATAATATATTTATTATTTATTCTATCACCCCTGGTAGCTAAAGGATAGAAAGAGTCTTGGCATCCAGGAGGCTGACAATTGGGGGTCTGGCCAGCAAATATTCCCTTTTAGTTTTTTAATACCTTAGACCAGACATTTCACAAAAAAATAAATCAAAGATAAATATATCTGACTTTATAACCGTGATTTATCATAAAATTCTTTTACAGTAGATTTAAAAACCAATTCAGAGTTAATAATCTATTATTTAAATCTTTTAAAGATAATAAAAGAAGAATATATTAAAAATTATAAACCTACTGGTTAGAAAGCTTTACCTCAAGCTGAGCAACTTAATATGTCTTCTGCACATAAACACTTAGATAAAATCCTTGAACAAGAAGATCTTGAAAGGCGCATCAACTTTCAGGCCCTATTAAGGAAACATAAAGCTTGGAAGAAATACCGTATAAATTAATTTTTGAAATATAAAAGTAAGTATGGAACTTTTATTACCATATTATTTTTTTAAAAAAATAATATTGATCTATTTTATAAACCAATAAAATAAACTTTTTTATCAGTGAACCCTCCTGTACCAGAAACCACCGCCACTGAAGTTGTTTTATTGGATCAAGAAATCCTGGATATCTCTGGACGCCCTGAAAATATTGATTGGGCAGGTGAAGATCTCATTGGAACACACCAAGACCCCATAGGATTACCTACTAAGGATCAATTTAACCCCAATAAAGTCTTGGTACCTTTGAGCATCAACTTAAGTGACTTTCAAATAAAACTTATTTTGACCGATTTTTTCTGTAAAATACTTATAAACATATTATTCTAAAATTAATAGACGTAACACAAGAGCCTCAGGGAGAATTAACTCCTATGGATCTTTTCCAACAGCTCCCAGTTACTTTGAGACCACCAATAAGGACAACCATGAAGGGACTGGAACCCATGAATCAAATTTTGATGGACAAGGAGCAGCACCAATCACTTCTGCCCTCTCCCAACCTATAGCTAAGGAAGGTAGTAGAATCAAGCCAACCTCCTTTACAAGAAGATTCCCTGCAGCCACCCCAGCAGAATCTGGCCAAGGAAGCCAGAATCAAAGACTTAGTCAAAGGGCACGTGAAATATTGGGAACAATTCAAAGAGGCCCAAGCCAAGGAAGACATGGTGTCTATGAAAAAGATAATCTCCCAGGCAAAAGCCACCCAGATAGCTATTAAGAAAATGATTCCAAGGAAAGAGGTAGAACCCTATGTAGAAAAGTGGAATACTTGGGATCAATTAGCCTAACTGAAAGGCAAAGGATCAGGAAAGAAGAGATCCTCTTCGCATCCCAAACCAAACGGAAAGAAAGACTGGGATCAGATAATATCCCTAGCTCAACAATGGAAAAATGTTTAAAAAAAATTAGCTTCTAATTCTGAGCCCAAACAAACCTCTGATGTAATTAATTCCTTTTCTAATGATATGCTTCATAATTTCAAAATGGTTTGTGAAAATTTGGAGGGTGTTTATACCCAAATTGATAAATTAACCTCATCAGTTGCCAAATTGATTAATAACAAAACAAAGACAGTAGGAATGGAAGAAATCAAAGAACATACAGAACAGTTATTGGAGACAATTAATCAAGGTAGGATCAGACAGACTCAAAAAATTAAAAATATGTTATCAGGAATCCAAGAAGATTTTATCATGTCTTTCCACCCCTTAAAAGAAGAATTGGTAACCACTACTAACAGCTCTATTCTATTCCTTAGTGAAAAACTGGATGTGCTTAATAACAAAGTGGACCTGCAACTTAATCTGATCAAAAATGATCTTAGAGACTTGAAAGTCCGTCTTAGCAACCCCTTGGGGAGTACCACAGAGGAAACAAACCTCCCAGACAAACCACTACTCCTTATGCACCACCCTTATTAGGAATGCATAGGAGTGAAACCTTTAGGCCTAGTCCTACTCCTGAGATGGAGCAAGCCCTCAAACTGACACCCCCTATTTCTGAATGGCCCAAGTTCCCCGGTGAAGGAGAATACAATCATATAAATTTTATTACATTTATTGACTAAACTACTAACTCTTTTGACCTAACAGAAGCTATAGCTGTAGTCAGGCTGACCAGACTATTTGAAGGAGTAGTATTGGACTGGTTTATCAGTAAAAGAGAAGAAGTAGGATCCTTAACATGGAATTCTTGGAAATTCCTGATTAAAGAACAATTTGGTTCTAGAATGTGGAAAAGAAAAATGATGAAAAATTTCGAAAATTCCTCATTTGACCACTCCAAGGATAAACCTCACAAATGTTGCTTTGAAAAGAAGAAAAGGTGTAATTGCTTCTATCCAGATGCTGAGAAAGGGGAAGTAAATGAAAGAATCCTCAACCTGTGTCCTGGAAATCTTAACAATAGTGTAAGATATAGGATGAGTATGGATGCTGACTTGCCAACTCCAATCAATTTGCTAGAAGAAGTAATAGACATGAATGGGCTAGACAAGAAAGCCCCTTCTAGACCCAAAGAGAACTATAACATTAAAAAAAACCAGAGAAAAACCTCCTCTGATGAATACCTCTTATAATAAAAAACCTAATGAGAATAGGGATAAAGAGAGGATGCCTGCAACTTGTTGGAATTGTAACAAGACTGAACATATGAGACAAGAATTCCCATTAACAAAAAGAAAGATAGCATTCTTGGAAGGAGAGCAGGAGGTTGAAGGGAATCAGAAATATGAGATATAGCTGATACTGAAGGATCCCTTTCTGAATGTGAATTGGTCCTGACCAATCCTTTTAATGTTATAGAAGGAAATATAGGCTCTTCTGTAGAAATCAATAACATCCATGGGTATTCTAGCTTGCCCCAACAATGGGATCCTACCATAATTTCTAGAAATATTATGGATTTCAAACCATTAACAGTTAAACCTATGAGTGGGAAAAGTTATACCACTGGTCAAACATGTTATGCAACAGGATTGTACAAAAACAGACCTATAAGGTTATGAATGAATAGTGGAGCCTTTTGCTCATGTGTCTGTGCTGAATTCTCAAAAAAATGATACCCCAATTGGAAAGAAAACCTTCTGCCCGGCCCAAAAGCCAGGTTTAGCTCTTGAAACTCTACCATGAATGCTATTGGAGTATGGATGGCTCCTATAATACTACCTCATACTAAAGGATCTTTGAGGATACAAGTGGAATTTGTAGTATTGCTTAATGGACTATGTGACTACCTGATACTGGTTAATGATGCATTATGTCTATATGGTAAATATTTGTTCCAGAGTAAAGGGACATACTTCACAGTAGGTGTTAATTGGGACAAGAAGTTTAAGATATGCACCATTCAGTCTAACTTCCCCTCCTCTACTTATCAAAAGCATTTAGAAGACTTTGACCAAGAATATTTCTCTCAAGCAGCTCTGAATATGAAACTTTCTGAGGAACAGAAGAAAGATATATTGTGTCAGCTCTCTGATACCAGAAACCTCGCAGTCCTTTAGCTACAGAGAGTGATAAAAATACTGGAATAATAATAATAATTATTATTCCAAAAATAAATGCTTAAAATCTCAAATAAATAATATAATAAGAGAAGTTGCAAGTCTTAATTGGTTTGGTAATAAATGGTTTTCAATATAATATAAAAGAGTGGCCAAATTATTATACTACTGGGGATCTTTACAGACTAGCAACCTCTCTTCAAGGGGCCTCCTTAGGCCGTTTAAGAACCTTGGAATGAAGATGTGTGCCTTAGAAAGGAATTATTCCACTTCTGGCTGGGCGTAACAGCACCAATGGCAAAGAAAGGAAGGGAAAAATTCACTCTGAGCACTTTACCACAAGAATCCTGAAATAATTGGAAGGGTTTCAGAGCAGATGGGGTGGATTGCTTGACTATACTTCAAGGGTTGATTGGTTAACAAGAATAAATAATACTACTACACAATAAGTCATAAATCGCTTGCTTATTTTCATAAAAGCACTTGATTAAGAATGAAACGGTTTCTGATTGATAAAAATAATTCGTGGTAAACTTGATTAACTTTTGGATTAATGGATCCAAAGAGTTCTGTATAAATACCTTTTTGGGGTGATTTTTGAGCTTCTCAGGGAACGTAGAGAGGGTTCTGCTCGTGGGCTGAGGCTGGCAAGCCAGTCGGGGGATGATTGGCACGTCTACTTGGTGCTGTCAATCAGCTGACCTTAGATCTGCTTGATTTCTGTACTATTTTAGCCACAGGATCTGTTAATCTGTTATGGTGTAAATTTGATCATTCTGTACTCATCCTTCATTTGTACTATTGGTATTGCTTTAAAGCGGAAAAATGTGTCTGTTTACTAATTGCCCATCATCTGGTGATTACGTAGATAATCTTTGATAATTTTTATGAACACTCCTTGTAGTGTTTTGTGGTCTTCAAAGATCAGGGTCAGTGATTTACGTGGTAATTGTTGATCTTTGATTTATTATTAAAAAATGTTTTAAACTTATTTTTCATTAATTTTATTTGATTTATGATCTTTTGAGATCATTAGTAATGCATATGTCAATTTGTTACATATGCTAGGCAACTCTAACTAGGTTGTAGCTCTTCTGAGCGGTACCTGGTTGTCAGATTAGTCACAACTGATCCAGACGCGGGGATCAGTTAGTACAGATGCGGGCGGGGTAGGATCCGCTGCCTGCGTGGCAGATTTAGCTGCGCGCGGGTCTCTAGTACGCGGGAATCTGCTACTACAAGTATGTAGGGATATGTAATGATGCAGGGCTGCGCATGGGAATTGTGACATAACACATTTCCGCGTGTAACTCTTAAAATATCCGCAACACCTCAATTCTGAGTGAATTTTAGGTGTAAACCCTATACGTGACAACACGTGTGAAATATTAATATGGCCAAAAAGTGCCATAATGGTGTTGTAATTTTTAGTACTTTTCTTTTTAATTATTTTAAAAATGTAAGGACTTGCAATTCAAGGGTGGGGTCAGTCAGTGACCCTACCTAGTTTTGGTCGAGGAATCCATTTATTTAATAATATTTATGGATTTCTCACTCCTTATTTTTTTAATTGAGATATTCTTATTTTTCATAGGTTTTTGTTTCTATTGACAGGTTGCTCTGTACATAGTAGTAAGCTGACATTCCCCCACTCCAAGATATGTCTATATCTGAAAAAAAACATTTTGGGTCAATGCCTTCTGCTGGCTCTGTAATTCATTAGGTGTATGGGTCCGTCAGGGATATTATTTTCAGGAAACCATTCATCTTTATCAGCTGATTCTCTCTTGTATCTAACTAGGTAGAGTCTGACGTCTTTTCCATTGATCCTATCTTTTTTATCTTTAAGGATCTTGCTCATTTTTCCTTTGTACTTTTCAGGCTCTTCTGTAAGAGGTATTTCAAGTGAAAGAGTATGTTCTCCATTCCTTGGATGGTAGTGTTTGATGAGACTTACTGGGAAGACTGGACGTTTCCTAGAAAGCTCCTCACTAAGGATTACTTCCCCAGCATTTTTACCATGAAATTCATTAATGGTGAAAGGTCCAACAAAAGCTGGTCTAAGCTTTCTATTTCCAGCTAAGTTGGTAAAGTTGGTGGTAGAGATCAAGACTTGATCACCAATCTTGAAATCAGGTTCCTTATGGGTTTTATCCCACCTTTGCTGGTTATACTCCACAGCATCCTGGACAAACTTAACAGCATGTTTGTTAGCTACATCTATCATGTTTTTGAAATCAAGTGATGTAGGGTGAATATTTGTTAGCTCCTGGTTAAGGGTATCCTTGGTTAATCAAGGAATCCATCCTCTTTCCAGTATTTAGGGTGCTTCCTTAGTAGTAGAGTACTTGCTACTGTTGTAGGCCATCTCCAGTGCAGGTAAAAGGCTAACCCAATTGTGCCAAGAACCATCATTATTCTTGTATTCTATTCCAAAGCCACAGAATCTACTCAGCATGTCTTCCAGGGTCTGAATCATTTTTTCAGCTAAGCCATCTGTCTGAGGTTGATATGCTGTAGGGGAAGCTAAGGTGGTTCCAAGCATATCATGAAGATTTCTCCAGAACTCAGAGGTAAATTTAGGATCTCTGTCACTGATAATAATCTTGGGAACTCCAACATCAGCAATGAGTATGTTCCAAAATAATAGGGCAACTTCCATAGCAGTGTCTTCCTTGTGGTTAGTTAGAAACTTTGCTTTCTTGGAGAACCTATCAACAATGACTAATACTGAGTCGTAGGAATAGGCTCCTCCTGGTGGTAGTCCAGTTACAAATTCCATGTTGATGATCTCCCATCTTTTCTTTGTTTCAGCAATCTTTTGCAGTAGACCAAACCGTTTCCCAGTGGTCCTGTTGGACCTCTGACAATTTTCACAACTGGTAACATACTGTATAGTGGGGTCTCTCCAATTAACCCACCAAGCAGTTTTTTTAACCTTATCTAAGGTTCTATCAGAAAATAAATGACCAGATGAGCAGTTATCATGGCACTCAGCCAGGAAATGTTTGATATGGTCATCCTTAGTTAGGACTAACACTTGAATGTTGATGCCTATAATATACTAGACCATCCCATATGGTGAACCTTCTGGCTTTGCATTGTTTCAAAAGAGGTTCAGGTATGCTATTGATCAATTCAGATTGTGGAGAAGTACTTTCCATAATAGTGATCAGAGTCTTTATGCCAGAACTGTAAGATTCTTTGATTGAGTTGAACAATGATTCATTCAATTCACAAATGTGGATTTCCATTATAGGAGCTTCAATTTTCAACCTGTTTATGTTAACTTAGGGAAGATATCATTATCCTCTGGATCATAAGCAGGGTTACTTGGTCATTAGGTAAAGCATTCCTGCTCAAACTATCAGCATTCTGGTTTTTAGTCCCAGCTTGATGAACTATGGTCATCTCACCTCTGTATTTTTGTATGGATATCTGCCATCTTAACATGTGCCTACTAGGGATCTTGATGTTCATCAATGTCCTGAAAGCATTGCAGTCAGTAATCACAGTGAAAGTTGTGCCTTCCAGGTAATAATGGAGTTTCTCTAGAGCCCATACTAAGGCAAGACATTCCATTTGACTTTCACCGTACCTTTTCTCAGTGTCTTTAATTTTTCTGGATATGAAGAGTATAGGTTTTTCAACTGGTTTGTCATCCTCTATGACTTCTTGGTGTAAAGCAGCTGCTAGCCCTTCCATGCTGGCATCTATGTAGAGTTTGAAAGGTTTAGAATAATCTGGCTGAATCAGTACTGGAGCTGAGGTCATTGCAATTTTGAGTTCCTCATAGTTCTTGACTCTGTCATGAGTCATTTCAAACACGCTGGTGTTGTTGCAGATCTCATACAGGCATTTGGTTAGAAGAGCAAACTTTGGTAAGTACTTTCTATAGTAGCTGCAGAAGCTGATAAAGGATAGGAGTTCAGTTTTATTCTAAGGCATAGGCCTATTAATTACTGCTGCTATCTTTTCTTGGTCAGCAGCTTAAGTTAGTCCGGAGACAATGTGTCCTAAGTCTTTGAGTTCCCCATAGCCAAATTTACACTTTTTCATTGATACTTTCAATCCCACGGCAGAGATGGTTTTGAGGACTAGCCTTAATTTCTCCATGTGAGTATCCCAATTATCAGAGTAAATGATAACATCATCAATGTATACCATCATCCATCCCTGTCTGATAAATAATCCTAGGACAATGTCCATCATCCTTTGAAAATGAGAAGGAGCATTTTTTATACCAAAAGGCATCCTAAGATACTCATAAATTCCCATATGACAGATAATTCTCATGAATTTCTGGCTATCAGGGCTGATAGGTATTTGGTGAAAACCTTTCAGCATGTCCATGGTAGTGATGTACTTAGCTTTGGACAGGTTATGCAGAGCATGGTCAATCCTTGGAATGGGATAATAATCAGCTTGGGTGTAGTTGATAAGCATTCAGAAATCTCCAACCATTCTTGACTTATCATTGTGCCAAGCTATAATTACTGGGTTAGTGATATCCACTTGTTCATTGTGTCCTACTTTCCTTAAGACTTGTAAGTCAACCAACTCTTGAATATGAGTTTCTAGAGCAGCTCTAGATTTTGGACTAGAGGGGTAAGCAGGTCTCCTGAGGTTAGGTGGGTAAGGAGGCTTAATGGTCAGAGTTAGGATCATATCATGTCCTTTGATGTTACCAATGGGGTGATCCTTTGCACAGAAAACATTCTGATTTTCAAAGCATACTTGTAGGATATCCTGTTTCTTTTCTTCATTGAGAAGAGAATTCAAAGCAGCTTGAGAGAAGTATTCCTGATTGAAAATCTCTAAGTGTTTTTCATAAGTTGAATCAGAAGTTTGAGTATTGACATGGCATATTTGGAACTTCTTATTCCAGTCTCCACCTATAGTGAAGTATCTACCCTTGCTTTTATTCCAAAGCAAGGGTATCTACCCTTGCTTTTATTCCAAAGCAAGGGTATCTACCCTTGCTTTGGAATACACCTATACAATATAAGCCAAGAGAATCATTTCCAACAATAAAATAATCACATACTCCGTTTTGGAGCACTACAAATTCAATTTTCAGTTTGAGTGATCCTTTAGAGTGAGGGAGTATGATATCAGAAGACCACACTCCAACATAATGGAGAGCAGAATTACAACTGCTGAACTTAGCCTGAGGTACTGGTAGTAATTTTGGTTTCAAGTTTGGGTCTTGTTTCTCCAGATAAGTTGAACCAACACAAGAGCAAAAGGCTCCACTGTCTAAAAGTAACTTAACAGGGGAACCTTGGATTAAACCAGTAGCATAGGATGTTTTGCCTAAAGTGTAACCTTTACCGGAAGAAGGTTTTAGAGTCAAGGCCTTAGCCTCAGAGATGTGGTGAATCTTCATGTTGGGATTCCATTTTTGAGGTAAGTTGGAATCCTCATTGAAGGAATTTATTTCCAGAGAAGACTCAATACTTCCTTCAATAAGATTGATGGGGTTGGTCATCATTAAATCACAATCAGAGAGTGATCCATCAGTATCATCAAGGTGAGGGTCAGGATTTTTATACTCTTCTCCTTCAATAAGATTAATCCTTTTCCTAGGTAGAGGAAAATCAGGTTTTACGTTTCCTGTTTGGTTACAGTTTCAACATACTTTTTCCTTTGATTCTGGAGTCTTCTTGACTTCCAACTTAGGTGGATTAGTAGCAGGGGATTCCTTACTTTTGGCAGTATATTCTTCCCTGTTCCTATTATTTTTTTCCCTGGGGAGTTTATTGACTCTTTTATCAAGACCAGTCATATCAATAGTTTCCAACACACCTATTAAGGTAGAAAGATCTGAATCCATTGGCATCCTGCACCTTACACTGTGGTTGATTTGTCCGGGAAAAAAGTTGAGGAGTCTTTCATTGACTTCTTCTTTATCAGCATCCGGGTAGAAGCAGTCTAACCTCTTTTTCTGGTCTAAGCACCATTTATGAGGTTTTTCCTTTGATTAATCAAATTGGGAGGTTTCAAAATTTTGCATCATCTTTTGTTTCCAAATCCTTGTACAAAATTGTACTTTGATCAATTCTTTCCAAGAACTCCAGGATAAAGATCCAACATCTTTTCTTTTATTGATAAACTAATCAAGAGCTACTCCTTCAAATAGTATGGGCAATCTTACCACACCTATTGCATCAGGGAGCTCATAAGAAGAAAGAGTATAGTCAATAAATTTAATGAAACTGACATGGTTGTATGCTCCTTCTCCAGAGAATTTAGGCCATTCAGTAATGGGAGGAAGTAACTTCAAAGCCTGCTTAATCACAGGAGTAGGACTGGGTCTGAAAGACTCATTCCTAGTTATCCTGGTTCTGGGAGGAACACTAGGAGCACTGGTGAACCTGGCAGGTCTAGTTTCTTCGAGGTCAATGACCGGAGAGTTAGTACAATTGGCCTTAAGATCTCTGAGATCATTCTTAACCATTCCTAACTCCAAATCAAGTTTATTGCTTAATAAGTCAATTTTGTTAATCAGATGAGCTGAAGGGGTAGGACTAGTTTTCTTAACTTCTTCCTTAAGCTGGTCCATGGTTGCAAGAATATCTTCCTGAAGAATCGATTGGTTATCCTCAATATGTTTCATCAGGTCCAACTTACTAGCTTTTATACTATCCTTTATTTTTTGTATTTCCAACTCATCAATCCTCATAATCTGAGACTGGTTATCAATCACTCTAAAAATACTTGAACTCAATCTGTCCAATTGTTGATAAACTTTGTCAAAGCATTGGCTAATAATAGTAAAACTGTGAGACAAATTTACAGAAAAGCTATTAAGAGCTTCTACATCTAATTGTGGTACACCTTTTTCCACGTTTGGGCTATAGATATTTTGT
The DNA here is from genome assembly GCA_025617555.3 of Puccinia polysora. Lineage (NCBI taxonomy): Eukaryota > Fungi > Basidiomycota > Pucciniomycetes > Pucciniales > Pucciniaceae > Puccinia > Puccinia polysora. The sequence continues at coordinate 25,251,244 of CM062626.1, forward strand.
TTTCCCAATCTTTTGGGTTCCTTAACTTCTGATTGGCTGAGGACCTCTTCTTTTTATGGTCCTTTCCCTTTAAGGAAGCTAACTGATCCCAAGGATTCCAGTTCTGCACATAGCCTTCTACTTCTTTCTTTGGGATCAACCTTTGCAGAGCAATCTGAGATTTCTTTGCCAGAGAAATAGCTTTTCTCATACCTGGTTGATCCTCCTGGGTCTGAGCCAATTTGAATTGTTCCAAATAGCTCATGTGTTCTATCACTAATACCTTGACTCTTTCCTCCTTGTTTGAGTCCAGCTGGGGTGGCGTAGGAGGACCTGTACCCTCCTGGGATAACCTGGTGGGCAACGGGTGGTTCTTCAACAGACTGTTGGTCAATTTGGCGGCCGCGGTTGTTTCCTTAGTCATCCTGTGTGATTCTATGGTCACGGGTTTGAGCCCCCTCATCGCGCTTGCAACTGGAGTCCTTGCGCGTAAGGGTTCCTCCAGGCAGATATCCATACGACGGGGCTCTTCCTGTTGCGTGGGTGTTGTGCCTATTTTGATACATAGAACCAAAAAATGAGTAAGTCTTTTGTCAAAACTTTTGAAAAAAGACTTTAAAAATATAAAAATAATATTTTTCATGTGTTTCATATTTTTAATAATTTTTATATATATTTTAACTCACTTAAAGTTAAATTCAAGGGTACCAACACGTGGTTGGGATCACAACTGTCCTAGGGGGGTATTCCAATGGGGTCTGAGTGAGTTCCAATCAGATCCTGGGATAAATCCAAGGGTAAGTTCAAGGGTACACTGTCTGGGACGTCTTCTAGGAGGTCCTGATCAATGAGATCACTAAAAAAAATCCACTGAGATGGATAAAAAAAAATATAATTTTAATATTTTTTTGTATTTTTACGTGTTAAACTGATATTTTTAGACAAAAATAATCACTTTGATTAATTTTGGATTTTTCTTTATCCCCAGAATTATTTAGTTTATAAATATAAAGCTTCCTTTGAGAAATTTTGCCCTCTTTATGTTTCCTTAATAAAGAATTAAAATGGATAATTTTTTCAATCTCAGGTTCTTTGTCTTTTAAAACTTGCTGTTTATAATAAAGCAAGTCTCCTGTTGTTTCCCAGGAGTTATAATAACAGGGGCAAAGTTATGGAGTTATTCTTCTTTTTTCTTTTTAAGAAGGTTCAAATGATAATTGATGAATTCTCCGTTGGTCTTAAGATCCACTAGAGAAACAAATGATCAAAAATATATGTTATAAGTATGTTAAATTATTTTTAAAAAATAAATAGACTGGTCCAAGGAATAAATGATTAAAAAATTAATTGTTTAATGATATTTTGCAGCTAGACCCCCAGTTGTCAGCTCTCTGATAGCAGGAACCTTGCAGTCCTTTAGCTACAGAGAGTGATCAAAATACTGGAATAATAATGATTATTATTATTCCAAAAATAAACGCTTAAAAGCTCAAATAAATGATATAATAAGAGCATTTGCAAGGTTTAATTGGTTTGGTAATAAATGGTTTTCAATATAATATAAAAAAGGGGCCACAGTATTATACTACTGGGGATCTTTACAGACTAGCAACCTCTCTTCAAGGGGCCTCCTTAGGCAGTTTAACAACCTTGGAATGAAGATGGGTGCCTTAGAAAGGACTTATTCCACTACTGGCTGGGCATAACAGCACCAATGGCCAAGAAATGAATGGAAACACTCACTCTGAGCACTTTACCACGAGAATCCTGAAATAATTGGAGGGGTTTCAGAGCAGATGGGGTGGATTGCTTGACTATACTTCAAGGGTTGATTGTTTAATAAGAATAAATAATACTACTACAGAATAAGTCATAAATCACTTGCTTATCTTCATATAAGCACTTTATGAACAATGACACAGTATTGATTGATAATAAGAATTCCTGGTAAACTTGATTAACTTTTGGAATAATGGATCCAAAGAGTTCTGTATAAATACCTTTTTGGGGTGATTTTTGAGCTTCTCAGGGCACGTAGAGAGGGTTATGCTTGTGGGCTGAGGCTGGAAAGTCAGTCAGGGAACGATTGGCACGTCCACTTGGTTCTGTCAATCAGCTGACCTTAGATCTGCTGGATTTCTGTACTATTTCAGCCACAGGATCTGTTAATCTTTTATGGCCTAATTTTGATCATTATGTACTCATCCTTCATTTGTACTATTGGTATTGCTTTTTAGCGGTGAAAAGTGGATGTGTACTGATTTTTCACTATCTGCTGAGTACGTAGATAATTTTTGATAATTTTTATGAACACTTGTTGTAGTGTTTTGTGGTCTTCAAAGATCAGGGTGAGTGATCTACGTGGTAATCCTTTCTCTTTGATTTATTATTAAAAAATGTTTTAAACTTAATTTTCATTAATTTTATTTATTAAGTTTTTACCTTTTTAGATCATTTGTAATCAGTATGTCAATTTGTTACATATGCTAGGCAACTCTAACTAGGTTTTAGCTCTTCTGAGCGGTACCTGGTTGTCAGATTAGTCACGACTGATCCAGAGGAAGGGATCAGTTAGTACAGATGCACGCGGGGTAGGATCCGCTGCGTGTGTGGCAGATTTAGCTGCGTGGCTATCTCTAGTGCGTGGGAATCTGCTACTAAGAGTACATAGGGATATTTAATGATGCAGGGCTGCGCGCGGGAATTGTGAAATAACACATTTCCACATGTAACTCCTAAAATATACACAACAACTCAATTCTGAGTAAATTTTAGGGGTAAACTCTATACGTGAAAATAGGTGTGAAATATTAGAATGGCCAAAAAGTGCCATACTGGTGTCATAATTTTAAGTACTTTTCTTTTTAATTATTTTAAAAATGTACGGACTTGGAATTCAAGGGTGGGGTCAGTGAGTGACCCTACCAAATTTTGGGTGAGGAATCCATTTCTTTAATAATACTTATGGATTTCTCACTCCTTATTTTGTTAATTGAGATATTATTATTTTTCATATTTTTGTGTTGCTATTGACAGGTTGTTCTGTACATAGTCGCAAGCTGAAATATTGAAAGTCTGCTTTGAGAACCAGAATGCTTTTTGTACTAAAGAACATCCCATTGGTGATAATAAAGGACATGATATGGTATTGACATTGAAAATTAAGCCTCCGTATCCTCCAAACTTAAGAAGGCCAGTCTATCCTTCTAGTCCTAAGTCTAGAAAAGCTCTTGAGGAACATATCCAAGAACTAATAGACTCTCAAGTATTAAGGAAAGTAGGGCATAATGAACAGGTAGATTTGACCACACCTGTAATCATAGCTTGCCATAATGACAAGTCAAGAATGGTAGGAGACTTCAGAATGCTCAAAAATAATACACAACTAGATTATTATCCTATACCCTGGATTGATCATGCTCTGCATAACTTGTCCAAGGCCAAGTACATCACTACTATGGATATGGTTAAAGATTTCCACCAGATACCAATAAGCCCTCAAAGGAGGAATTTTATGAGAATAATCTGTCATTTGGGAATATATGAATATCTTAGGATGCCCTTTGGTATAAAGAATGCTCCATTGCACTTCCAGAGAACAATGGATACAGCTCTAGGTACATACATCAGACAAGGATGGATGATGGTATATATAGATGATGTTATCATATACTCTGATGATTGGGATACTCATATTAACCAAGTAAGAATAGTACCCCAGACTATCTCCAGAGCAGGATTGAAGGTCTCCACGAAGAAATGCAACTTTGGCTACGGAGAATTGAAAGCCTTAGGACATATATTCTCTGTCTAAGTCTAGCTGCTGATCAAAATAAGATAGCTGCTGTCATGAATAGAACTATTCCTCAAAGCAAATTAGAGTTACTATCTTTCATTATTTTTTGCAGCTATTAAAGACAATACATACCAAAGTTTGCTATGCTAACTAAGAGTCTGTATGAAGTGTGCAACAACAAAACTCTATTTGAAATGATTCATGAGAGACTGAAAAACTATGAGGAACTAAAAATAGCTATGACCTCTACTCTGTTACGCATCCAACCAGATTACTCCAAGCCCTTAAAACTGTACATTGATGCCTGCATGGAAGGGTTAGGAGCTGCTTTACATCAAGAAAGGATAGAAGAAGACAGACCAGTAGAGAAACCAGTGCTCTTCATATCTAGATAGATCAAAGATACAGAAAAGAGATATGGAGCCAGTCAATTGGAATGTTTGCAACTAGTATGGGCTTTAGAAAATCTACACTATTACTTAGAAGGCACCACTTTTCAAGTAATCACAGACTGTCATTCTGTAAGAAATCTTATGAACATGAAAACTCCCACCAGACATATGCTCAGGTGGCGAATTGCTATACAACAGTATAGAAGTCAGATGACTATAGTGCATAAAGCTGGAGCTAAACATCAGAATGCTGATAGTCTAAGTAGGAATGCTTTGCCTAATGACTCTAAAAATCCAGCATTTGACCCTGAAGATCAAGATATTTTTCCCATCCTGAACATCAAACTTTTTGCATTGAATGCTCCAATAATGGGGATCCACTTATGTGAATTAGATACTTCTTTCTTCAACCTAGTAAGGGACAACTACTCTCCTGAAATAAAGCTGCTGATTACCATTATGGAATGTGAATCCCCAGAAGCAGCTCTGATAAATAGTCTACCTGATTCATTACTTAAGCCCTATAAAGCAGGAAATTTTAACATTTGTGATGGTCTCCTTTACTACAGACACCAACATTCCAGTTTATTAGTACTAAGCAACAAAGAACATATACAACATATACTCCAGGAATTCCATGACAACTGTTCATCAGGGCATCTATCCACAGAAAGAACTTTGAAAAAAGTAAAACAAACTGCTTGGTGGATAGACCGGAAAGAAATCACTATTAAATATGTTACTAGCTGTGAAACCTGCCAAAAATCTAATAAAACTACTGGAAAAATGTTTGGACTCTTACAGAAAATCTCTGAACCTACAACCAGATGGGAAATCATTAATATGGATTTTTTCACCGGCCTCCCCACTGGAGGTACTCATTCATATAACTCTGTCCTAGTTATAGTTGACAGATATTCTAAGAAGGCAAAATTCTTACCTCACCACAAAGAAGATAGTGCTATGGATGTACCTTTACTATTCTGGAACAGGATCATAGCTGATGTGGGTTTGACCAAGATTATAATCAGTGACAGAGACCCCAAACTCACCTCTGAGTTTTGGAGGAATCTACATGATATACTGGGGACTACTCTAGCATTTTCTACAGCATACCATCCCCAAACTGATGGATTAGCTGAGAGAATGATACAGACCCTAGAAGGTATGTTAAGAAGTTTCTTCAGCTTTGGTCTAGAATACAAAAACTCAGATGCTTATTTCCATGATTGGGTAAGCCTACTCCCAGCACTAGAAATGGCTTATAACAGCAGTAAACATTCTACTACCAAAGAATCTCCTTACATACTAGATAGAGGATGGATTCCAAAACTCCCTAGGAATAACTTAAACTAAAACTTAGCCACCATTCATCCAACATCTCTTGAATTTAAGAAAATGATAGATCTAGAAAATAATCATGCTCAAAACTGTGTAGAAGAAGCAGTAGAATACAACAAACAAAGATGGGACAAATCTCATAAAGAACCGGAATTTAAAATAGGAGATCATATCTTGATATCTACAACCAATTTCAACAATCTAGCAGTTCAAAGAAAACTGAAACCAGCCTTTGTTGGACCATTTGTTATCAAGAAGATGAATGGCAAAAATGCTTTGGAAGTAATCTTGAGTGAAGAATTATCAAGGAAAAACCCAGTATTTCCTGTTAGCATAGTCAAACACTTTCAACCAATAGAAGGTAGCAACCTCCCTCCAGCAATAATCCCAATAGAACCTGAGCCTGTGGAATAAAATGGGAAAGTCAGCAGGATATTGAGAGACAAGAAAGAAAGAGCACAAGGAAAATATGTTAGACTATACTTAGTAAGATACAAAGGAGAATCTGCAGACAAAGATTAATGGTTACCAGAAAATAATATACCTGATGGACCAATAAATCTCAAAAACTACAGGGCCAGCAAAAGAACTGAAACACACATGAAGTTAATTTTCTGCCAACATCCTCCAGAATTTTTTCAGATATGGCCATATCTTGGAGTGGGGGAATGTCAGCTTTCTACTATTGCAAAGCAAGCTGCAAAAGTAACAAAAATAACATAAAAATGATAATGATAAAATCAACCTAAGAAGGAGTAGAAAAAACATAAATATTATTACAGAAATGGATTTTCCACCCATAATTAGGTAGGGTCACTCACTGACCCTACCCTTGAAATACAACTCCTTATATTTTTAAATAATTAAGGAAAGAAAGACCAAAATACCATGGAATCACTAGTGAGCTTTTGGTCAATTTCAATATTTTGCATGTTTTTTCACGTATAGGTTTCACATCTAAAATTCGGTCAGAATTGAGGTGTTGTGTATATTTTAGGAGTTACGGAAGGAAATGTGTTTTGTCACAATTCCCGCACGCAGCCGCGGCAGCCAATGCACCCGCGCGCAGCCGAGATACAGCCCTGTCACTCCTTCGAGGTTTTGTACGCAGCCCCAGGCCTCTGACAAGTACGCAGCCGCGGGACTACAGGTTGACAGAGTGATAGGCGGCCTGAGAGGCTTAGGTACCGCGTAAACGTGCTACAACCCACACGGGAACATTCTACATATGTAATAAATGTTCCCGTGGATATTAGATAGTCTAAAAGTACATAATATTATATAAGAATACTTAAATAACCCTTATGCGTATTTTTTATTAAATATAATTCAAAGTACCAAGTATGTCGAAAATAAGACAATGACAACTTCTAAAAATATATTAAAATACTTTGATATACTGTTATGAGAATTAATACACGTCAATTTTTTTGTGAAATACTAACAAAACTAATGATGTAGAAATATTAAATGAATTCCCATGACTTATATTTTTAAGTAATTATCTTAGTAAATCAACTGGAACTCTAAAATAAGGAGTAAAATCAATATCATGACTTTACTCCAGTTATATAATACACAATGAGAACTCACCTGACATCAGGGTGTTTGTAGGAATGTCTATTTAAATAATTATTGAATTAATTGGAACATTTACTAAGGATAATTAATTAAATAATACATAAATGGGACAGATTAGTGTTATCACACGTCCTAATATCTATTATAAAGTAGAATAATTCCCATACCCTGAGGAATTAGATGCTACCCGTGCTATAGCACCAAGAACACGTGAAAGACTACCCCTGGTACCCTGCTAGCCTTAGTGTTCGTCCCTTTGAGCCCCTTTACCCCTCAGAAGGACAATGTTGGGACTCCAAAAGCTATAAATAAAGAGCTATTTCAAGGATATTGATGGGCAGAGACCCAGTTATATTTATATCCAGACACCCTGCCAAGGTAATCAAGTACTTATAAGAGATAAGTAAGTGATTTAAGGCTAAGTCTGATCAATAATATCAGTCCTCAACCTCTTTTTTTCTCAATTAAAACTGCTGAACAACCTTTAAACCCCAGTATACAGGTTTAACCCATCAGTGCACGTCTCAAACAGATACCCAAAGGATTTACTAATATACCAGTGAGTTTTTTATCCTTTCTCTGTCGTGGCAGCTTGGTTACAAGGCCCTGCAACTCCACCGTGTTATTTATATACATATTATCTTTGGGCAAAATATCCTTTACACTAAAGAGCCCAAAGTTACCAGGACTACGTGTTTTAATACTGAAATCCCTGAAGAGAGGTGTTAAAAATCCCCGATATAATTTTGGTCCCTCTATAAAAATATTTAATAATCAATTTATTCATATTGATTTGAAACAATAAACCATAACCAAACCACTTAGCCTTGCAATAAGCTTAATCCAAATACTTTACGGATTTTTGCTGTGTTTATTAAATAATATATTTATTATTTGTTCTATCACCTCTGGTAGCTAAAGGATAGCAAGAGTCTTGGCATCCAGGAGGCTGACAATTGAACCCAGTCTGAGTCCATACCATGACTAGCCTATCTCTATCTATACTCAAATCCCATCCCTTTTGTTTCCTCTGATTGTCTCTCCGTTCATAAATCTCTCATAACTCAAAGCTGTCTCATTAGGAAATTCTTATTGATCTACGCTCCTCAGCTGGTTCTTAGTTCTCTAGACATATCATCAGATCTCATTAAATGGCTTCCCATTTCTGAAAATAAAATTTGGCTTGTTTCCTACTATCAAAGGCTCTCACAGGAGGAGGATCAAGTGGGTCTGGAACCCCTTAGTTTCATAGTTATACCCCACATGGTTACATTAGTGTATTGATAAAGCCAAATCCTTCTCAGTCAAATGACATATAAAATTTCACCCATCGCCTTAGTCAATTCCAGTATTGAAAAAACATCTTGTTCCTCTTGCGATTAGCAATTTGGTCGGTAGAGGGTTTTAGTAATAATTAATAATTAATAAGATTGATTGACTTTTTGATGATAAGTAGGAGATTTGGAACAATTGAAAACAACTTGATGATGGGAGATGGATCCCTTAAATACTAATTGGAGTCCATCTAGGCCATCGGGTACAACTATTCAGCATGATATTCAGATACAATGGGAATTGGATCCATGCTTGATAATACATGGTAGTTCAACTGATTAAATGATTAGATGCTTTCAGAAAGTAAAAGTTATAACTAATCATAGATTTATAATTTCTTTTTATCTTCTTCTTTATCTTATAATTATGATGAACTTTTTACTTATGTGAAAGTTCCATCTCTTGGCTCTGACTGTGAATAGTCCAATGACAATCCCGGGAGCCATCTTTGCCTTCTTGCTATTTGACACTTTTGAGTGCAGCTTCCTCTTGGAAGCAAAGTTCCATCTTTCTTCTTTGAAAATCAAAAGCATTTCTTTCTGAATATTATTTATGAATTTCATTCATAAGGAATAGATGTATTGCATATATTATGTTTCTTTGCTTTTCTTCATCAGAACTATCATTCCGCTCTTCAGCTTGAGCTGGGGGACTTAAACTATGTCTCTGTGACATTCCTGTATTGTATTTCACAGGAATTGATTCTTCAATAAATTCCTTGTTATTTAACATATTTATATAATTCTTTTTTCCATAATTATTAGAATTATATTCTCTATCCATTAAGGATACTCCTGATATAATCAAACTGATATCTTAAACTATACAGGTATTAAATATAATCATACCAACTGTAATTCCCCTGATGGGATTACCATTCTAACACACCCCCTTAATCCCAGAAGGGTGAATTCCTCTTGAATACATATTCTATGCTTCATTCTAAAACTCATGCTTTTGCATATAAATTCTCTAGTTGTATTCCAAACTTTATCTATTGGTATATTTTATATGGCCCCTATTCATCTAGCCTTGGGTCACTCCATTGTGCCCACTTCCAGCACTTCATCTTTTCAAAGATGGAAAACTTCAATCAGGTAACCTCTTCAAAATACACTTGGTTAAAAAAAATGATACCTGAAAATAATTTAATCCTTATGCTGTTATCACTGCCTCACAAACTGCTCAATCATCCAGAGCTTTATTGTAAAATATTTCCAATATCTATTGTAATATCAATAACTTGGACCTCTTTTTGTCCAAAGATCATTGCTTCTCTCAGACTTATCTTTGATCTATTTCCCTTGAGGACTTCCTTCCTTAATTCTTGAAGGTATTATGGAAATAGCTACTATGGGATCACTCCTATCCCTCTCAAACAACTATATGTTGCTTCTACTGGTTTACTGGTTTTACTCATTTGAAAACCTTAGCATACATCTATCCATATCTAGTATGTTACTTTTAAATCTATCCATACCCTGTATGATCTTATGTACCAGTTTATATCAATATCCCAAACTTTTCCACTTTTGAACCTTGTGTTCACCTGATATTAACCTCAAACTAATCTGGCTACTCTCTCATAACCATAAAGTTAACTCTTGAGAATCATGTAATCTATATAATTACTTCTTAAACCAACATAGGTTTAACTCTACACCCCCTTAAGAAGTAAATTATATGTTGTCTTCTTTGGTTTCCTTACTTGTTCAGCTTCTAAAGTTTCCTAGTTTCTAAAAATCACTGTATACATCTTCCTTTAACAGTTAACTCAGGTTTCTGGGTTGATAAAAAACTATTGCCCATAAGGGTCTTATCTTTAAAAACTCAAATGTTTATAATACTTGGTTTCCCTCTAATGAACCTATCCCTTAAAAAATTTTACTTCTCCATCTTTGCTTATGTGGTAACTTCATTACCTACTTGAAACTATTAATAATTGTCCTATTTTCCATATCAAATGGTTTCACCAAAACTCAGGCATCTTGTTCCTCTTGAACAATTTCTTCTATATCTCTAATCTCAGCACAATGGGCTCTACACTTATCATACCTATCAGGTACTCTTCTGACTCTTTCACTTCTTATCACTTGTGTGCTTTCTAGCCTTGTCTTCCTTCTTACTTGACTTCTCCCTTCTGGGGATTTCTCTGTAGGACTACTAGTTTCCATAACTTTCTGTTGTTGATTCTCATTCTCTCCATTTTCTATGGATTCTTCTTGTGAATTGAATTCTTCACTTCCCTCTTGTTCTGGGCTCTGCACTGGTAATATTGGGTTTTCCCAATCTTCTTCAACAACCTTTTTCAATGGGAACACATCCTCATTAAACTTGAAATATCTTATCCTAATGATATTTCTCTTCTTAGGATCATATATCCTATCACATGTGCTCATGGTTTCATATCCTATTAATATACCTCTCTTGCACAACTTCTCCCAGGGATTTCACCCTGAAGGAATCTAAAATTGACATTCCTTTTTATATAATATTCATCATATAGAATTCTCAAATTCTGTCTTTAACTTCTTTTCAATCAAATGGAAACTTTCCTCTTATGAAAATTCCTGGGTAACAACTTGATTTGTTCTTCAAAAAATGATTAGCAGTCTTTCATCTAAATTGGTGGACTTAAAACTTTCCTCTAACACATGAGGTAACCTTCTTACTCTTGTGGTTTTAGACAAAGTAAACTTGGATTAAATCCTTAATAATCCATTACTGCTATGATGTTCCATTTCCAATGAAACATCCTTCATTTCTAAGCAATCTCTCACTGTATGAGTCAAAAAAATATATTGTTCCACATGAATAACAATATAGTAATTTAAAACTTGATAACTCAAAATATCGTATTGTTTGAGGTCTTTCTCAAATCTCTACCTCTACCTTGCCCATGTTGCTTATGGTTAATGTTATCGCTTTCTCTTATTGCGATTTCTACTCGCAAACTCTTTTCTCTAGGTAAGCTAATCTCTATCTTTTGCTCTTTTTGCCTTTGCTTCCCTTCTATCTTCAAGGTTAAGTTGACTGACTTGAAGTAATTGTTCCATTCCGTTACATTGTACTGTTGATCTGCTAGTCTTCCTTGACTTGAATGCACAGTAGGTCTCTGTGCGCTTTTCTTTGTGTTTCCCTTGCGTTGAGTCATGTTGATGACGGATTTGGGAAAAACAAATGGTCGCGCGACTTGTATTGCTCCTTTCAGGTAAGCTCCTTCAATTTGTTCCAATCTTGGCTGGAAAACTAATCTCAGGGGATGTTCGCGCTGAGTGAATTAAGATTGGTTATCAATTCTTGTTCATTGGTATACCAAAATGGTATCTGCCTGTTGCAATGGATCGACTTGGGTGACAATCAAAAAATGGAGGCTCCAATGGATTGTTCAATTGGGTGGCAATCCAATCCTGAGAATTTAGCGGTGGTATCTGGGCGTCGCGGGTTGCTTGACAATGGCAGCAATTTCCTGGTATGTTTCAGTTTGAGAATTTGCTACCTTTGCAAAGGTGGCGTTGGCGATGAAGGTTGTACTTTTTCAATGGGTTTTGCAACGTTGGTACTGAGGTTTAGTTCAATTGTAGCAATATCGCTGGTTCCGAGTTCCGCAAGCAAAAATTGATGGAGGCAAATTAATGCGGCAATAAGGCTGGAGGCAAGTTGAGCAATAATGGTGCTGGCAAATTTTTCAAACGATGACCTGGTACTGGAAATCGCGAGCGATATCTTGGTACTGATAATGTCTTGCGATTAGCGATTCGGTCGGTAGAGGGTTTTAGTAATAATTAATAATTAATAAGATTGATTGACTTTTTGATGATAAGTAGGAGATGTGGAACAATTGAAAACAACTTGATGATGGGAGATGGATCCCTTAAATACTAATTGGAGTCCATCTAGGCCATCGGGTACAACTATTCAGCATGCTATTCAGATACAATGGGAATTGGATCCATGCTTGATGATACATGGTAGTTCAACTGATTAAATGATTAGATGCTTTCAGAAAGTAAAAGTTATAACTAATCATAGATTTATAATTTCTTTTTATCTTCTTCTTTATCTTATAATTATGATGAACTTTTTACTTATGTGAAAGTTCCATCTCTTGGCTCTGACTGTGAATAGTCCAATGACAATCCTGGGAGCCATCTTTGCCTTCTTGCTATTTGACACTTTTGAGTGCAGCTTCCTCTTGGAAGCAAAGTTCCATCTTTCTTCTTTGAAAATCAAAAGCATTTCTTTCTGAATATTATTTATGAATTTCATCCATAAGGAATAGATTTATTGCATATATTATGTTTCTTTGCTTTTCTTCATCAGAGCTATCATTCCGCTCTTCAGCTTGAGCTGGGGGACTTAAACTATGTCTCTGTGACATTCCTGTATTGTATTTCACAGGAATTGATTCTTCAATAAATTCCTTGTTATTTAACATATTTATATAATTCTTTTTTCCATAATTATGAGAATTATACTCTCTATCCATTAAGGATACTCCTGATATAATCAAACTGATATCTTAAACTATACAGGTATTAAATATAATCATACCAACTGTAATTCCCCTGATGGGATTACCATTCTAACAGTTCCAGTTGTGAAGAAACATCTTGTTCCTCAATTGTAACCCTACATCAGAATGCTATTGGGGCTTCCAATTTATTCTTTTACAACTCCCTATCCAAATCCTCAGAATTCAAAGCTTTTTTAACAACCTAAATCTGTTAGAACAGCCATGTTTAAACCAGGAGGGCAGGGGATTGCCACTTTTCCCATAAAAAAATAAAATTCACTGGCAATTTAGTATTAAATTCAATTTTGAATCCAACAACTCCAAAACTTTGCTCAATTTTGGTTTCATAAAAATGAATTTATCCAACACGCGTGTGTTTTGTGTGTTTGCAGTGCATATTGGCACTAGCAATGATAGTTGGTAGAGAACTTCAAATATATTTTGATTGATTCAATGGATGGATGGATTTTGATAAAGGAATATGAATGAATGAATGCAAAAGGAAGCAGAGAAATAACTGGGTAGAGGGGATATTTTATAGACAAGATCTCTCTCACCAATATGACTATATACAAGCTAAGAGGGACGGAATTGGAAAACACTTTTATTGTTTGTTTCTTTGTTTTACCAAGAAGTGCAATAAATTTAACATTTTCATTTTCTCTGATAGTCCTTGCTATTCTTATGTGTACAGGACATTTCAGAATTGAATAAATAAGAATTTCTTCTAATTGTTTTATTTATAAATTTAATACTTTATTTTATTTTATAAATTAGTATTATTTACCTGGGTTTCTGGTCTTTTTTGAAATTTATGTGACATACTTCACCAAGACTTGATCTTTGATAACTTGATTATTACTCACCATATTGAGATTATTCTTTTTTCCATCATGGTCCAAATTTTCTTATCTTTCAATTGTTAATAAAATCAATCTTTTATAATGAGTATTTACCTCCCAACAGGGATTACAACCTCAAAATTGAAAACAGGAAGAGTTTTGATTAAAAATTTCGAAGTTTCTTTTTTTGGTCCAATAATGGTCCCACATAGTATTCCAGATCCCCAAATTTAGGTTAATATCACTCAAATGTGGTCCAGGGGTGCCAGGTCACCCCAAATACCCCCTCAAATGACCCATTTAGGGGGGGAGTACCCCAAATGGGCCAGGAAAAAACATGTGCAAGCCCTGCTCCCGAATTTCCCATCCCCCAGGGGGTTACAAACCCCCAATCGCGACCCTTTATTGGTTTCATTTCCCCAATTTTGACTTGGAATGGGTCAGAATTGGGGGTTTGCAACCCCCAGGGGAATGCACCAGTTGGGAGCGACTTGGTTTTTTTTTTGGGCCAGGAATTGCCATTTACAACCCATATGGTCTGTGAACTGCTATTCACGCCAGTTTGTAACCCTGAGTTAGCAAATTTAACATTGGCCAAAAAAAATCTCAATATTGTCTGGATTAATGGACAACTTAGGCTAATTTGTCCATCATGCTGGACCAAAAAAAAAAGGAAAAAAGAAAAAAAGAAAAAAAGAAAAAAAGAAAAAAAGAAAAAAAGAAAAAAAGAAAAAAAGAAAAAAAGAAAAAAAGAAAAAAATAAAAAAATAAAAAAATAAAAAAATAAAAAAATAAAAAAATAAAAAAAGAAAAAAAGAAAAAAAGAAAAAAAGAAAAAAAGAAAAAAAGAAAAAAAGAAAAAAAAGAAAAAAAGAAAAAAGAACAAAGAAAAAAGAACAAAGAAAAAAGAAAAAAGAAAAAAATAAATAAATAAATAAATAAATAAAAAAATAAAAAAATCAATAACATCATAAAAAAAGTGAAAAAAATCCTGGACCAAATTTGGCTTCTGCAAGCTGAAATTTTTGTTCATGAACTACTATATGGGAGTGCAGGCCAGTCCAATGAGTATCACAAAATGGAATTTTTGATGGTGTTTTGCAAAAACAGTTTTTAGGAAAGCTGAGCTAGTGTTTGTGAAGCAAGATCAAAAATCTAACAAAGTTTATTCAGTAATCCACCAAAACCAAAAAAATAGAAATAAATGAAAAATACCCAAAAACAATTTTTAAGGATCTTGAATTTATTATTCAACTTTTTAAGAATTTAATCCCAAAAAAAAATTAATTGAAAATGCAAAGGAATTTTTACAAAGATGTATTAATTTTTTTTTTGATTTTTGCAATTTTCAATTTATTTTTAAATAAGTTTGGAAGTCCTTAAAAGACTTCAAATTTTTTAAATGTTTTTGAAATCAAATCAACAAAAATGTGGTTTCAGAAATTTGAAAAAACAAACTTTGGGATACATTTGTCTTCAAAAATATTCTGGTGTGTACAGAAAAGAAAAGAGATTTCAAATAAACACAAATTTATTTGAGGGTAAGGCTTTATAAAAAAATAATGCATAAAAAAATAAAAAAATTCAAAAAATAAAAAAACTTGAATAAAAAAAATGAAAAATTCAATAATCAAAAAAAATAATCAATCAATAAAAACATAAAAAAATGCCTCTGAATTACAATTAAAGTCAAACTATCTAAAATTAAATCAATCAAATACAAATTCATCAAGTCACAATATTATTATCAACAGGATAAAATATGAATAAGAAATAAGAAAAAATGAGATCAAGAATAGAATGGTTTTACTGAAAATTTAGCAAAGAATTGAAATTTCCAAAAAAAGTATGT
Source organism: Puccinia polysora (assembly GCA_025617555.3). Classification (NCBI taxonomy): domain Eukaryota; kingdom Fungi; phylum Basidiomycota; class Pucciniomycetes; order Pucciniales; family Pucciniaceae; genus Puccinia; species Puccinia polysora. The sequence goes on from CM062626.1 coordinate 25,266,878, forward strand.
ATCCCAAAGAATGAAGAAAATATCTTTTTTCAAAAGTATTTGAATTCTCTTCTTGAAAATTGAAGTGATTGAACACTGAATTACAAGGAAATTTGCTGGAAACCATTGACATTTTATTGAATCCCATAAATAATTTAAGTGAATATGATTTTCTTGATGGTAAAAAAAAATTTCTTCATTACATAAAATTGAATTCCCCACAATTCCAAATATTTTTTATTCCATGCATGCACTAGAGTTACTTAAAATATTCAAGAACTGGTACAAAAAGCTTTTCTCAGGTTCTTATTCAAGTTAGAAACCAAATTTTCACAGAGTCAAAACCAAACCAAAACAAGTTCCAGGTGCAACACTGGCCAGCAGGTGCAACTTTTTTTTCATGGTGAATGAGTTGCATAATAATTCATTTTTTAGTGATTCATTAAGGTTCCCAATAGTCCAGGGTTTTTATACTGTCCAAGGTCACTCCCTGAAGAGAGGTTGTTTATCTTTAAAAATCCCCAGTAATATAATACTGTGGCTCCTCCTTTATAATACATTGAAAAACCTTCAAGCAGACCACTATAAACCTTGCACTAGCTCTTAAAATATGTATTATTGGAGATTTTTACATGTTTATTGTTGGTAATATTAATATTCCATTACTTTATCACTCTCTTTAGCTAAAGGACTTTAAGTTTCCTGGTATTCAAGATCTTACAGACAGACTATACATTCAATGTGGCTATCTACTCATGGGTAAAAACAGTGTAATTGTGTGACCAAGAATGGAAGTCCAAGGGCTAGTGGTACCCAGGGGTAGAAGAGCAAAGCTTTAATGGATGGATGGTTGAACTGGTTAGAGTTAACTGCAAATATTTTGAAGTATAAACTTATTTTATGAGGTTGGAAGGTTGTTAAGCCCTCCAGAGTAATTAAGCAGAAGGCACTATTGATTTTCTGCTTTATTTGTGTCACACTTATAGATGTGAAGTTTTAGAGCTGAGGGTTTGGTTGAAAGAGTTTAAGAGAGGATGAGGAGATGTCTTGTGTTGCCAAGAGGAGGGGGGGATCCAATGAGTCAGGAAGGGGAGAACTCCTGTTCAAAGTGAGGAAGAATGGACATGGATTGATTTACTTGAAGTTCAGCAGAATTAAGAAGACTAAGTACAAAACAGGCTAATAAGTGGTTGAACAAATAGGTAGAAATGAATAAGAAATATTCAATACTGGCCATTAGAGACCAGAAGTTTTTGGAGGACCACAACACAGGTTGCACTCAAGGTCCAGGCAAAACTGAGAGTGGACCAAAATTCTAACACACCCCCTTGACTGAAGCTTGAGGGAGGTTAAACAAAATAATAGGCTGGGAAATTCAGGACTCTTGCATTTCTATTAAATACAACATTAAAACTTAGAATGAAGAGATTTTTGAACTTTGCAATAAGGGTGTATTCTATTAGAGAGGAAGGAATACTTGTGATTTTGGAACTACAGTTGAACTTCAATTGAGTCTATTACATCAACAAGTGACACTAAAATTCCAATCTTAACTTTTGAGCCCCAGTCTGATAAGAAAAGAAACTAAACAAAAAAGATTTGCCCACAAGGGAGCAGGACCAATTTAGGACCAAAGGCTTGACCAACTAGCCAGACATGCAATTGAGGTAGCACAGAACTGGCAGACTTTAGAGGGTAACAATCAAACCAAATAGAATAAAAGCTATGATTGCGCAAATAGGCAAGAAATGATGGTGGTTCAATAATAGCTACGATTGTGCAAATAGGAAACAAGATAAAATAATGGTGGAACAGGTGATTGCAAGATCAGAGATTTGAGATGACCAAAAGCAAACAACCAAGGGCCATGACAAGGGCGCGATTCACGGACAAGGCAAGGTGGCCAGAGGACAAGGAGACGCACCATTGGAGAGAGGTCTTGAGTAGCAATCAGGCAAACAAATAGAGCAGGGGCCATTCAAAGTCAAAACCAAGAGACTTGAGGTGGGTGAAGGAAATGTAGGGTTGGAATCTGATGAAGGACATTGGAAGAATCAATTGAACCAATCGCAAGGTTGGTACTGATATGAGGGCCTCAGACCACGCAAGCAGGTAATCACAACAATAAGAGTACATTTGATTGAGGAGACAGAGAATTGAAGAATTTAGAATAAAAAAATTGAAAGGGGGAGAAAACAGGGGAAAATTTTAAGGTGAAGAAGCAGGATGATAAATTGGTGCTTGAGGATTTGACCAAGTGATCAAAGGCAAATTGGAAGATATAGAATGTGTAAAAGTGGGTCTTATTCTTCTTTTTTGAGTTGGAATGTGAAATTTATTGAGGAGATTTCTCAGGGTATTCCACTCAGCAGTTTTTGGAAGGTTTTCTGGGCTTGTTGCAGTGAGGGCAGTTGGAAAACTTTGAATACATGGCCAAGTGAGTGTTTCTGGAAGTTTTATCAATTGGATTGATCTTTGCTTGGGCCTTGTCTTTGTCAAGTCTCTTCAAGATGTAATTTATTGTTTTGTTTTTCATTTGTTGGAATTCTTCAAGAAGTTGAATTCCAAAGGCAATTTGAATAAGGTGAGGTTATTCATTCATTCTTCTTCTAACTTTAACCCCACAAGTTTCATTTTTTTAGTTGAGCAATGGATTTGCAAGACAAAGGCAAAGATTTTATCTTCAAATTCTATATTTTTGAATTGAGTGAAGGCAAGCGGTGTGGTGTTGTATTTATAACCTCCAATTGGGAGCTGCTTTGCAGGCTGCGCAATCAGCAGTTGGGTAGGTTGGGCTCAGCATTTGGGGTGCGCGTGGTCTCAGCAGAAGCGGATGAGGGCTCAGTGGCAGGGATTGCAGGGCTTGGCACCAGGTGCGGGTTGGGCCTACTCTGGGGGGCGCCGGGCTGGGACCTGCCTGGGGAACATGGACCAAGTGATGGAGCCAGCCTGACCAAGCTTGGGGGTGGCTATTCCGGAAGGCAAAGGTGGGGAAATCAGGGGTTATATGCGCCGGGGAGGTTTGCGCAGGCATAAACATGGGATGACTCACAGATTGCAGTATCCAAGGTTTGCCCGGGCATAAGCACGGGCCGACTCACAGATTGCGGGATCTGGGGAAGCAGGCAGACGGTTAAACCCAGGGATCTCCGAGTAGGGCGCAGCCTAGGGCTGCGCCATGAGAAGGACAAACCGGACGTATGTGCTATTGAAGGCAAGGGTTTCAGACGGGGTGGGTGGTACGGGGTAGGGTTAGGGTGGAGCTAGGGTTCTGTACTTGGTTTCATACTTCATCTATCTTGTTTCTTCTGGTTGTACCTAGGTTAGGGTTGAGAGGGAGGACTCAAAAATACCTCACTCTCAACTCCGGGTTGGATCATCATATATCATATCATATCTCATCATGTACCATCATCACCAGACCACCAGGGAATGACAGGGGAAGGATTGGAAGGGAGGAATTTATTTTTTCATCACTCTCTCTATTCTTAAACTCATTGCATCCAATCTGCTTACAGACGCTTAGACCAATAACTTCTGAAACCTGAGGACAACTTTGGGGGGTATCAACTCTCTTTTTTCCAGAGCCGTTTGTTGATGAATTTGTCAGGCATGTATCAAGACTTGAGTAGATCCCAAAGTTCTATGCCGTTGCATTTTTCAGAAGAAGGAAAGAAGCCCACAACATATGATAAGTTGTCCTTATTGAGGTGGTCAAGGATAAGGTTGTAAGCTTTTCAATTTAATTTATCAAATAGTTTAGCATTATTTTTATCTTCATTATTGGAGCAATGTACTACTTCCTTGAGGATAACCTTGAGAGAATTGATAGAATCTAACTTCCCTTCCATATCAATTGACCAGGCATAGTAGTTATCAATGTTTAAGAGCAGTTTCTGGTTGGCAGTGACAAAAGAAATTGAATGGTTCAGAGGGGATTCTTCAGCTTTTAACCATGTGAAGTTTCAGAGCTTAGGATTTTGTTGAAAGAGTTTAAGAGAGGATGAGGAGATGTCTTGTGTCGCCAAGAGGAGGGCGGATGCAAGGAGTCAGGAAGGGGAGCACTCCGGTTCAAAGTGAGGAAAGATGGATATGTATTCATTCACTTGAAGTTCAGCAGACTTATGTAGACTAAGTACAAAAGAGGCTGAAAAGTGGTTGAACAAATAGGTAGAAATGAATAAGAAATATTCAATACTGGCCATTAGAGACAAGAACTTTTTGGAGGACCACAACACAGGTTGCACTCAAGATTCAGGCAACACTAAGAGTAGACCAAAATTCTAACAATGGACTGAAGTAGATGGTACTGCGGAAAAGAATATGCCAAAATGATTATGAAATGAACCTTAACCTTGGAGTGTGAAAATACTTTTTTTTCAATTACTCCTTTTGTTTCTCTGTGCCTGTTGCTAATCATTTCTAAAAATCAAAATAGGCATTTTTTATAATTTTAATTTTTTGCAGCATATCTGAATTTCTCAATTGATGAGGAGGTATACCTCAATGCACCAGAGTGTACATCCCTTGATACAGGAAATGTAATTTTTCTGCAAAAGGCCCTTTATGGCACTAGAAAGGCCACAAGGTGTTGGTGGATTTATCTGAAGGTGGCACTACAGCAAATAGGATACAAGTAAATTCATGAAAATGCAAGCATGTATATTGCAGAGGAAGCCAAGAAACAGTCCTGCATGTGAATCCACATGAATCATGGGGTTGGGACTGGAACCAGCTGTGAAGTACTGACAGGCCTCAAATCAGTGCTGAAAGAGTCTATGGAGATAAAGTGGGAGCACCTTTTTCTTAAATAGATGAATGGAGGCAGAACAGAGCTATTTTTCATTCATAGGAAAAAGACGTCAGACATTGATTTGAGACCCAAATTAAATTGGAGAAAACATTTGAACCAACAGGAAATAGCTTCCACTTGAAGGGGAAAAAAGAAAATTTTCAGAAACTGAGCTAATTTCAGATTGCTAGTAATGACAGATCAACTTTTCAAAGTACCAACCTTAAAAAAATTAAGATAATTAATGAAAATGCAATGAAGGAGTGGCAAATCCCCAAATTCTCATAAATATTTGGATGTCCCACAAACTTTCAGACATAAATATTCAGTCAGAATTAATGAATTTAATATATCTTGAAAGTTATGAAGTGGTTTTTCCAAAAGGGTGATGTTAAATTCATGGCTTCAGCTGTGTGGGAGTCGTGTAGGGCCCCTCAACGCGTGGTGGCCCATGCACTACTCCATATTATTTATAATTTATAATTTATAATTTATTATTATTTATTATTTATTATTTATTATTTATTATTTATTATTTATTATTTATTATTTATTATTTATTATTTATTATTTATTATTTATTATTTATTATTTATTATTTATTATTTATTATTTATTATTTATTATTTATTATTTATTATTTATTATTTATTATTTATTATTTATTATTTATTATTTATTATTTATTATTTATTATTTATTATTTATTATTTATTATTTATTATTTATTATTTATTATTTATTATTTATTATTTATTATTTATTATTTATTATTTATTATTTATTATTTATTATTTATTATTTATTATTTATTATTTATTATTTATTATTTATTATTTATTATTTATTATTTATTATTTATTATTTATTATTTATTATTTATTATTTATTATTTATTATTTATTATTTATTATTTATTATTTATTATTTATTATTTATTATTTATTATTTATTATTTATTATTTATTATTTATTATTTATTATTTATTATTTATTATTTATTATTTATTATTTATTATTTATTATTTATTATTTATTATTTATTATTTATTATTTATTATTTATTATTTATTATTTATTATTTATTATTTATTATTTATTATTTATTATTTATTATTTATTATTTATTATTTATTATTTATTATTTATTATTTATTATTTATTATTTATTATTTATTATTTATTATTTATTATTTATTATTTATTATTCATTATTTATGGTTTAGTGGAGGCTACAAAACTTGATTTTAGGTTTTTTAGCGTGCCGTAAAACTCAAATAGGACGTGTAGCATGCCACACAGCCCATTTGAGCAGTGTAGCATGCCACATGGTCCATTTGAGCTGTGTAGCATGCCACACGGCCCATTTGAGCCTTGTAGCATGCCACACGGCTCATTTGAGTTTTGTAGGGTGCCACATGTCCCATTGAGCCATTTACACGGCTCTGTAGCCGTGAATTTAACACTACCCTTTCTGAAATTCCCACATGCAGCTTCCTACACACAGCAGAAATCCTGCAATCCCCCACTTCCACATTTGCGCAATTCCATACTCCTGCAGTATCCTGTGCTCCACTGACACACACTCCATGCACAACAAAACAGCTCCGCATTCATAAGACAGATAAATACGCATGCAACATATCAATCCTAAATCATTCAAGAATACCACCTCTCAGAGAGAAAAAAAATATCCCAGGAATCTTTGACCTACGGTTTGGGACAAATTGACCCCTGACCAAATGCAAGAGTCTTTTTTATTAACCACAGGAGGTTGAAAAAGATAAAAAATTAGAGTTTGCAAATCCAACTAATTTCAATTTCTTTACTCAGGTAACAGAAATACTGGAAGAGATGAAAAAAATACTCCTTTACCAAGACAAAAAATCACAAAAGTGAGTTATAAGTATTTTTTAAAATAATTATTTATTAAAAATATGTAAAATTACTAAACAAAGAACTTTTATTTTTTAATTTTTTTAATTTTTAATTTTTTAATTATTTAATTTTTTTTAATTTTCTAATTTTCTAATTTTTTGATTTTTAATTTTTTTAATTTTTTAATTTTTTATTATTTTATTATTTTATTTTTTTTTGCATTTTTTTGGGTAATTATTTTTCTCACGCATCCAAATCTTTATTTCACGCATTTTAATGTTGGCACGCGGTTGCACCCCTTTGGTGTTTCACGCAAAAATACTTTATTTCATGCATTTTTCAAGAATTCTTTTTTTTGAATTATGACTGCGCAGCCCTGTAGCAGGGGTTTTGAAACCCCTAAAAAATTTTTTGGTAATTTTGGATCCATTAGAACCCCTTCAAAAACACAAACAAAAAATGAAAAATTCCACAAAAAGAACTTTTTGCATGGGTTTTTGGATCATCATTTTGGCTATTTTTATTGTTTTTTTTTTTCATTTTTTTGGGTAATTAAAGCCATTGAAAAGTAAAAAAAAAAAAAATCTAAAGAGAATTTAATTTTTGTACAGATTTTTTGGATGTACTATTTTACCTCTAAAATTTCCCTCAAAAAAGCAAAAAATTCAAAAAATTCAATTTTCTCATTTGACATTTGGATCTTTATGTTTGCCATTTTAACTTATTTTTTTTTTGGTGTTTGGAGCTTTGGGATTGGTAAAAAAACTATTCAAAGGCTTTTCAAAAATTATTTCCGGATTTTTGAGTGTCATAAAAATTCCATCAAAAAACCAAAAAATTTGAAAAATTCACTCTTTTTTGAGCCCTTCACATGCATATATTCAATATGATTGAAAATCTTTTCCTGGGACCCCCAACCATCTTGAAGCTCTCCAATTATGTTATAAACCACCCCCTTGACCTGTTCCACCCTCCCATCACCCCCCACTACACCATCCCACTACCATACCATAACACACCCCACCACACCACACCTGACCTCACCTCACCTCACCACACCACACCACACCACACCACACCACACCACACCACACCACACCACACCACACCACACCACACCACACCACACCACACCACACCACACCACACCACACCACACCACACCACACCACACCACACCACACCACACCACACCACACCACACCACACCACACCACACCAAGCCACACCACACCACACCACACCACACCACACCACACCTCTCAAAACACACCAACAACCACTCATCAAAACAACTTAACACTCCAGATACTTCCAGACAAGAACATCTCTTTTTCCAATGTCTCAAGAAAACATCCACCCACTTTTCAGAACTGTTTCAACTGTTTCACCAGGCACATCCTCCATTATCTCATCTAATCAAACTAGTGATTCAAATCCTCTTGCTTCTTATCCATCTACTCAAACTCTTGATTCCACTCCTCTGGCCCCTCCTCCTAAGCTATCATATAATCAAAAGGAGGAGCTGGTTGAGGCTATCTAATCATGGGCAAAGTCCCCTGAATATTCCATATCATCCAGAGTATCAAATTGCAAGAATCAGGCCTAACTGTACCAAAGTTATCAGTCTGGGGAATATAAACCCAGAAAAGATTCCTCACAAATTAACAAAATGAAGAAAGACCAATTTCCCTTCAAGGTTATCCAGGACTTTATCAACAAGATTGGGTTTTTGGGTGGTGAAGGTTAAATGTCCATATCAAAACCATCCACCTTCAATTGATCTTTCCACACATCCCATCCAAAAAATAATCCTAGGGAAGCAAAACAAGGTGCTTGAAAATTTATCCAAGTAGGAGTTCCCACTTTAAAAATTCCCAACCCTTATACAAAACTCATCATCACCTATCTGTAAAAAAATCCCTACAATTTAAAAACAAAAGATTCCAAATACAAACAAATGCCCTTGATGGTGATGGCAACACTCCTGTGGAAGCAATCATCCTGGAACTCAGGAATTCTTCTTTTTACTACAAAATGAAAAATGTGGATGGTAAAATTACTTCATGATTTATTTCACACCCTGATTCCATGAAAACTCTCAACCTTTTCCCTACTCTCATTATGATGGAATGTACATATAAAACCAAAACATTTGTAATTCCCTTTCTTCATATTCTTGGGATGAAAAATTCTGCTAGAAGCTTCTAAGTTTCATTCTGTTTCTTATCTCAAGAGAAAAAACAGAAGTATGATTGGGCCCTTAATCAACTTCAGAAAATATTTGAAGATAAAGAACCTAGTATGATTGTGACAGAAAAGGGAAAAAGCACAATTATCAACCATCTGAAAGCCCTTCAGTGCATCCTCAATTGAGGAAAATCTCTGGGAAAGCCTTGGATCTACTTAAGGAAGGCATGAAAAATGGGCTCAATACGGTTCAGCTTAAAATAAATTGAGCAAGATTGATGGTGGAGACTAAATTGATCATAAAACAAACTATAACACTAAGCAGAAGGTAAAGCAAGCATAAATTGATGGGAAATGTGCTATGGATTTTCAATTGGAAATTCTCCAAGAATCCCAGTGGGTTTCCAGGTCAAAATTTGGTGAAGAGTGTCACTTAGAGGCCCTTTTCTTGGCTCATCCTGAGTCTATAAAAATTTTGCCAAAAATTCCATCATATTGATTTGCTGGATTGTACACATAAAAAGAATAGTTACAAAATCTCTCAATTTCATTTTGGAGTAATGAAAGCCAAAAAGAAAACCTTTACAAAGGCTTTTGTTTTTATAACAAAAGAAACAGATGATTTCTAAATTTTGGCTTTGAAGGCATTAAAGGAGTTGTCTTTTGATGCCAGGAGGCTTGCCAAATTCTTTGTGAAAGAGCGTGAAAAAGCTCTAATTTTTGCTATGGAGCATAGTTTTCCTGAGTCATCCAGACAGTTGTGCTCCTGGCACTTGTCTAAAAATATTCAAACAAACTGTAAAGTATGCTTCAGTAATGAAAATGAAGGATGGTAAATTTTCATGACTCTGTGGGTAAATTATGGGGCCTATAAAACAAGGGGAAGGAAGAAGTCAATGATTCAGAACTCAGAGTATGCAAATTCATTGTTTCTTCCCTTCATCTTGACTTGGAATGCTTATTTTGAAACTTTTATAAATTGTTTCTTGAAATACTGTGTTGAAGAGGGTCACTTAGAGGCCCTTTTCTTGACTCAGTCTGAGTCTATAAAAATTTGCCAAAATTCCATCATATTGATTTGTTGGATTGTAGCTATAAAAAAAATAGTTAAAACATCCCTCTATTGCATGTTGTACAAGTGACTGCCAAAAAAAAACTTTTAAAAGGCTTTTGTTTTTAAAACAAAAGAAAGTATGATTTCTAAGTTTGGGTTTTGAACGCATCAAAGTAGTAGGCTAATGATCCCAAGAGGCTTCTAAACTTCTTTGTGACAGACCATGAAAAAGCTCTTATTTGTGCCATTCAGCCCAGTTTCCCTGAGTCCTCAAGACAGTTTTCCTCCTGGAACTTGTATAAAAACATTCAAGAAAAGTTTACAGTGCGCTTCAGTAATTAAAATGAACAATGGAAAAGTTTGATGACTATTTGGGCCAAGTATGGGGCCTCTAAAAACAAGGGAAAGGAAGAATTAAATGATGCAGCACTCAGAGTATGCCAATTTATTACTTCTTCTATTGATTTCTTCTGAGAGTGCTTACTTTGAAACTTGTACACAGTATTTCTTGAAATACCACAAGGATTTACTCAAGTATACAGAAAATAATATTTTCCATATAAAAGAGACTTTTGTAAGTGCTTGGCCTTGTGTCAACCCATAATTTGGGAATAAAAACATGCCTTGGGTAGAAGGGGCTCATTTTAATTTCAAACAATTACTTGTGGGAGATTCGCGGAAAATTTTGGGTGTTTGGAAACAAATTGAAGTAAACATTTAAATTCAAATCCAATAAATCCATGCAGCACTTATAAACTTCCAAATGAAGTTGCAAACAGTTCTTCAAACAGAACTGTTACCTTTGGGTAACAATTTGTCAAGTGAGGAAATTGAACTCATTGGGGAAAAATTTAAGAAGTAAAAGCGCAACCATGATGGCAAGCTGTGCTCCAAGTCATATTTGAAAACAATGGCTTAACATGTTCCCACATTTTAGGAGAAATATTAGCTTCAAGAGGATCTGTTGTGCCTAAGGATGTTCATCTTTAGTGGCAGTTAGGCTATGACCCTTCCAATGAAGAAAGAAGGGTTTTTGAAGGGTACAAATTATTTTATTGAAAGATTAATTATTTGATTTAAAAATTGATAATAATTTTGGTTTTTGAAAGTTTGAAACAGATCCAGGGCTTGAAAACAAATCTGAAATTTTTAACAAGTGGAATTCCATGTATAGGGAACAACTTAAAGAAGTTAGGTTGGAGATTCTAAGGTCAATGGTCAAGAATACAGCCGCTTTGATTGCCAAGCCAAGGCTTGAGCCAAAGGTGTTAAGGTCAAGCTGCATTCAACCAAAATTGAAATCAATCCTTGGTGAGCTTTCAAATTTCAAAAATGTTGAAAGAGAAATTACAAGGGAAAAAAGGTTTGAAAGCGGACCAAAAATACCAAAGACATTAAGTCTTTTATTTTGAGTGAGAAATGTTAATTTTTATGGCTTAATGAACTTATGGAAAAATGATTTCTGTATTGCAAGGATGGCTCTTCATCTGAATATCATAGTTCAGAGGAAGAGACCAAAGAAAGGGTTAAAAGGCCACCAAAAAGACCAAAGATAGTAAGTTTTCTATCTTGAGAAATTTTCATTTTTATGGTTTAATTACCTTATGGGAAAATTATTTCTGTAGTTAAAAGATGGCTCTTCATCTGAACTTCATAGTTCAGTGGAAGAGACTGAAAGTTAATTAGGGTTGGTTCTTTTGGAATCAGATTCTTTTTCAAAGGATGAAGTAGAATAAATGGAGGAGTAAAAAAGAATCTCATCTTTGGTGAGTGTTGATTCCTTTAATGAGATTAGAATTGTGGCTAACTGATCTTTGATTGTAGGAAGTGATTTACCTCAATCAAATACCTGTGATCTTACATAAGCTCTTGAGAAAGGTTGGGTATCCAGTTGGTGATCAAAATTGTGGATTGAGATTAATTTCTTAATCACCTGGGTATGATGAGCAAGGATAGTTTTGTGTGAGAAAAGAAATTATTTTTAAATTGAGGAAAAATAGAAAATGCTATGCTAAGGTCCTTGGTGGCAGTAAACAAGTTGAAAATATAGAAAAAAGACTTGATTTTGATGACATTAATGAAGAGATTCCATCTTCAAAATGGCTGTCAAAGTTAGATATGGGTCAAATAATAGTAGAACTTTATGGAAGACCAATATTTTTCATTTCATTGGACTCATGCTTTACTTATACTGCTATGACAATGGGGGTAAAATAACCATCAGACACAATATTAATTTCATTTGTTAATAATAACAATTGGGTCCAGCTTTTAATTAAGGGAGATGTGATTCCAATCCTGCTCATAGTTTCCAAACCTCATTCCATGATTTCCCAAACAGCCTCTAGTTGGTTTGATCACCTCACAGATCAACTCAAGTTGTATTCTAATTTATAGAAATAATTTTAATTTGATCATTTGGGTTTGGGTTCTGATGCTGATCTTGTAATTCTATTAATATAAAGGGTTATCACATTTTGAACATCATTATGTTGAGTGTTTTGAGTTAAAACCATTATGATGAGTGTTTGTAAAGAGATTTCATTGCTAAGTCAGTTCAACTTGTGTGGTTTTAATCCATCATAAGGAGTATTTTTAATTCTTGTGATGAGATCAGCTTAACACAGGTGGAAATGTTTTTTTTTGGTTTTTTTACTTAAGGGCTTGTCAAGTTACTTGTCTTTTTTTTTGGTGTTTTCAATTTAGGGCTTGTCCAGTTACTTGTCTTTTTTTTGGTGTTTTTACTTTGGGGCCTGTCAAGTTGCACTTGTATTTTTTGGGACTTTTACTTTAGGTCTTCCCCATAGACTCTTTATTTTTATTTGTTTTTAATTTATTTTTGGGCTTATTTGTATTCATATTTATTAATTTTAATTTTTTTATTTTTTATTTTTTTTTTCTGCAAATGGCTTGTGAACCACCACTCACAACTCCTAATTGCGTTGTGAGCCACCATTCACAACTGAGATAAGTTTCAAACTGCGGTTAACAACTGCAAAGGGTTGCAAGTTGCACTCTGCAACCCTTTTTAGGTTGTGAAGGGGGGATTATGAGGTTGCAAATTCAAAATTGGCCTCTTTAAAAGCACACTGATTTTTTTACTGAACAAGCTGCTTTGGAGTTTGAAGCTCTGAAAAAAGATTTTACCACTTCTCTAATACTTTCTCACTTCAACAAGTTAGCTTTAACTATTGTGAAAACAGACACAGGTGACTATGGAAATTCAGCAGTAATCTTGCAGTTTTTTTCTTCTTCATCACTTTATCACCCCATAACCTTACAGTCTTGCAAACTGCTTGCTGCAGAGCTTAACTATGAGATTCATTAAAAGGAACTTCTTGCAATGATTTATTTCTCAAAGAAATACCATTCATGAATTTTGAGTCTCATGGAGCCCTTTGAGGCCTTAACTGATCACAATTTTCTTAAATATTCCATGAGCTCAAAAGTCCTTACAGGAAGAAAGGCATGTGGGGCCAGATACCTTTCCAAGTTCAACATTACATTCACTTAACCCCCGGGAAGCACAAAGTAGTCCCTGATGCTTTTTCAAGTTGGAAAAACATTTACCCAGTGGGGGGTGGGGGTAGCATCTTTGCCAACAACAATCCTGAAAATGTTAGAATACTTTTCTCCAATCAGTCTTCCCAACTTATTTTTATCATCGAGCACCTTTTTTTAGAAAGCCTCCAAACTTCAACAATCCCAAATTTAAAATCCCAATGGTAAAAAACGTTTCAAGAGTGAAAAAATATTAACAATAAATTGCAGTATAGCCAAAAATGTTTTTTTTTTAATTTATAAAGATTGTATAGTAGTACGTAATAATCCTTGGTTTAATTTACATATACTTTGGTGTTGGCACAACCCTCCACTTGCTGTTCATCATGGGCAGGATAAAACATACCAGTTGTTTGCAAAAGAAGTCTACTGGCCTGGTATGACCAAGGAAGTAAAAGACTATGTTAGCGTGTGCTATCATTGCAATTGTAACAAGACCTCAAAAAACAGGAAGTATGGGCTGCTTAAGCCACTTCCAATCCTTCCCATTCCTTTTTACTTATTTTCAATGGATTTCATTTCTCAATTACCTATTTCTATTGCTCATGATGCTATTTTAGTAGTAGTAGATTGCTTCTCAAAGATGGCCTCATTTCTTTGCTGTACTGTGACAGCCTCTTCAGAAGACCTAGCTAATCTATTCATAGAATCTGTCTTTACAAAACATGGTCTCCCTGGTAATATTGTTAGTTATCATTAATCTTTGTTTTTCTCTAGCTTTTAAACCACACTTTGCCCACGTTGTAAGATCACTTGCAATTTATCAAGGGCCTACCACTGGGAAAAGAATGGGCAGACCAAGTAATTCAACCAGACTTTTAAACAGTACCTTTGAATTTACGTCTCCTTTCAGCAGACATACTGATAAGATGGCTTGCACTAGCCACATTTGCATAAAACAACTCCACTCATTCATCCATCTAACAGCTGCTTTTTCAGACTCTTTATGGAAGAAAACCAAATATTGATTCTATTCAGGTAGAATCTGCTCAAAAAGCTACCAACTATCTCATTCTTATCCAATCCCTCCAATTTCAAATCAAATCCAACCTTGAAGCAGCAAATCATTGCTAAAAGGAGCAAGCAGACCAAATTTGAACTATGGCACCAATGTTTTCACTAGGAGATCAGGTATGGCTCAATGCTTGCAAAAATTAACCTTGAAACTCGCTGAGAAGAAATTTGGCCCCTTCAAAGTTGAATCATTCATCTCTCCCAATGCTTTCAAACTATATTTACCTAAAAAGTGCACAGGTATCCACCCAGCCTTTCATGTGTATCTCACTCAGCCAGCTTGATTAATTCTATAATGGGGCAAGACTCATGATCCCCCTGAACCAGTCAATGTCCAAGATCATTTAGAATTGGAAGTAAGTTTTATTCTGTATTTCATGTTATAAGAAGGGAAAATCCAATACCTTTCTAAATGGACTGGCTTCCAGTCCCACAAAGATTGCACCTCTTGAGAACCAGCCCATCAAATTTTCAATTCTCCAGAATTGGTACAGGATTTTCATGCTAATTACCCTTGAAAACATCTCCAAATGAAATCCCATTCAATAAAATCCCATTCCTTTCCACATTCCTATTCCATTCCATCCAATCCCACCATACTCTCAGTTTCATCACATCCTATTTTTCCTTATCCTTTCAGCTTCATTTTCTTGTGGTTTCTCATGTTCATTCCTTATTACTTCTTATTTTCAATACTTTCAAATTCCTTCTTTTTTCTTTCTTCACCCAAATAAATTTCTTTCATTTTCCAAAATTTGTATATATATATATAATAATAATCAAATAATTTCAAAATAAATAAATAATAAATGGTTCAAATGAAATACATAATAATCATTTTTTTTACTTTTCCTTCTACTTTCTCCCAGTTTGCATTTAAATACCTTACTATAAATTTAAAATCATCAAGATCCTCCTCACTCATCAAACCAGAAATGCCTTGTGTCCAATACACTTGTGCAACCAAAGCCTCTTCAAAGATCCCCTTTCACCTTGTGTTTCAAGCTCTCTCTGGTCAGACATTCCATTCATCAGCATTCAGGAATTATTCATGAGCTTGCTTCATTCAGATTTGCAACAAACCCCCTACAACATCTCCAGTCAGCCGCCTTGAACCAGTCTCAATTGGCACCACAACTCAAAACTGGGTTCCTTTTCTTCAATCTTCCATTCCATCCTCCTTCACTCCATCTCTTCGCATTCCATTTCCCTCTTGTTCTGTTCTGTTTTCTTGCTAATTTATATTCCTTTCTTCTTCTCTTGTTTCCTCCATGATTTCCTTGGCTTGCACTTCATGTTTCTCTTCATCTTGAACCTTGGCCTCCACCTGTTTCATTTGAAATTTGTTTAGAAGTCCAAAATACTGTGGCAGTGGTTGTGGTGTATTGGTGGTGTACCTTCAAAACCATGGTAACACTAGATGGATAAAAATTCTATTTAATTGGTTTTATTTCAATTTACTTACCTTGTGTTCAATCTTTCTCACCTGGGTTTTGCACTCCAAGAAATTCAATCTCCAGTACTGGAGGGTTGTGATAATTCACTCACGGAGCAGATCTTGGGCTTTGACATTTGCTTTTTGAGGATTTGGGTGAATCAATCATTGTTTGCTATTCAAAGTAAACTAATACGCCACTTCCCAAAGTCAAAATTCTTGGATGTGCCATGTATACCATGGGCAGCAGTGCTTGCAACATAATTTTTTTGTGGCAAATACCATAGTTGCAGCAGCAAGATATGGATGAGGACATGATAAATTTAAAATTTATTCAGCAATTAGTAAATGTGTAAGGCTATAAAGTAGTTAAAAACTTGCAGAATTGATGGGAATTCATCAGGATGCTTGTAGGAGCTTTCAGGTTTATACCCAGGCAACTTTCATGCTCCAAGGTTAAGAATTATTGTGTTCCTCACTTTGACATATTGTTTTCCTCAGTACAATCTACCTCAGTCCAAAAGCATGACAAAAATAAATAACAACATCCATAGTGCCTCCCACTTACTACCTCCAGCTTGCACAACAGCATTCCAATATTGCAAACTCAGTATATAATTGCAAATAATTGCAATTAAATCTGATAAATTTAACCATCCCATCACCCAAATGTGCATGTCACTTGCTAGCAAGTCCAACAAAGAGCTGTTTCCCAATGTATGGCAAAGCTCAGGTCAAGCTCCTACCAAGCTCAGGTCAAAATTTATCAATGCTCCAATGCACAGTCACTGACTGTGCACAATGCATAGTGACTGTGCACAATGCATAGTGACTGTGCACAATGCATAGTGACTGTGCACAATGCACAGAGACTGTAAAAATGCATAGTGACTGTGCACAATGCACAGCAACTGTGAACAATGCACAGCAACTGTGCAAAATGCACTGAAACTGTTTACAATTCACAGCAACTGTGCACAATGCACAGCAACTGTTCACAATGCACAGCAACTGTGCACCATGCACAGCAACTGTGCACCATGCACAGCAACTGTGCACCATGCACAGCAACTGTGCATGCTGCAAAATTGCTGTGCCCATGCGGAACAGTTGCTGTGCATGCTGCACAGTTGCTGTGCATGCTGCAAAGTTGCTGTGCATGCTGAACAGTTGCTGTGCATGCTGCACAGTTGCTGTGCATGCTGCACAGTTGCTTTGCATGCTGCAAAGTTGCTGTGCATGCTGCACAGTTGCTGTGCATGCTGCACAGTTGCTGTGCATGGTGCACAGTTGCTGTGCATGGTGCACAGTTGCTGTGCATGGTGCACAGTTGCTGTGCATTGTGAACAGTTGCTGTGCACAAACAGCAACTGTGCACCATGCGCAGAAACTGTGCAGCATGCACAGCAACTGTGCCCCATGCACAGCAACTGTGCAGCATGCACAGCAACTGTGCAGCATGCACAGCAACTGTGCAGCATGCACAGCCACTGTGCAGCATGCACAGCCACTGTGCAGCTTGCACAGCCACTGTGCAGCTTGCACAGCCACTGTGCAGCTTGCACAGCCACTGTGCAGCTTGCACAGCCACTGTGCAGCTTGCACAGCCACTGTGCAGCTTGCACAGCCACTGTGCAGCTTGCACAGCCACTGTGCAGCTTGCACAGCCACTGTGCAGCATGCACAGCAACTTTGCAGCATGCACAGTGACTGTGCAGCCTGGCTGTTCATGGTGCACAGTTGCTGTGCATGGTGCACAGTTGCTGTGCATGGTGCACAGTTGCTGTGCATGCTGCACAGTTTCTGTGCATGATGCACAGGTACTGCGCAAGGTGCACAGTTTCTGTGCATGATGCACAGTTACTGTGCATGGTGCACAGTTGCTGTTCATTGTGCACAGTTGTTGTGCATTGTGCACAGTTGCTGTGCATTGTGCACAGTTGCTGTGAATTGTGCACAGTTGCTGTGCATTGTGCACAGTTGCTGTGCATTGTGCACAGTTGCTGTGCATTGGGCAAAGTTGCTGTGCTTTGTGCACAGTCACTCTGCATTGTGCACAGTCACTCTGCATTGTTGTCAGGGATATACCCTCTACTGCTAGACTGGGCTGTGGTTATACCTGAAAAAAGAAGTCAAAAACCACTGTTAAAGTCAGTTTCTGACTCAAAAAATTCAAACAAAAGCTGAAAAGCTCACAGACTCAAACAATAACAAGGTTTTGTGAGGAAAAAGCCACACCATAAACCTTTGTAGGAGGTAAGGGGCCTTGCTCCAAATAAATGAAGCTCAAAGGAGCTTTCCTTATAGAAAAGCTCACACCCTTTATGTTACTATGGTGTTGCAAGTTTGTCTGGGAACATGCCCAAGTCCGGCTTGGCACAGTGCCAGTGGGCTTGGGTGAGTGCCCAGGGGGCTTGGGTGATTGCCCAGTGTGCTTGATTATTGCATCAGGTTTCTCTGCGGATCTCAGGACACAGCCAAGTTTCACTTGGCCAAGGCCAAGCTGTTGGCACCCCCCCTCACTTGCTCCATCCCACTCCCACCCTGGCTCCATCCCCCTCCCACCCTTGCTCCATCCCCCTCCCACCCTTGCTCCATCTCCCTCCCCCTTGCTCCCTTTCTCCTCTCACGATCACTTTTTCTTTTGCCTCAACCAATGGAATGATGGCTAGTTTTATTATTATTATTATTTTTTTTTTTGATTGTTTTTTGTTTAAATTTTGTTATTTTGTTATTTTTTTTCTTTTGTTTTTTTCAAAAAAAAAAGAGTAGATTGCTTTAATAATTTTTTTTACCTGTTTATCAAAGAAACAAAAAAAATATGTTAAAAGTTTTGCCCCCAATCATCAATTTGGCGGGCATGGCCAATTGGGTTGGGTATCTGCCAAGCCAAACTTTGGCCCAACCCACCCAAACTTGGGTGTGTGCCAAGTTGTGCTTTTCTATGTGCCAAGTGTGCTTTAGTGGGTGCAAAGTAGGCTTCAGGGGGTTCCAGGAAGGCTTTAGGGGGTGCCCAGCGCACTTTAGCAAAAATCAGGCTACCCAGACAAGCTTGAACTACCATAACCCACAAGTGTCACTACTCCAATTAGGACCTTCCACTCAAAATTGAAGTTTTCAATAAGATTTTTATTTTGAATATAATACTAAGGTTGATAGCCCCAGTCAATCCCTTCTTGGGACTAAGTTTGGTGGGCTTGTTAACTCTTGCTGTATTCTTTCACAAATAAATAATCATATATAACTGGTGAGGAAGGGGGTATAGGGTGAAGACCCTCCTCTATTAAGGTAACAGGATCCCTCAGGGGACTCAAGGGATCATCAGGGGGAAGTTATCCTCTCCCTGGTTTTTTCCTCAAGGGCTCAGAACCCCATCACATCCTGAACAATGAGAAATAGGGAACTAGTACTCATGGGGGGGATTTTCAATGTAAAAGGGTCCTATTTGCATACCCCAGAAGTTATATAATTTACAACTAAGACCAGTGCCTTCAGAGTGGATGCTCTCTAGGCTCAGGAGAGTTTATCAAAGTATAATCACATCCCTAAGGAAGATAATATTAAGATAATGAGATTGGTTAATACAGAGGGGAGAGTATAGCTTAAATTAATTACTATAGCTAGTCCCCAAAGGAAGGGAACTTATTGGGAAGTTATTTATAAATAGTTGGGAAGCATCTGAGTCCTCATAACTTAATTCAAATTTATACTGGATCCCATTTTTATAATATACATTATCAAGGTTTTAATTCCATAATAAATACTCATAAAAACATACTTATAAAGTATTATAAAATTTTATAAAAATTTACAATATAATTCTAAAACTCCACATCATTAATCATTCTTGTATCCTTGGTGGTTTGACCTAGTTACCTTGGTGTCAGATAATGGAAGGTGAGGTTATTAATTAACCACTATACCAGTAAGACATATGAGTTGTGCAGGCATTTGGACATATCTAATTTTCTCATGGCTGACAATTGCGCACAGTCACTGTGAACCACAAACATTTTAGAGAATGAAAATACCTTCAAATTGAGATTGGATAGAGCTTCAACCAGAGCTTCCTTCATTTTTTTTGTGGTGTCCATTTGAGGTTTTCTCTTCTACCCTTCAGACTTTCATTATTTGTCAAAAAAATTAACTAGATTTAACCAATTCCTAGATAGCCAAATCAACTTTATAATTCCTCCAATGGACTAGCTCCCTTCCCTGCAAAACTACACCCATCCATTTGTTTAGTTTTCACATTTCATTCCTTATATGTCTCACCTGTTTCATCCTGTACTCTCATATTCTAATTTCTTGCACCTGTGCTATGACCTTGGAAACAATTGTACAGTTTATTTTATTTTCCCATCCCTTTCCTGTTTTTCATTGCATCATTGCTCTCTAGCTGTAGAAAACCTTCCATCAGGTTGTATCTAGTTAGGTTTATGATAGATTCACAACTCCCAGTTGTGTGGGAGTCATGCAGGGCCGGAAAAAACCTGTGGGAATTGTGTAGGGCCCCACACAACCTGTGGGAGTTGTGTGGGGCCCAACACAACCTGTGGGAGTTTTTTAGGGCACCTCAATGCCTGGGGTCCCATACACTACTCCAAAGGGTTGTTCCAAACATGTGAAACCCCTGGGGGGGCGTAGACCCCCCATAATGGGCATTTTGGGTTTTTTTACCCCAGTAAACAACCATTTATACCACATTGTGATTTGCCTTGTTTTCCTTCCATTGGACCATATCATCTCTCTTGCTGTTTGCTTAGCCAAAAAAACATCAGTTGGCACTTTGCAGTTAGATTTTCTATCTTGCACTGATCCCTCAGACTCTTCCTCTCCCATTTGCACTCAAAATTATCTGAGGTTGTCCTATAGCATGTGGGGTGGTTGTGTGGAATTAATGAAGGAGAATAGTAAGGTTTCTTTTTACATCTCCCAATTTCAAACTTCGCATTTTTGCATCCAATGTAACAAGGCAGAACTTTTATTTCATTCTCAAAAGGGTTTAATGGAAAACCTACTTGAAGAGCTGGCATTTGGGGGAAGTAAGACAACCTCCATTCAGCAGTTAATAGATTTGTTGATTTTGCTTAATAATGGCTATCACAAACAAAAAACATGGATTTTCAGCCTTTGCTCCAAAGGCAGATTAATCTTTGAAGAAAAAATTGATGGATCCAAAAAATTCCAAAACAAATCCAAATTCAAAATACAACCCAAAAGGGGAGGGCTTTGACAAAACTCCAAAGTTTCTCAACAAAGGAACTGGTATGCTCCAAAAAAAGGAAAAGGAAAGGAGGGAAATAGATGGGTTATGTATGTATTGTTCAGGAAAACATGATGTCAATATTTGTGCAAAGCAGGTAAGATTTCAAAAAATTATCTTCTATTTCTTTGATACTTGCAAGGAAGACTGCACATTATGTAAATATCAGCAAGTCAATCTTAGCACTTACATGTCACTAAATTCTCCAAGTTCAAGTTTTTTCTTGTTGTTGAAATTCCATAAAAAATGTAGCTGGAGTAATGTAGTCACTGGAAGTTGTTGGAGGTATAGTAGGAAAATCCAATTGAATTAGTTTGAGGGGGTTGAGGAGGAACCTTATGACATCAAGAGGAGCGGATCTGGGGAGCCAAGGAGGGAACTCCAGCTCAGTGTAAGTCAGAACAGATGATTGTCATTCACATGATAGCAGGCTGCTTTAAGTAGAATAATTACAATCAGGGCTGACTAGTGGTTGACAGATGAGAAAAAATAATGAATAATAAGTATTCAAGCTGAGTCTGGAAGTCTTCACAAATTGGAGAACCCATTGGGACATACTTGAGACAGTGGAGCTACCACAATTGATGACTGAGAAGTAACTCAAACTATAAAAGAATTAGTATATTAT
Organism: Puccinia polysora; assembly: GCA_025617555.3. Taxonomy (NCBI): domain Eukaryota; kingdom Fungi; phylum Basidiomycota; class Pucciniomycetes; order Pucciniales; family Pucciniaceae; genus Puccinia; species Puccinia polysora. The sequence goes on from CM062626.1 coordinate 25,288,675, forward strand.
AGAGGAATCATCCTGCACATATACTCAAGAGCTTAACATTGAAAATGAGGAGAAGAGTCAAGGCTGGAATGCACAAAAGATTCAGGCATAACAAAAAATTTACAGAAATTCCAACAGAAGGTGACTACTTCAACTACACATGATTTATTCAAATTGGGATAACTTGATTCATTCTCTGGAGCCAGCAACTTGAGTGCTGGATTTATTCCAATTGGGATAACTTCTGTGTTTTCCCAACATCAGGGATCTGGCGCAACTAAAGACCAGTCCGCTCCCCATTTCTCATCATACTTCCTTCTAACAACAATCTAAGACCAAAAAACAAAATCTGAAAAAAATGAAATATTTATTGATCAATCCAAGACCAATTAATCCAGCTCAAGACCCAGGAAGACCATCAGTCAATACTCCAGAAAAATCAATCAAATTTTATGATCCAAAAACCAAGCTAAAGAATCAATGACCAACCAAACAACCATACTGAAAATCAGACTCAAAAATTTTATCAAAGGCCATCCAGCTACAGACCTAGTCTTACAGCTAAAAACTCAAGAATCAACTGGTAGATAGATCAACACTCAAGGTCCCAAGACATGCAGTTGAAAAAAAAGCTGGGTTTTAGATAAAAAAAAAGACCACCCACTGTCATCTAGTCTCTAGGACTGATACCAACCAAACCCACATCAGCTTCAAGACCTTTGCAGAACAAATTTAGACCCATTTCTTCTTTTTTTCCTTGTCCCTTGACCTGAAAAAATACCTCCTGTTTCATTTCAATCCTCTAACCTCCATCTCTGTATTTGATCATATCACCCTTTGAAGTAGACCAGTTGCTGATTCTTAGAAAAAGAGTAATAAAAATTCAAATTCAGGATTGAGAACCCTGAAATTCACCACAATTATCAGTCAAAAAAACTCTAATGCACAAAGGATTAATGAAAGCTCAAGGACTTCTGTAAAGAGGAATCCTTGAAAAATATAAAAAGACAACCAAGATATTCTTAAGAACAAGAAAAAACTATGTCAGAGGAACAAGCCCAAGACATCATTAAAACCTCCCTTGAGAGCATCCCCAGCCTTAATATGGATAACTTCTCTCTCTGCAGGGACAGAATGGAAAAATTCCTGGAGATAAAAGGACTTAAAGAGGTACTCAAATCACCTGGTCAGAAACTCACTGTTGTCAAAAACCTCAGAATAAGAACTATTTTGATCTCCAAGCTGGACCCAGCCATTCATGCAAATATCATTAATCACAATAACAAGGGAGATGCAAAGTTGGTGTGAAAATCAATTCTAAAATCCTTTGCCTCATCCAAAGCCTCAAAAAAAGCCTGATTTTACAAATAATTCCTCTAAATCACCTGAAATCAGACAGAATTTCAGAATTTCATAACCCAAATCAAGAAGTCCACAAACCAGCTCTGCAAGGTGGAAATTTTCATCCTTGAAGAAATTCTGGGGTACACCATTCTCAAACATCTAGCAGCCAGCCTAGAAAACATTAGCCAACAGATCATCCACTCCAACAGGATCATAATCACTGATCTTCTCCTATACCACTTAAGTATATTAATGAACCAAAAAACATCAATAATTCCAATAACAATAGAACCCACCCCACTCAATGCCAGCACCTTGAGTTTGATCCAGTGCAAAAAAGGAAAACACAACCCCTTGGCTCAGAAATCTACCCCCCAATTCTGGACTCTTCATCCCAAACTCAGACCAAATAGACAGGCCACTGCAGAAACCCACATCACTGTCAGCTTCCTTCATTAAACTCACTAAAATTTAGAAAACTGCCTGAGTATTGATTCTGCCTATACTTCCCACATGATCTCAGACTCTGGCATCTTTGAGAATATCCCTTCAGAAGAACTAAGACATGTAAGGACTGGGTGTAGAACTCAATTGCTGGAAATCGAAAGGATCCAGAACAGTGTGCTTGAAAAATGAAGATTTTTCAGATCTATGGCTGAAGAATTTCCATTATTTCACATGTCTATACACCAATGTCTTCTCTGTGCATTTTTCATTGCTAGACCACTATGAAGTTAATCTTGAAATGGATAAATTCTCTGTTTTTAAAGAAGGAAAAGTGGTTCTCAAATGGAACTACCAAAAAAACTGCCTGGTATACAAATGAGGAAATCTGAAGAAAATTTCAGCCTCCTGGATGCCAAGACCCTTGCTATCCTTTAGCTACCAGAGGTGATAGAATAAATAATAAATATATTATTTAATAAACGCAGCAAAAATTCATAAAGTATTTGGATTAAGCTTATTGCAAGGTTAAGTGGTTTGGTTATGGTTTATTGTTTCAAATTAATATGAATAAATTGATTATTGAATATTTTTATAGAGGGGCCACAATTATATTGGGGATTTTTAACACCTCTCTTCAGGGATTTCAGTATGAAAACACGTAGTCCTGGTAACTTTGGGCTCTTTAGTTTAAAGCATATTTTACCCAAAGATAATGTGTATATAAAATACAAAGTGGAGTGGCAGGGCCTTATAGCCAAGCTGCCATGACAGAGAAAGGATAATAAAACTTACTGGTATATTATTAAATCCTTTGGGTACCTGTTTGGGACATGAACTGATGGGTCAAACCTGTATACTGGGGTTATAAGTTTGTTCAGCAGTTTAAATTGATAAAAGAGGGTTGATGACAGAGATTATTAATCAGACTAAAGGCATAAATCACTTACTTATCCTTTATAAGTATTTGATTACCTTGGCACGGTGTCGAGTTCTAAATATAACTGGGTCTCTGGGTATCAATATCCTCAAAAGAGTTCTTTATTTAAAGCTTTTGGAGTCCCAATATTGTCCTTCTGAGGGGTAAAGGGGCCCAAAGGGACGGACAATGAGGCTAGAAAAGTAACCAGTGGTAGCCTTTCATGTGTTCTTGGTGCTATAGCATGGGTAGCATTTAATTCCTGAGGGTATGGGAATTATTCTACTTCATAATAGATATTAGGACGTGTAAATAACACTAATCTGTCCCATTTATGTATTATTTAATTAATTATCCTTGGTAAATTTTCCCAGTAATTTCATAATTATATAAATAGGCATTTCTACGGAAATCCTGATGTCAGACAAGTTCTCATTATGTATTATATAACTGGAGTAAAAGTCATGATATTTATTTTACTCCTTATTTTTGAGTTCTAGTTGATTTACTAAGATAATTACTTAAAAATATAAGTCATGAAAATTCATGTAATATTTTTACATCATTAGTTTCCTTAGTATGTCACAGATATTGATTTCTAGAAATTCTCATAATAGTATATTAAATTATTTTAATATATTTTAATATATTTGTAGAAGTTTTCATTGTCTAATTTTTGACATTCTTGATAATTTGAATTATATTAAATAAAAAATACTTATAAAGATTATTTAAGTATTTTTATATAATATTGAGTATTTTTAGACTATTCAATATCCAAGGGAACATTTATTACATATGTAGAATGTTCCCGTGTGGGTTGCAGCATGTTTACGCGGTACCTGAGCCTCTCAGGCTGCCTGTCACTCTGTCAACCCATAGTCCTGCGGCTGCGTACTTGTCAGAGGCCCTGGGCTGCGTACACAACCTTGACAGAGTGACAGGGCTGTATCTCAGCCGCCCGCGGGTGCATTGGCTGCCGCGTCTGTGTGCGGGAATTGTGACAAAACACATTTCTGTCCGTAACTCCTAAAATATACAAAACACCTCAATTCTGAATGAATTTGAGGTGTGAAACCTATACGTGAAAATGTGTGTGAAATATTTAATTGACCCAAAGCTCAATAGTGGAGCCATAGTATTTTGGTCTTTCTTTCCTTAATTATTTAAAAACATAAGGAGTTGGATTTCAAGGGTAGGGTCAGTGAGTGAACCTACCTATATCAGGTGGATAATCCATTTCTGTAATAATATTTATGGTTTTCCTAATCCTTCTTAGGTTAATTGTATTATTATTATTATTATTTTATTTTTGTTACTTTTGAAGCTTGCTCTGCAATAGTAGCAAGCTGAAGAAAAATCCCTGCTCTCAAGTTGAAAACTTCTGCACAAATCCCCAGAACACATAATCTATCACAGGATTGGAAACAAGTTGAACATAAATGTCAAACCAGACATCATATGTGAGTCCTGTGCAGTCAGAAAAATAACTAAGGCATTGTTCAAAAGTAGGCACAATCAAACCTCCAGACCCTTTGAAGAAGTCCATTTGGACAATTTTGGACCCATCACCCCAGCATCAGTCAAAAATCACAGCTAATTCTCAACCCTGGTAAAAATTTACTCTAGATACTGCTTGGTAATTTCTCTCAAATACAAGGATGAAACCTTCAATAAAATCTCACACATCCTAGACCTTAAAGCAAAAAGATTTGGCTATGAACCCAGTATATTGCACTATGACAGAGGCAGAAAATATAAAAACAAAAACTTCAGAGAGTACTTTATGGAGAACCTGATAGAAATTAGATACTTCAACCCTTACAATCCTAAGAACAGCAGTATGGCCAAGTGGCACAACAGAACCAAACTTGAGTCAGTCAGAACTATTTTCCACAACTAATTTCTGAACAAGAACCTGTGAAACTATGTTCTCAAGGCCATTACCCTTACTCTGAATCAGATACCCTGTCACAAATCAAAATAATCTCCCTAATCTCTCTTCAAAAATAAAAATCTTCCCTTGAACTAATTCAAAACCATTGCAAATCTTGTCTCCTTCCTCAAAATACCTAGAGAAAACAGCTTGAAGCTGGAACTCAAATAAAAAACAGGTATTCTGATTAGTCCTATGACAATCTCAGATCCCACCACATCCTCTCAGACTCCGGTAGAATTTTTGACACCAAAAACTTCAGATTCCTCACCTTTGTTCGCAGAACCAGCAGCAAACCATCCATAGAACTTGAATTTGAGAAAACAGATTGGGAAAATCCCAGCAAAAAACACAAAGAACCAACAAACTTCCCAGATTCTGAAAGTAAAAGCAAATCACCATCCAACTACAGAAAAGAAAGAGGGTCAGTTGAGAACTATGATGAAGAAACATCATTAAGCCATGAAAAAGAAAAGGATAGACCAACAGACTCCCCAGCTCCAGAAAGAATGCCTACTTCTCCCAGAAAAAAAATCTTAGAGAAGTTCCTAAAGCATCAAGCCAGCTAAATACACATGTTTCAACACTGCAGAAAAACTTTTGGAAGCAATGAAAACAGAGTTTGATTTAATTGAACAAATGGAAGTATAAGAAGGTTAAACCATAATCCCTGAATCCTATCTGAAGACCTTCATGTTTCCAAAAACCAAGCCTGAAACTTCTTCATAAACCAAAAAGAAAAAGGACAGACTCTGCATCCAAGGATTTAACAAATCCCTGGGATTGACTATGACAACAATTTCTTTCCAACCAGGAAGTTCACTACTATTCTAACACTCCTCATCCTTTCCATCTCCGAAAAGCTCTCTCCCAGACAGTTTTATGTGAAGGCGGCTTTTATATATGCACCCTTGAAGGAAGAAAACTACATCAAAAACTCCCTCAGGGTGCTTAAAAACCACCCCTTTGCTCAAAATGAATAAATCTCTGTATGGTGTGAAAGAAGCTCCAGAAAAATGGTACAGCACCCTCACTGAATGGCTCAAAGAAATTAAATATGCCCCCTCCAAATACAAACCTTGCCTTTAAATCCACCAAGACTCAAATTCACTACTATTCTTCCTTGTAGAAAACCTAATTGTAGCTGGAAGAACCCAAGCATTCAAAAACCTCTTCCTGAAACACTTTCCAAACTAATCATCTCACAGTAAAGAAACCCTTCTGGAAATGGAATTTAACACCTCAGACCTTCACATAAACCAATCTCAAAGTAAACTTATCAAAAAGGGACTCAAACTTCTTTGGTTATCCAATTGCAAACAATCCACAACTCCTCTCATCCCAAGCATTCAGCTTCTGAAGGCAAGCAAGGAAGAAATAAAGAAGTTCCAGAAGCTGAACATCAACTATAGAACCTAAAATGGAATGTTAAACCACCTGTCCTGTGGACTAATGCAAAATACAACCATATATAGCCCCTGGAGTATCTATCATCTCCCAATTCAAAAAAAAAAAAACAGGAATAAATCACTGGAAGCAAGTGATTTAATGCTGAAAATACCTGACGGGAACCACCTCAGACTCTCTCCTTCTCTTTCCTTCTTCTTTTTCAGCTTCCTCCAGAATTCAATACTTCAGCAACACCACCTGGGCCTATGATCTTGACTCAAGAATATCAAGAAGCGGGTATATCTGCTTTTGGATCAACTTACCAATCTCCTGGAATAGCTGCAAACAGAAAAACATCACAATTTCATCCACCAAAGCCAAATTCAATTCACTTGCCAATTTTCACCAGGAAGGGCTATGGATATCTGAACTAAGTCAAGCGCTATGGCCAACCTACTTGCTCACTTTTATTTTCAACATAGAAAATAAAGGACTAACCAAAAATATCAAACATTTTGCTCAAACTCAAATGCCAAAAATCTCAAAATCAAAATCAAATACCTCAGAAACCTGTTCAAAAACTAAAAACTAAAATTTAATTGAATTTATTTGAAATACATGGTTTCTAATGATCTGAACAAGGCCTGCAGCTCAACATCTCTTCTTAGACTCAACAGTAGGCTCTTCAACTCAATCCATGGGGGTTGTTGAAGTTCCATCAAAAAACAAAGAAAAAATGCAGTTGGAGTAATTTAGTTGCCTTCCAGAAACTACATCAGCCACACATTAGTTATCCCTAACTCAATGCATTGTCCAGAGAAAGTGTGTTTTGGCCCGGAGCTATCCCAATTGGAATAAATTCTGTGGTTTTGTGAAATCAGAGCTCCCGCGCAACTACAGACCACTTATCACAACTGCCCTAGATGTGCAAGGGCCTGAGGGAAAATTAACAACTGCTCACCAAACTTGGGATTGAGAGAAGAGACTGATTTCAAAGATGATTTGAAAGTAATGAAGATGATAATGGAGAAGATAATCCAGGAGTAAGGCTCTGAAGGAGATTTAAGGTTGAATCCTTTAAGAGTAACACCAGAGGGATAGGTGAGACTATTAAGGTAGGCTGGGTTGGCTTTCTTGTGCTGAAATGACACCAATTGGAAGTGATTAACCAATAAGAAATTGTATACTAATTCCTTGGGGCAAATTATTCCAAGAAGGAAGAGAGGCCAGTATATGTGCAAACTGAGAGAAGGCCTTGAGGAGGGATGATCGGTGCTGGGGCTGGGATTCGCCATGGTATTACATGTTTAAAAATTGGGCTTGAGGCAGTGGCTTGACGTATTGGGTAATGGGCCTGTCCAGAAGGGTGTGAAATGTACTGAACTGGAGTATGGGTTGTCCAGCAAGGAATATGTACTATTTTTTTACAGTATTTAATTCTCATACCCGATAGATTTGAAGGAAATATTAGGATAAACCAAGCCATAAATATGGAGATAGGAACCTGGTAAAGTTGACTAGAACCTGTAGGCAATGCAGGGAGATACTTCAGGAGGTTCTGCATGTAGATCCAGGGGTAGAAGGTGGATTGTACTGAGGACCAAGGCAGGCTGAGGGTTTAGTATGGCTGCAGATACTGAGTCAAGTTGTTGTCATGACAGTACCCCCCCAGAAGATGAAGGGGTAGCTCCAATACCTATAAGAGAAGTTGAAAATTACATTTAGTTCATAAACATGACTTATTTTTCTTTCTGCCTACTGTTAGAGTTTGAGTTTTCATTTATGTGACTTTCACTGGAGTTCAGAGTACCATTGATTGGATTGATTTGATCTTATCATTGTTAACCTTCAAGTAATAAAACAACAGGTAAAATGTAACTGGGATGTGTTGTAGTATTGTGATTATCAGACTGTTTAGTCATGGCTATCAGACTCTTTAGTCATAGCATTTCACTTACCATGTCACTTAAACTGCTTATGATAATTTTACCTTATTCATTTTGTACTCAACCACTTGTCAGCCTTTAGTGTATTTAGTCTATATAAACACCAGTGCTCTCAAGTGGAATTCATTATCTGTTCAGCCAATACATCAACCGGAGTGTCCTTTTCCTCCTGATCTCAGGTCCGTTACGCTTGACGTTACAAGCCCCTTTCACTCATTCTTTAATCCTTTCATCTCACTAGAGCTCAAGCTCTCTTTATTCTTTACACGGTTAAATTCTATGCCCAACCAGAGCCAACGGTCTCTCATTTAACTTGTTTGCCTTCAATAGTCTCATCTGGAAATTGGTCTTTGACTCTTTTGGCGAGGGGGTGAGATGGGGATGAGCCTTGTCATTGACTATTAAGCTCATCCCATCCATTCTCTTTGACACTAGGAATCAGCCCTGAACTCTGATTGAAAAATCAAGATAACCCAGCATCTCAAGAAGTACTCGACTCACCTCCTCAAGCCGTCTTGAACTGAATCCTCCTTTCGTTAGCGTGTGGGAGGCCAATTGATGGATAGCAACTCTTGTGCAGGTTGCAAGATGGATGATATTCTTTCCACCCCTGATTGCAAGACCGCTTTCTTTCACTCCAATCATCATGATCTCAAGCTGATCAGAAAGCTTGACAGACTTTGAGCTTGTTGGTGCGCCTTCCTATTGAACGGACCCCCCTCTTGTGAATGTCAACAAACCAGTTAGCCACTCTCAAGTCTCAGAACCAAGCCATTGATTTTGCTCACTATCAATCGATAGTGAAGAAGAACCCAGAGATTTTCAATTGATTGGAGAAGGTCTGGAACAACTTCAAACCAATCAAATACAATCTTGGTGCTCAGTTGAAAGCTATCAAAACCTTTGAAGCCAAAGCAGTCACCTCGGCCACCAAAGCCTTCCAGAAGATCAATGAGGAACTCGAAGCCCTCAATGCGACCCTTCAAAACATCCAAGGTGCTTGTCCGTTTGAGGAATTGACGCTCTCGGATATTGACAAGGCCAAACCTCAAATTGCTCAGAAGGTCGAGAATATGGTCAAGAAAGGAAAGTGGACGGTCAAGGGTTATAGCGAGAAGTTTGGTAACATCTCCCTCATCAAATGGCCTCAAAATCTGGTGCATTATTAGATTTCACTTGAATCTCTTCCTCCCTCAACCTCAACCAATCCAGCCTACAATCCTTATCCGCATTTTGAGCTCGTCATGCGCTCGCCAAAGATCATCCTCATCTAGAATGGGCTCGAATCAATCGCTTGAGCTTGGACGTTCTCACTCGTTTCGCGGCGCTTCCCATTGGCCTCATGACTTCAAAATCCAGTACTCATGATTCTTCTTGCTCTCGAAAAATGCAGCATCAATTGATGGAAGGTCCGTGGCCGCTCCTCGATTGCAAGCGACATCATACGCTGTTGGACATGATTGGACAATTGACCAATGAACTCAAATTTGCCGTTTGGACACAAGAACAATGTGGGAGGCTGCCAAGTCAACTCACTAGAATTGCAACTTATCATCCAACTCAATTTGGTCAACTTTTGTACTCATTGTTCATTCTGCCAACTCGACCTGATCACCATCAACCTCAAAATTGCGTCAGTTAGTCCTGGGAGGATTGGTCTGTAGTTTGCCTGCTGTGTTCAGACTTTACCTACACTTTATTTTCTTCGTCAATCATCCATTAATTTTCACAACCATTCCAGTACTCAACTCCAAAAATAAAATAACTCAATTTTATAAAATCCACACAATTAAACCCAACCTTGAACAAATTCAACGCATCTTACAAGTAATTCACCATTTGAACTGAAGAATTTTGCAGCAAATAGTAGAAATAATTAAGATAGCAGTTAGAATGAGAAATGCCCCAGGAAGTTTACCAGTCATTCAGCTCATCTTATTAATCAGTCACTAACTTGTATGTAGAATTATTCCAACAGTTAGTAGAACATTATTTTAATTGAAGAAAAAGAGTTAGATTCCTTTTTAGGACAGTAACTTCCTCCAGTGCAAGGCAAGCGGGTGTGTTAGAGTTTGAGTTTTCATTTATGTGACTTTCACTGGAGTTCAGAGTACCATTGATTGGATTGATTTGATCTTATCATTGTTAACCTTCAAGTACTAAAACAACAGGTAAAATGTAACTGGGCTGTGTTTTAGTATTGTGATTATCAGACTGTTTAGTCATGGCTATCAGACTCTTTAGTCATAGCATTTCACTTACCATGTCACTTAAACTGCTTATGATAATTTTACCTTATTCATTTTGTACTCAACCACTTGTCAGCCTATAGTGTATTTAGTCTATATAAACACCAGTGCTCTCAAGTGGAATTCATTATCTGTTCAGCCAATACATCAACTGGAGTGTCCTTTTCCTCCTGATCTCAGGTCTGTTACGCTTGACGTTACAAGCCCCTTTCACTCATTCTTTAATCCTTTCATCTCACTAGAGCTCAAGCTCTCTTTATTCTTTACACCTACCTTATCCATAACCATCCCCACCTGACAGCTGTCCACCCATTTCATCCTACAACAGATCACCCTGTCATGCTCCACCCTTCTCATCCCTCTCAGCCCGGCCGCACCACCAGTGCAAAATCTCCAAATATGAAGCCATGCCACTTTCATGAATTGCCTCTTGACCATCCCCTCCTGATTCTCACCATCTTCATCCTCATCTTGATCCTCATCATCATCCCCTTTGCTTACACATTCCCTTTTCATCCTCAATCACTCTCCCCGCTCACTTACTCTGTTCTACGCTATCCCACCTCCCATCCCACCTCCCATCCATTTTTCCATTCCTTTTTTCTCCTTTCTCTCTAACCTTCCAACACCCGTCACTTGACTCTCTCTTCTTCTTCATTTGACTCTCCATTCCTCTCGTATTGCCTATCACCATCCCTTGTCATCTCCCTTTTGATAAATCAGTTTCCTCCAATTGCTAGACCTTCTCCCGCTTTCTCTCCTCAATTTCCTCTACGCTTAATCATCAACTCAACTCAATCACCTCCCTGTTCTCGCCTCAAGATCAAAAGATTCACTGAAAGCTCTAAGTTGATCAGATGTGAGGCTCACACCTACTGTTGGGAACATTTCCTTGTTCTAATCATTCTCTATTCTACTATCACAGCCCCTGCTCTTGTCTCCGCTGCTCCTTTCATTTTTACTTGTCACTCCTTAGTCGGTAGTCTTAAATCGAAGGGATCCCGGAACATTGGTCTTATTTTGAAATACAGTCAGAAACTTGTTTCAGCTTAACACGGTTAAAGGCCAAAGAATCTACCAACTCACTCGCTGACCAATCCAAGGACCAATGGACACCTTGCAATCCCTGCTCAAGACCTTGATGGACCCCATCCCCAGTCTATCCGATTCCAACTTCTTGTTATGGAGGTCCAAGATCCAAATGATCCTTTCTCTCAAGGGTATCTCACACTGGTTGAACTCATCCAAACCCAACAAATGTCCCCCCAAAGTCAATCTTGAAATCGTCAGATACATCCTTGCCAAGCTAGATAATTGTACCTACATCAATTGTGAGAAAGATAATCACCTCGCAAATGGAATTGAACTGTGGAAGTCAATAAATGAATACTACGCCTCATCTCAAATGGCCAACTAATCCAGGGTCTTCTTTAACTTCCTTAATCTCCAATTTGATCCCAAACGAGTAGAAAAATTTATCACCGACGCCAGAGCCTCCCTTCTCTAAATCGCCAAAATTGGGATCCAGATGGACAGCAACATTGTAGCCTACCTTCTACTTTACAAATTCCCCCCCCCCCAACTGGATCACCTCAAAACAACCATTACGCATTTGCTTGGTGACGCCAAAATTGACGCTGACTTGGTCCTCCAACATCTCAATCAGGTCAAAAATGAAGTGGTGGCTGGATTGCACGCCTCCGGATTGGTAACTAGGACCAAGGTCATTAAGTTTCGAGCAACATGGCATAACCCTCAAGCCAACCATGATTGCAGCTAATGCTGGTGGCTGTACCCGCACTTACAACCAAACTCAGGTGGCTCTCAGAACACTGGAGCAACAACCAACTCCCTGGCATCTCTACCTCCAAAAACTCCCTCCGCGCATCTAGCTTACAAATTTGCCATGGTAACGTCGCCAGCTCTCAACCGTGAACAAATACTGCTCGACTCCGGAGCGTCAAATTGTATGTTCAACAATGTGAACTTCTTATCAAGTCTCCTTCCTGACACCACTGAGATACAAACTGGCAATCCCGACGCCCCCATCTCCTCCTTGGGAGTTGGTGTTGCAAGTCTGACTACTCAACTAGCAACACTTAATCTCCAGAACTCTCTCTTTGTTCCTAATCTGGCCGTCAACCTAGTGGCCCTTGGCCAGCTTATTCAAACGGGGTGTTCATTAACTCTCCTGTCCCCAAACCGATTCGCTGTTGTCTACAAACAGCAGCAAATACTCTCCAGAGACATAGAGGACAATCTCTTTTTTATTGACAACAAGTTAAATCACCCTAGCTCCATCTCCTACACGTTTGTATCCCTTTCTACAATTCACAAACGGTTCTGTCATCCCCATCAAGAACAAACCCTTCATTTATCCAAGGATTTCCCCAACCTGAAATGGGATCAAATTGAGTGTGTTTCTTGCGCAAAGGCCAAAATACATTGAAAACCTTTTCTCAAACATCTGCCCTCAAGCTCAAACTCCTTTGATCTCATTCACGCCAATGTGTGCGGTCCCATCAGTCCTTCTTCCTTGACTGGGTGCAGGTACTTTCTGCTCCTCACTGATGACTGGTCCAAATTCAAAACATGCATACCCATTTGATTGAAGTTGGACATAACCAACAAAGTGATTAAATTTATCAAGCTCCACGCGAATCAGAAAGGAAGAATGCTAAAAGAATTCCACTCCGATAATGGCGGAGAGTTTGTCAACCATTGCCTTAGCACCTTCTTTGCCAAAAATGGAATTAAGCACTCAACGTTGGAACCGTACAAGCCTCAACACAATCCCATTGCTGAAAGAGGAAATTGCACTCTCTTAGAAGCCACAAGAACCTCAATGATTGATATGAACATACCTAAGTTTCTGTGGGATGAAATTTTCATCAGCGTTTGATCTATTATCAACTTCCATCCATCCTCCAAATCCAAAACATCCGCTCATCAATTGTTGACCAGCCACCCTCCTAAGACACATCTCATTAGGATCCTCGGCTCTCAGACCATTTTCCTCAATCAAGACTCATCTCCTGGCAAGTTTGACGAGAAAGGAATGGAGGGCATTTTGGTTGGGTTTGACTTTGACCTAAGTTCTTACCAAATCTACGGCCCCAATTCCAAAAACATTGTTTGTTCAAAACATGTTAAAATTTTGGAAATTTCCCCTCTTTCCTTTGCTCTCTCCAATGACTCCTCATTTTCCAATAACTGCTTTGACCCTCTTCTAACTGATGATTCTCTACTCATTGACAATCTCAACTCCAATCTCCCCGCCGTGTTACCCTCCAATAATCCTCTCAACGATCAAAATCCCATTTCTCCAAATCTACAATCTCACACTCCTGAATCTCCTCCTACGAACCCTCCTAACCTCCCTCAGTCCAATGATATCCGATCTAATCCTACCAAATCTGACTCTGATGGTGACGACTCCAACATGGCCGCTCAACTCAAAGTAGAATCATCTTGTAACCTTTGGGATCGCTCCACCCTACAGAAACCTCAACGTTATGGCTTCCTAGCAAGGACCATTCCCAAAAGCTACTATGAAGCCACCCACTGCAACAATAAAGAAAGGTGGATAGCCTTGATGGAGTCCGAACTCAACGGAATTGATCTCATGAAAGTCTGGGAGGGCTTTTTCTCTCTCCCCAACGGTAAAATTGCCCTGTCAACTGTGTGGGTCTACCAAATTAAAGATAATCCTGAAAAAACTGGAGTCTCATTCAAATCTTGACTCTGTGTTCAGGGATTCAAACAAGTGGAATTCTTTGACTATGGTCAAACCTACGCTCCCACGGGCTCCATCACCACACTTTGAGTCCTATTAGTTTATGCTCTACATCACAAGCTCACTCTTTGGCAGATGGACATTGAGTCTGCCTTCCTTCACGCGCCGCTGGACGAGGAACTCTTCATCAAGGCCCCCTTGGGGTACAATACTCTGTTTGCTTAATTCAAGCTCAACAAGGCTCTCTATGGTCTGAAGCAAGCACCTAAAAGCTGGTACGACACCCTCAAAAGTTGGCTCCTCAAGGAAAATTTCACGACATCAAGTGCCAATCCTTGTCTTTACGTCAATACAGCTACCAATGTTCACGTGTTTGTATACGTCGATGATCTATTAATAGTCGGTAACTCCGTTGAATTCAGAAATTGCCTAAAAGCTCAATTCAAGATCTCCCAAGACGGTCCTCTAAGTAAGATACTAGGAAATCAACTTGTGAACACCAAAGATGGACTCGGGCTTCTGCAGTCCAATCACATTGACACCGCACTCAGTGAGCTAGGCCTGACTAATTGCAAGCCAATCAGCACACCCTTCACTCCCAACATCAAACTTCTCTCCGCCACCGATGAAGAACATCAAGATTTCCTCAAGCTTAACATCAATTATTTTTTGTCCACTGGCTATTTGAACTTTATTGCCAGAAGAACACGACCCGACCTAGCCTATGCTGTCTCAAATCTCTCTTGCTTCAATAACAAACCTGGAATGCCTCATTGGACTGAATCCAAGCATTCTTGGCGGTACCTAAGCACTTCAAAACATCTAGCTCTCCGCCTTCAGAACTCCTCATTCGAGTATGACATTGAAGCTTACAGCAATTCAGACGGGGGCAACAATCCTGAGTCTTTTAGAAGTCATACCGGCTATCTAATTATCCTTTACGGCTGTCCCATCTCATGGCACAGTAAGCTCCAACCAACCATCTCCCTTTCATCCACTGAAGGGGAACTCAAATCTCTCGTCCTGGCCACGCAAGAGAATTTTTGGCTGTCCCAATTAATCACCGAATTAAATCCAAATTTGAAGTTCACTCACTGCTCTTTTGTCGATAACAAGGCCTTGAATGACCTAGTAAACCAAGAATCTCACCACGGAGCTCTCAAACACGTTGATACTCAGATCAAATGGTTGCAAGAGCAACATGACAGCCACTCCCTTATCACTCACCTTATTCCCTCCAATCAAATGCTTGCCAATTCACTAACAAAGGCCGCCCTTTGTTCCTCTGTCACCAATCTTACTTCCTTCACCATGTCACCTCACATCTGATCACAGCGGTGTGTCATGCTCCACCCTTCTCATCCCTCAGCCAGGCCGCACCACCAGTGCAAAATCTTCAAATATGAAGCCATGCCACTTTCACGAATCGCCTCTTGACCATCCCCTCCTGATCCTCACCATCTTCATCCTCATCTAAATCCTCATCATCATCCCCTTCACTTACACATTCCCTTTTCATCCTCAATCACTCTCCCTGCTCACTTACTCTGTTCTACGCTATCCCACCTCCCATCCCACCTCCCATCCATTTTTCCATTCCTTGTTTCTCATTCCTCTCCAACCTTCCAAAACCCCTCACTCGACTCTCTCTTCTTCTTCATTCAACTCTCCCTTCCTCTTGTATCGCCTATCACCATCCCTTGTCATCTCCATTTTGATAAATCAGTTTCCTTGAATCGCTAGACCTTCTCCCGCTTTCTCTCCTTGATTTCCTCTACGCTCAATCATCAACTCAAATCAATCACCTCCCTGTTCTTGCCTCAAGATCACAAGATTCACTGAAAGCTCTAAGTTGATCAGATGTGAGGCTCACACCTACTGTTGCGACCATTTCCTTGTTCTAATCATTCTCTATTCTACTATCACAGCCCCTGCTCTTGTCTCCCCTGCTCCTTTCATTTTTACTTGTCACTCCTTAGTCCGTAGTCTTAAATCAAAGGGATCCTGGACCATTGTTCTTATTTTGAAATACAGTCAGAAACTTGTTTCAGCTTAACACACCCACTCTTTCATTCACCATGGAAATCACCAATGGCTACCATTCTGTGAACCAATACTACCCTCCTTGCTCCAGATTTGTTGAGACAGAGAAGATATGCATCACCAGCATAACCCCCAAGTATGGCAAGTGTGAGTACTGCAGAAGATACAATAAATCCTGTTCTGGAACCACAGAAGTTGAAAGGAAGGTGCTGGAATCTGCTGTGTGGGTGAAGGAAAAAGCTGGAGGTAATTTTGAAGTGAAGGAAGAACCTGAAAACTCAATTGTGTCCCTGGGAGTGTCCAGCAGGGTAGGTCCATCAGATTGTGAGTGTTTTATCTTCCATCTTTTTTTGCTCAAGGATTTCTTCTGATACAGGTGTATTTTTATCTGTTTCTAGTTGATTCTTTGAAGTAAAAGATGAGTTGCATGGAAAAGAGAAGGTTGCAATTTAGGTCCATCAGATGGTGAGTGTTTCATATTCCATCTTTTGTTGCTACAGGATTCCTTCTGATAGAGGTGTCTTTTGTTGAATTCTAGTTTTACTTTGTCATTTCATTTAATTTAACTAAATCTCCACATCCTTTCTGACTCATCCTGTTGTGGCCCTGCTGTTGACAGGTGCAAGGTGCTGTTATTGTTGCCACTTATTTCCTATTTTCTTTTCTTCTGATTATTTTTTTTCTATCCTTGGTTCTTGCAATGCCAGACTGCGGATTTTACCACTGCGGATGTTCCTGCTCACCATCCTCTGATTGCTCAACCATTTGGTGCGTCAGGACTCTCAAGACTCATCCTACAACCTCAAGACCCATTGTTACCAACACCATTGGACAAAAGGATCCTACAATCCAATCTCAGTCTCTGGCTACGAATCAACCTCTCTGCTACTCAATACAAACCATCTGCAGCCAGTCTGACTGAAGTAACAAAGAACCGTTAAACTCATTCATCAGTTGACTCTTCTAATTATCTCTTCATAGATCTTTCAATGCGCGTTGGTAAACACTTGTGGTTATTCAAGTAAATCTCAACTGTACTTGTCATTGGGTTCATCAGGCTACAGTAAATCCACCTGCTCTGAACACTTGTCCATTCAGTCTACTGATCCTTTACTCATCTAGAATCTCCATCTAAGCTCTCTATAAATACACAACTAGATTGGATCAGCTTTTAGACTGTCATTAGCCCCTTGGTCTTATTTTATCATTGTTTTCTATTTTGAATTTGCTCATTAACTGAAATGCTTCCCTCTGAAATCAAACAATTCATCCTGGTGTTGGTTACCAACTCTTTTCTTTACACGTTTCAAAACCTGAGCCATCAACAATGGAGTGATTGGGGCCATCTTTGACGCCAGGACCAGGAGGGGATTCTACCAACCAAAAATTTCTTGCAATCAAATCATTAATTGAATTGAAACCACTACTCATGGCCAACAACTACATTATGTGGAGAAAAAAGTTTGAAAAACTCTTCAAGTTGCAAGGGGTTTTTGATATAATGAATGATCCTGACAAGCTTATGGAATTGGAAAAAGAAATCAACCAAGAATTTGTGGCTAATATCATAGCAAAACTGGATGAAAACACCTAAAAAAACATCATAGATGATCTTAACAAAGATAGTGCCAAACTGATCTGGATGGAAACTCAAGCTCACTTTGCCTCCTCTCAATCTGCAAACAGGGCAAGAGTCTTCAATGGATTTCTACACCTAGTCATGGACTCCAATATAGAGGCCATTGTCATGTCTGTCAAGGTATATCTAAAGAAAATGACCAAAGTTGGCATTGATACCCCCCTGGATATTGTGGCCTACCTTTTTCTTTTCAAATTTCCATCCTTGATGTTGCATATGAAGTCACAAATCATGCACTACACTGGCAAAATTAAAATCAAGATAGTTCTAAATCACCTAATACAAAACAAAAACAAAGAAATAGCACAAGGAGATGGTGTCAAGCCAGTCAACGTGGCTCTCTACAGAGGACCCAGACAAAAAAACAGGAAAAATAACTGGGCTTTCACCTCCCATCCAGCCAGCTCTTGCTGTTTTGAATTTCCTGAGCTCAAGCCACCCAATCTTCACAACCGCAGAAAGAAAGGGAAGAAAAATACCATCCAGAGGGGCATTTTTACTTGTTCTTCTGTGGTCTTAGTTTCTCAGACAATCTTTCCCCAGAAAGATAAATCCTTGATTCTGGCTGTTCAATGCATATGATTATCAATAAGAGAAAATTCCTCTCACTGAACACAAGCAATAGAAATCATGACTGGAAAGAAAGATGCCGCCATAAAAATAGAAGAAACAGGGGATGCTGTTTTGATTACAAAAGATGCCAATTTGACACTCTCTGACGTTGCTTGGGTTCCCAAATCTACCATCAATCTGATCTCTCTAGGCGCGCTTATATTATAAAGTGCCAAACTCCAGGTAAACTCCAAGTCCATTCTGGGCACCTTCCAACTGCTACTAAAAAACAAAGTTCTTCTTTTGGGCCACATTCAAAATAACCTATTTGTAATAAAAATGCCAAAAAACTAATCTCAACAAGCATATTACTCTAATGAAGAACTCCAGTCTATTCACCAATCATTGGGACACGCTAGCATTTACAGAATCAAGAAATACCTCAACTGCTCCATGCCAAATGCCCAAAGAAACAGCTTTGAATGCCTCAGCTGCGACAAGGCCAAGATCACTTGCAATTCTTTCAATTATCAGCAGGAGAACGCTCAAAAATGTATCAAAAAAATCCATTTGGATTTGATAGGTCCCATAAATCCTGCGTTGAAAGGTGGTTTTTGATATATCCTCAACCTTGTCTACTCCCACTCTGGATACATCTCATGCTTTCCTCTGAACAACAAAAGCAATGCAGCTGAGACTCTTATATTTATTATTGAAAATCAGAATTGAAAAAACAACCACTATCCCAAGGAGGTGTGTCCAATGGAGGTTGGGATTTTGTCAATGCCAAATTACAGACATACTATAGGATCCACCACATCAACCAAACAATCAGCAAGCCGTATCATTCCAAACATAACGGTTGAGTCAAACAAGCAAACAGGACAATCATTAAATCAGCTAGGGCTACAATCTCAGATTCCAACCTTCCCTAGTCATGTTTGCACAAGGTAGTTAGGGGATGCAGTCTGATGCTGAACCAAATCCCAAAACTGAAAGGCAACTTGTCACCATGGGAGAAAATGCACGGCAAGATCCTCCCCAAGGACTATGTCAAGCCTTTGGGAACTTCTCTCACTTACTGACTCAACAACATGGAAATCAAATCAAAACTTGATGAAAAAGGTGCCCCAGGCGTTCTGGTAGGTTTCAATCCCTTACTTCTATCATACAAAGTAATTTCTCCTTCCAGGAAGATCATCAATACAAAGCATGTGATCTTCAACAATCAAAAAACAATCTCTATTACTGTTGAAGATGATACTGGTACCTCAAAAAAATAACTTCCACCAGTCATCAATAACCAGGAGATCCATACAGGGACTACGGTCAACAACAACACAGCTGTCTCCATCAAAGAGGAATCCAATGCAACCTTGGAGACATTCTTTGTAAGTAACTCCAAAATTGAAAACAATCTGAGACCCAACCTAAGTAACCACAAAACTCTGTCAAGACCAGAAAGATATGACTTCCTGTCTAAAACTGTAACAAAATCACTAGAAGAGGTGTTGAAACTTCCCGGGTGGATGGAATCAACAAAAAAATAATTTGACAACATTGAGGAACTGGGTGTTTTTGAAGAAGTTGAAGATAAGATAGTGACCAACCCACTCAACACCATTCTGGTTTTCAAAATCAAACACAATGCGCACAACAACTTGGTTATTCTCAAGAGACAAATTGGTTATTCTCAAGACTTGCCTTTGCGTTCAGGGTTTCAACCAGAAGTATGGAATTGACTATTTTGAAACTTACGCTCCCACTGGAAAAGCAGCCTCTTTAAGATTTTTTCTTACTTAGATAGCCAAAAAGAACCTGGAATACATTCAATTGTATGTGAAAGGATTGTTCTTACACTCTGAACTCAACAAAAAAGTGTTTATATGCAAGCCAGTTTGGTGCAACATAAAAACTAAATTTCTCTGGCTAAAGGAATCCCTCTAAGGACTTAAACAAGCCCCAAGAAATTGGGACCAGATGCTCAGCAAATGGATCAAGTCCCAAGACTTTCATGAATTTGAATTCAATCCCTTTTTGTACTTTGGCAACAATCAGCTGTCAGTCATCTACTTTCATGTCAAAAATTTGTTAGTTGCAGGTAACTTGAAAGAATTTAAGCAGAAGTTTCTTACAAAGTTCAAAGATTCCACAGTACATTTTCCTAAAACACTCCTTGGAATGAAGATTGTCAGGGACTGCTGATAAACCTCCCATTTCCCCTCCATATCCAAAGGAGATTAGAAGAATTGGATCTGGTAGGCTGTTGACTGGTTGCAACCCCACTCACTCCAGGCCTTCACCTGATCTCTGCGGGCCAAGAAGATCAAGAAAAATTTGAAGCCTTGAAGACCAACTATTGGTTGCCAATAAGTTGCCTCAACTATATAGTGGGTCTAGCTTGGCCGGATATTAGCTTTGCTGTTTTGAGATTGGCTAAAACCAGTAATCTTCTGGGAATCAGTCATTGGAACAAATTCCTGCATGTCTGGAAATATTTATCAAACACCAAAGATCTGACTCTCACTCTTGGACCAAGGTCTGTTTCAGATAAACTTTTTTGTTTCAGAAATGCCACCTGGGCCAATGATCCACAGTCAAGAGGCTCTCAAAGCAGATTACTGTGCTCATTCAAAGGGAGTCCTCTCTATTGGACCAGTAGGAAGCAACAATTTATTTTGCACTCCTCAACCAAGCCTGAATGTATATCACTATCAAGTTTCCATCTAGAGGACCAATGGTTACAAAAAATCATTGAAGACCTATACCAAACACAATTCATATGTCCCATCCATCTAATCAACAACAAGGGACTTGACAACAAAATTAAGAAATTTGGATCCAACTCCAAGGCCAAACACATTGACTTGAAGAGAAAGAGCCTTAGAGATGACCTCAAGCTTGGCCTTATTGACTTCAAGCTCATCTTGTCCCTATCAATGACTGCCAATTCTCTGACCAAGGCAGCTAAAAAACCTTGAACACCAAACTCATGAATGCTTTCAGCTCTTTGCTCTACTGATGTATGAGTTGTGGGGGCTTTTTGAATTCTAGTCTTACTTTGTCATGTCATTTACTTTAAATAGATCTCCACATCCTTTCTGACTCATCCTGTTGTAGCCCTGCTGTTTACAGGTGCAAGGTGCTGGTATTGTTGTGACTTATTTCCTATTTTCTTTTCTTCTGATTATTTTTTTCTTCTGTCCTTGGTTCTCCCAATGCTTGAATGCAGATGTTACCACTGCTGATGTTCCCACTCACCCTCCTCTGATTGCTTAACCATTTTTTGCGTCAGGACTCTCAAATCTCATCTGAAAACCTCAAGACCCATTGTTACCAACACCATTGGACAAAAGGATCCTACAATCCAACATCATTCTCTTGCTAAAAGTCAACCTCTCTGCTACTCAATATAAACCATCTGCAGCCAGTCTGACTGAAGTAAGGAAGAATTGTTCAACTAATTCATCAGTTGACTCTTCTAATCATCTCTCCATAGATCTTTCAAGGAGCATTGGTCAACACTTGTGGTTATTCAAGTCAATCTCAACTGGACTAATCATTGGTTTCATCAGGCTACATCAAATCCACCTTCTCTGAACACTTGTCCATTCAGTCTACTGATCCTTTCCTGATCTAGAATCTCCATCTAAGCTCTCTATAAAAAAGCAACTTGATTGGATCAGCTTTTAGCCTTTCATTATCCCATTGGTCTTATTTTCTAATTGTTTTCTATTTTGAATTCACTAATTAACTCAAATTCTGCCCTCTGAAATCAAACAATGCAGCATGGTCTTGGTTACCAACTTTTTTTACAACTTTTTATCTGTTTCTAGTTGAGTCTTTGAAGGAAAAGATGAGGTGCATGGAAAATAGAAGGTTGGAATTGAGGAAGAAAGGCCAGTTGGCCCTGGATGGGATGTTGAAGAAGGATGCACCCAGTTTGAAAGTGCTGTACATCAGCTTGGGAACACCCTATTTGTTGTCCATCAGCTAAATTCCCGAGTCTGAAGGCGCATAAGGGCCTTCAAAATGCATTTAAAGCAGCTTCAAAGCCATTTGAACCACTTTTGGAGTGCGTCAAAGCACCATAAAACTGGTAAAATTGAATTGGATGAAGTTTGAAAATCAAGGGTTGAACTGGTAAAAGTCCAAAATAGTGTAGTCAAAGCTTTCAAAAATTATCAAAGGATGGTGAAAGGGGTCTTAGTCTGATCAAAGGGAGGTGTAGATAGCAGAAAGGGAGCCAAAGAAGTGTTAAATCATCAAAGAGATGTTGAAGTTTGAACTTCAAACGGTGTCCTTATTGTTGGGAGGCCACCTGTCAAAGTGGCCCCTTGTCCCATAAAAGTCAAAGATGAGGGCAGAGATGAAGTGGAAGAAGATGAAGATTCTGCTGGAGAGCCTGATGAGGGGGAGGCGCTTCAAGAGGAAGAAGACATAGAGGAAGAAGAAGAAGAAGAACATGAAGAGCTGGGAGTCATGGAGAGAAGGAAAGGGAAGGAAAGGGAGGTGGAAGAAATACAAGTAGTAATTCCTGGGCCAAGGTCTATTGAAGAGTTGGTTGGAAGGATTTTGGCCAAGGATGAAATCAGTAGTGATTTTAGGGGAATGAGTATGGAAAAATTTGCTTTTTATGCTTGTTCTGGAGGAAGGGTTGTTGAGCCTGTGGATGCCAATGAAGATGATCTAGTTGGGGACTTGAAGAAAATTGAAGAGAAACTTGGAAGTTTTTTGGAGTATTGGAGAGCCAATATGGTTTTTAGATAGGGTTTGAATAGTGGAGAAGAGGTGGGACAGCAAGGAAGGAAGAAGGAAATGAAGAAAGAAGTGGTAGTAGAATTGGAGGAATTTCATTCTTTATCTGGAGTGACTTATGAAATGATATCTACTGCTAAGGATAGGGAGGAATATGAAAGTAGGAACATAAAGCTAGCTAGTTTTTGGTTTACTAAAATTGCTAACTTAGTGGCTAGTTTCAGAAAGAGTTGTAGATAGATATTTTCTTTTGATTTATTATTTTTCTTTATTGATTGAAGATGAATTACAATTATGATTGGTTTTATTGATTGGAGTGGAGAGATCATGATGAGGGGTGAGAATGGAATTCATGAGGAAGAAAATTAAGGAGGTTTGGCTTTGGAAGGATAGAGATAGTGGAAGTTGTGGAGAAGGGCTGGAAAGTTGGTGAGGTTGGAGGCTGGTTCCCATTGGGTTCTTTAAGAGTCTTCTAAAAAAATTTTCATTCAACTAAGTAGAAGATTTTGCCACATCTAATCTTGGAGTCCAGGATTTGAGACATTTCCTATTCTTCTTGGCCATAAATTATCACTGGTTCTGGAGGTGGTTGGTGACTGGGAAAAATTACCCAACCAATGCTCAGAGAGCTTCTTGGAAGGTATTTTAGTATGGATTTTCTTTGCAGATGACCAAACTTTATTCCAAGGAGTAATACGTTTTGGAAAATCCTTTATTTTAATGTCAGAACAGTTCTTATACTTATCCATAGACTCTTTTAACTCTTTCTTTAGTTGCATCTGGTTCTTCTGAATCTGATCTAAGTAGTGACTATCAGTTTGGCTGTCCAACAAATGGAAGAAGTAAAAGCTAGGATGCCTTCCATAGAGTTTTAAGAAAGTTTATTGCTGGGTGGATGATTGAAAACTTTTTTTGTAAGAGAAATCTGCCAAGGGGATCCCAGTGCCCCAGTTGTCCTGGTTATAAGTGATGTACATTCAAACTTATTTTTCTAGTAATTGTTTAATCTTTCAGTTTGACAATCTGTTTCACCATAAAGCATAAATGGAAAAGGAGCCTTGGTCACTTATAATGTCAGCAGGCAGCCCATGCTTGGAGAAGACATGGCTGATGAAGAGGTTAGATAGTGTCAAAATACATATGCACTTATGAGTGTGCACATATAAGTGTAATCCAAATGGGATGCACATATGGGCCTCTCCCGCCCATTGGACACTGACATGGACCATACGGGCCTGTTTGGATGTCACTGATTTGGGGAAACTGGCCTCAAAACGCTGAAACAGGCTCTTTGGTACACAGGCCCTAACGGTCCTGGTGGGGGATATGGGAAAATACAGCCAGAAGGGCTTGTATGGTCATAATTGGGCCCAAGGTTTATTTTGGACATACTTGGCCAGATGGGCTGGCCCGCCAAAGTGTGTTTTTCTCAGGTTTTAGGATTGGGGGCCCCTGTTGCAGCCCGCTTGGGGCTGCTGCCCGTGCTGCGGCCCGCTTGGGGCCATTTGTATCTCTTGGTTTGGCCCACACGGGGCCCAATGGCCCGCGCAGGTCTGTCGCGGCGGCTGAGGGATCCCGCACGGGCCCGGCCGGTTGCAAACAATGGCCACTGCTGTGGGAGAGAGGGCCACTTCCGCGGGAGCAAGGGCCATTGCCACAGGAGCAAGGGCCAGCGGCCCTGGCTCCCTCCCCCTCCCTTTGCTCACCATTGCGAGGGGGAGGGGGTGGCTGGCTGGGTTGAACCAGCCAGCGACCGACCGCAACAAGGCAGTTGGTCAGGGCAGGGGGGATTTCATCTACCCCTTTCCCAAAGGATGACAAGGCCGGCCGCAAGGAGAGTGACCGGCAGTGGGGGGGATCTGATCACCCCTCCACCATTGGATCAAAGCAGAGACCAAGGGGGCTCTCCCCCCTCCCCCCCCCCTTTACCAAGGGGGGGGAGCAACCGGGCTGAGGGGATTTGACCACCCCCCAGCCCACTTCCTTTGACAACGCCCTGGGGGTATCAACCCCCAGGGCCCCTGGTAGGTGGAATTGACTGCCCCCTCCAGGGATCTGAGAGAAAGAGGGGGGGACAGCATTTCTGCTGGTCAAACCCCCCCCCCCCATGTGAGTCTGAGATGGCCCAGGTGTGTCCTGGGTCCCACCTGGCCATTTGTATGGCCAGGGGCTGGTTGCATGAGGCAACCAGCCAGTGTGTGAGGCAATAGGACCAGTCGCAACAGACAACCGGCCCAGGGATTGAACAGCACAGGGGCTGGTTCAGCCCCATTGAGGTGGAAACACCAGAAATAACCGGAATAGGCTGGTTGTTATGGTACAGGGACTGATTCCATGTGGGCTGATGTAGCCCGAACCAATTAAAAATTCCTGTAGAGCCTGAAGAGCACTTTTGGGGCGGAAAATTTGACTTTTGGCTTGTTGTATCATGGACTCACAAGACACCAATCTTTTGTACTTAAGGAGCTCTTCTCCCTGCTGTTTTCCATCAATTCATCATGTCAGCCTCATAGATGCCAAGACCCTTTCTATCCTTTAGCTACCAGAGGTGATAGAGTAAATAATAAATATATTATTTAATAAATGCAGCAAAAATCCGTAGAATACTTGGATTAAGCTTATTGCAAGGTTAAATGATTTGGTTATTGTTTATTGTTTTGAATCAAAATTTATTATTAAATATTTATAGAGGGGCCACAATTATATTGGGGATCTTTAAAACCTCTCTTCAGGTATTTCAGTATGAAAACATGTAGTCCTGGTTACTTTGGTTTCTTTAGTTTAAAGATTATTATACCCAAAGATAATATGTATATTTAAATATACGGTGGAGTGGCAGGGCCTTGTAGCCAAGCTACCACGACAGAGAAAGGATAATAAGAATCACTGGTATATTATTAAATACTTTGGGTATCTGTTTGAGACGTGCACTGATGGGTTAAACCTGTATACTGGGGTTATAAGGTTTTTCAGCAGTTTTAATTGATAAAAAGAGGTTTGAGGAAGGATATTACTGATCAGAAATTGCCATAAATCACTTACTTATCTCTTATAAATACTTGATCACCTTGGAACGGCTTCTGGATATGAATATTACTGGGTCTCTGCCCATCAACATCCTCAAAAGAGCTCTGTATTTATAGCTTTTGGAGTCCCACTATGGTCCTTCTGAGGGTTGTAGGTGCTCAAAGGGACGGACACTAAGGCTAGCAGGGTAACCAGGGGTAGCCTGTCATGTGCTCTTGGTGCTATAGCCCGGGTAGCATCTAATTCCTTTGGGTATGGGAATTATTCTACCTTATAATGGTCATCAGGACGTGTGAATAACACTAATCTGTCCTATTTATGTATTATTTAATTAATTATCCTTAGTATATGTTCCCAGTAATCTAATAATTATATTATTAGACATCTCTACGGATATTTTAATGTCAGGTAAGTTCTCATTATGTATTATATAACTGGAGTAAAAGTCATAATATTGATTTTACTCTTTATTTTCGAGTTGCAGTTGGTTTGTTAAGATAATTACTTAATAATATAAGTTATGAGAATTCATGAAATATTATTACATCATTATATTTCTTAGTATGTCACAAAGATATTGATGTGTAGAAATTCCCATAAAAGTATATTGAAGTATTTTAACATATTTTTTGAAGTTGTCATTGTCTTATTTTCGACATTCTTGGTACTTTGCATTATATTAAATAAAAAAATACGTGTAAGGATTATTTATGTATTTTTATATAATATTATGTATGTTTAGACAGTCTACTATCCACGGGAACCTTTATTACATATGTGGAAATTTCCCGTGTATGTTGTAGCCTGTTTACGCGGTACCTGAGCCGCCTGTCACTCTGTCAGCCTGTAGTCCCGCAGCTGCGTACTTGTCAGAGGCCCGGGGCTGCGTACACGACCTCGACGGGTTGACACGGCTGTATCTCAGCTGCGCGCAGGTGCTTTGGCTGCCACGGCTGCATGCGGGAATTGTTACAAAACACATTTCCGCCCGTAACTCCTAAAATATACACAACACCTCAATTCTGACATAATTTTAGGTGTGAAACCTATACATGACAATTTGTGTGAAATATTCAATTGGCCAAAAAGCGCAATACTGGAGCCGTAGTATTTTGGTTCTTTTTTCCTTAATTATTTAAAAATATAAGGAGTTGGATTTCAAGGGTGGGGTCATTGAGTGACCCTACCTAATTTTGGGTGGAGAATACATTTCTGTAATAATATTTATGTTTTTCCTACTCCTTCTTAGGTTAATTGTATTATTATTATTTTTATGTTATTTTTGTTACTTTTGCAGCTTGCTCTGCAATAGTAGCAAGCTGACATTCCCCCACTCCAAGATATGGCTATATCTGAAAAAATCTGGAGGATGTTTGGGAGAAAAAATTAACTGCATATGTGCTTCAGTTCCTTTTGCTGGCTCTGTAGTTTCTGAGATGTATTGGTCCATCAGGTATATTATTTTCTGGTAACCATTCATCGTTTTTTGCAGATTCTCCTTTATATCTTACTAAGTATAGTCTGATATCTTTTCCTTGTACCCTCTCTTTCTTATCTCTCAATATCCTGCTGACTTTCCCTTTTTATTTTATGGGGTCAGATTCTATTGGGATTATTGCTGGAGGGAGGTTTCTGCCTTCTCTTGGTTTAAAGTTTTTGACTAGGCTAACAGGAAATACCGGATGTTTTCTTGATAATTCTTCACTCAAGATTACTTCCACAGCGTTTTTGCCATGCATCTTCTTGATAGCAAATGGTCCAACAAAGGCTGGTTTCAGTTTCCTATTGCCTGCCAGGTTGTTGACAGTAGTTGTAGATATGAAGATCTGGTCTTCTATCTTAAATTCAGGTTCTTTAACAGCAGCTATCTTATTTTGATAAGCAGCTAGAGTTAGAACAGAGACTATATGTCCTAAGGCTTTCAATCCTCTGTAGCCAAAGTTGCATTTCTTCATGGAAACCTTTAGTCCTGCTTTGGAGATAGTCTGGAGTACTAATCTTACTTGTTTAATATGAGTATCCCAGTTATTGGAGAATATGATAACATCATCTATGTATACCATCATCCATCCTTGTCTGATGTAAGTACCTAGAACTGTATCCCTTTTTCTCTGGAAGTGTGATGGAGCATTCTTTATACCAAAAGGCATCCTAAGATATTCATATATTCCCAAATGACAGATTATTCTCATAAAGTTCCTGCTTTCAGGACTTATTGGTATCTGGTGAAAACCTTTAAGCATATCCATAGTAGTGATGTACTTAGCCTTGGACAAGTTATGCAGAGCATGATCAATCCGGGGTATAGGATAATAATCTGCTTGAGTGTAATTGTTGAGCATTCTGAAGTCTCTACCATTCTTGACTTGTCATTATTCCAAGCTATGATTACAGGTGTGGTGACATCTACCTGTTCATTATGTCCTACTTTCCTTAATACTTGTAAGTCTATCAGTTCTTGGATATGTTCCTTGAGAGCTTTTCTAGACTTAGGACTAGACGGATAGGCTGGCCTTCTTAAGTTAGGAGGATAAGTAGGCTTAATGGTCAATGTTAATACCATATCATGTCCTTTAATATCACCAATAGGATGATCTTTAGTACAAAAAGCATTCTGGTTCTCAAAGCAGACTTTTAATATGTCTTTCTTCTGTTCCTCAGAAATTTTTGTATTCAGAGCTGCTTGAGAGAAATATTCTTGTGTAAAGTCTTCCAAATGCTTTTGGTAAGTAGAGGAGGGGATTTTAGACTGAATAGTGCATATCTTAAACTTCTTATCCCAATTACCTCCTACTGTGAAGTATCTTCCTCTAATCTGGAACACTTCTATACCATATAGACATAAGGCATCATTACCCAGTATCAGGTAGTCACACACTCTGTTGAGAAATACTACAAACTCCACTTGTATTCTCAAAGATCCTTTAGTGTGAGGTAGTATTATAGGAGCAGTCCATAATCAAATAGCATTTATAGTAGAGTTGCAAGAACTGAACTTGAATTTTGGGACAGGTAAAAGGTGTTCTCTCCAATTGGGGTCCCATTTGTTCAAGAATCCAGCACAGACACATGAGCAAAAGGCTCCACTATCCAGTAATAACCTTATGGGTCTGTTTTTATACAATCCAGTTGCATAGCACGTTTGACCAGTGGTATAACTTTTCCCACTCATAGGTTTAACTGTTAATGGTTTGACATCCATAATTTTTCTAGGAATTATAGTAGGATCCCATTGTTGGGGTAGGCTAGAATCCCCATGGATGTTATTGATCTCTGCAGAAGTACCTATATCTCCTTCTATAACATTAACCGGGTTGGTCAAGATCAATTCACATTCAGAAAGAGATCCTTCAGTATCAGCTATGTCTTCATAGTTCTGACTCTCTTCAACCTCCTGTTCTCCTTCCAAGACTGCTACCTTCCTTCTTGGTAATGGACAGTCTTGTCTCATATGCCCAGTCTTGTTACAATTCCAACAAGTTGCAGGCGTCCTCTCTTTCTCCCTATTCTCATTAGGTTTCTTATTGTCAGAGGCATTTATCAGAGGAGGTTTTTCTCTAGTTTTGGTGATGGTATAGTTCTCTTTGGGTCTGGAAGGGGCTTTTATTTCCAACCCATTCATGTCTATTACTTCTTCTAACACATTGATTAGAGTAGGCAAGTCCGCATCCATGCTCATCCTACATCTTACGCTATGGTTAAGATTTCCAGGACACAGGTTAAGGAGTCTTTCATTTACTTCCTCTTTATCAGCATCTGGATAGAAGAAATCTGATCTTTTCTTCTGTTCCAAGCACCATTTGTGAGGTTTGTCCTTGGAGGGGTCAAATGAGGAATTTTTGAAATTTTTCATCATTTTACTTTTCCACATTCTAGAAACAAATTGTTCTTTGATCAGAAGTTTCCAAGAATTCCATGGTAAGGTTCCTTCTTCTTCTCTCTTACTGATAAACCAGTCCAATGCTACTCCTTCAAATAGTCTGGGTAACCGGACTAAAGCTATAGCTTCTGGTAGGTCATAAGAGTTAATGGTTTAATCAATAAATTTAATAAAATTTATATGATTGTATTCTCCTTCTCCGGAGAACTTGGGCCATTCAGAAGTAGGGGGTAACATTTTTAGAGCTTGCTTTATCTCAGGAGTAGGAATAGGCCTAAAGGTGTCACTCCTATGCATTCCCAATAAGGGTGGTGCATAAGGAGTAGTGGTTTGTCTGGGAGGCTTTGGTTCCTCTGTAGTACTCCCCAAGGGGTTGGTCAGACTTACTTTTAAGTCTCTAAGATCATTTTTGATCAGATTCAGTTGCAGGTCCACTTTGTTATTGAGCACATCCAATTTTTCACTAAGGGATAGAATAGAACTGTTAGTGGTGGTTGCCAATTCTTCTTTTAAGCGGTGGAAAGACATAATAAAATCTTCAGGTATTCTGGATAACATATTCTCAATTTTTTGAGTCTGTTTGATCCTACCTTGATCAATTGTCTCCAATAACTGCTCTCTGTGTTCTTCAATTTCTTCCATTCCTACTGTCTTTGTTTGGTTATTAATCAATTTGGCTACTACTGAGGTTAATTTATCCATTTGGGTGTAAACCCCGTCCAAATTTTCACAAAAAATTTTGAAATTATGACGCATATAATGAGGAAAGCAAGTAATTACATCAGAGGTTTTTTTGGGCTCAGAATTAGAGGCTGATGTTGTAAACCTTTTTTCACTTTTGAGCTAGTGATATTATCTAGTCCCAGTCTTTCTTTCCCTTTGGCTTGGGATGGGAAGAGGATCTCTTCTTTCCAGATCCTTTGCCTTTCAGTTGAGCTAATTAATCGCACGGATTCCACTTTTCTACATAGGATTCTACCTCTTTCCTTGGAATGATTTTCTGAAGAGCTATCTGGGTGGCTTTTTCCTGGGAGATTATCTTTTTCATGGATACCATGTCCTCCTTGGCTTGGGCTTCTTTAAATTCTTCCCAATATTTCACATGCTCTTTGACTAGGTCTTTGATCCTGGACTCCTTGGCCAGATTCTGCTGGGGTGGCTGCAGGGAATCTTCTGGTAAAGGAGGGTGGCTTGATTCTCCTAGTCTCTCCGGCTCTAGGTTGGGATAGGGAAGAAGTGGTTGTTGCTTCTACTTGTTCATCAAAATTTGGTTCACGGGTTCTAGTCCCTTCATTTTTGTCCTTACTGGTGGTCTCACGGTTACTGAGAGCTGTTGGCAAAGATCCATAGGAGGGAATTCTTCCTGAGGCTCTTGTGTTACGTTTAAATTGATATTCAAAGGTACTAAGACCTGGTTGGGGTTAAATTGATCTCTAGTAGGTAATCCTATGGGTTCTTGGTGGGTTCAAATGAGGTCTTCACCCGTCCAATCAATATTTTCAGGGCGTCTGGAGATGTCTGGGCCTTCCTGATCTAATAGATCCACTTCAGTGGCGGTGGTTTCTGGTATAGGAGGGTTCACTGATAAAAAAAGTTATATTTTATTGGTTTAATAAAATATGTTAATATTATTTTCTTTTAAAAATAATATGGTAATGCAAGTTGTGTACTTTTATGTTTCAAGAAGTAATTTATACAGTGTTTTTTCCAAGCTTTATGTTTTCTCAATAGAGCCTGAAAGTTAATACGCCTTTCAAGATCTTCTTGTTCAAGGAGTTTATCTAAGTGTTTGCGTGCAGAAAAAATATTAAGTTGCTGAGCTTGAGTTAAAGCTTTCCAACCAGTAGGTTTATAATTTTTAATATATTCTTCTTTTCTTATCTTTAAAAGATTTAGACAATAGATTATTAATTCTGCATTGGTTTTCAAATCCACTGCAAAAGAACTTAATAATAAATCACGGTTATAAAGTCAGATAAATTTATCTTTGATATTATTTTTTTGTGAAAATGTCTGGTCCAAGGTATTAAATATAATAAAATGGAATATTTCCCGTCCAGACCCCCAAGTGTCAGCCTCCTGGATTCCAAGACCCTTGCTATCCTTTAGCTACCAGAGGTGATAGAGTAAATAATAAATATATTATTTAATAAATGCAGCAAAAATCCGTAGAATACTTGGATTAAGCTTATTGCAAGGTTAAATGGTTTATTTATTGTTAATTGTTTTGAATCAAAATTTATTATTAAATATTTATAGAGGGGCCACAATTATATTGGGGATCTTTAACACCTCTCTTCAGAGATTTCATTATGAAAACACGTAGTCCTGGTTACTTTGGGTTCTTTAGTTTAAAGATTATTATACCCAAAGATAATATGTATATTTAAATATACGGTGGAGTGGCAGGTCCTTGTAGCCAAGCTACCACGACAGAGAAAGGATAATAAGACTCACTGTTATATTATTAAATCCTTTGGGTATCTGTTTGAGACATGTACTGATGGGTTAAACCTGTATACTGGGGTTATAAGGTTGTTCAGCAGTTTTAATTGAAAAAAAGAGGTTTGAGGACGGATATTACTGATCAGAAATTGCCATAAATCACTTACTTATCTCTTATAAGTACTTGATTACCTTGGCATGGCATCTGGATATGAATATTACTGGGTCTCTGCCCATAAACATCCTCAAAAGAGTTCTGTATTCATAGCTTTTAGAGTCCCACTATGGTCCTTCTGAGGGTTGTAGGTGCTCAAAGGGACGGACACTAAGGCTAGCAGGGTAACCGGGGGTAGCCTGTCATATGTTCTTGGTGCTATAGCCCAGGTAGCATCTAATTCCTTTGGGTATGGGAATTATTCTACCTTATAATGGTCATTAGGACGTGTGAATAACACTAATCTGTCCTATTTATGTATTATTTAATTAATTATCCTTAGTATATGTTCCCAGTAATCTAATAATTATATTATGAGACATCTCTACGGATATTTTGATGTCAGGTAAGTTCTCATTATGTATTATATAACTGGAGTAAAAGTCATAATATTGATTTTACTCTTTATTTTCGAGTTCCAGTTGGTTTGTTAAGGTAATTACTTAAAAATATAAGTTATGAGAATTCATGTAAAATTATAACATCATTATCTTTCTTAGTATGTCACAAAGATATTGATGTGTAGCAATTCTCATAAAAGTATAATATTTTTTGAAGTTGTCATTGTCTTATTTTCAACATTCTTGGTACTTTGCTTTATATTAAATACAAAAATATGTGTAAGGATTATTTATGTATTTTTATATAATATTATGTATGTTTAGACAGTCTACTATCCACAGGAACCTTTATTACATATTTAGAAAGTTCCCATGTAGGTTGTAGCCTGTTTACGCGGTACCTGAGCCGCCTGTCACTCTTTCAGCCCGTAGTCCCGCAGCTGCGTACTTTTCAGAGGCCCGGGGCTGCGTACACGACCTCGACGGGTTGACACGGCTGTATCTCAGCTGCACGCAGGTGCTTTGGCTGCTGCGGCTGCGTGCGGGAATTGTGACAAAACACATTTCCGCCTGTAACTCCTAAAATATACACAACACCTCAATTCTGACTGAATTTTAGGTGTGAAACCTATACATGACAATGTGTGTGAAATATTCAATTGGCCAAAAAGCTCAATACTGGAGCCGTAGTATTTTGGTTCTTTTTTCCTTAATGATTTAAAAATATAAGGAGTTGGATTTCAAGGGTGGGGTCATGGAGTGACCCTACCTAATTTTGGGTGAGGAATCCATTTCTGTAATAATATTTATGGCTTTCCTACTCCTTCTTAGGTTAATTTTATCATTATTATTTTTATGTTTTTTTTGTTACTTTTTCAGCTTGCTCTGCAATAGTAGCAAGCTGACACATCATCCAATCAAATTCATCAACAATATCATCCAATGTGTTGCCCCATTGTGAGCGCCCATCAAGCAATTATTGATACAAGGTTTCAGCATTTCTTTTGCTTTCATTACTGCTCATTTGCCTAAGCTAATTGCTGGCCATAATTATAAAAGATAGTTCTAATGCAGTCAGTTTACCAGGTGTTTTGATGAGGAGGGCCATCTTGGAGAAAATTTCCAAAACAACAAGGATAGAATCAAATCCTTTGGAAAGAGGAAGTTGAGAAATGAAGTCCATAGAGATAGAGATCCAGGGGCTTTCAGGGATTTGAAGGTGTTTGATTAGTCCTAGTATCTTTTCATTCCTATTCTTTTTCCTGTTGAAAAGTTAGAAGTCTGAAACGCAATTCTCAACATCTTTTGAAATTCCATTCCACAAGAAAGACCTTTTGATGAGGTTAGGGGTATTTTGTTGTCCATGGTTACCTGCAAGAGGGGAGTCATGAATTCATTGGAGTATATTTAATTTAAGATGGTTAGCTTGGCCAGGTATGACCACATTACCCTTGAACAGGAGTAAGCCACTAGAGGGGTCTAAGAAATAATCAGCCACTTCTTCATTCTTATTCAGAATTTTAATGATACCTGAAGTAACTTTTCAGCTTGTTTAATAGAAGTCAATTCACTCAGTTAATCATCAAGCTTATTAGCAGAAAGGAAAAAGAGTTTAAAAGCTTCAACTTTTTTTTAGAAGCTGTTGGCAATTTCCAGGATTCTTTTCAGAAAAGGGGATATCAATTCTTCCTGGTGACAGCCTTAAGCTTTCAATAATCAACACATAAATGCAAACTACCATCCTTCTTTTTGAAAAAAAGAACAGGTGCCCCAATGATTGAAGTTATGGAACGGATGAAATCTTTCTCTACATTCTCTTCTATGTAGGCTTGTATGGTAAAATTTTCACTTTGAGATAAATATTAGACTTGCCCAACGCAAGAAAGTGGTCCTTCCAGTTTTATATTGTGATTTTAAGTGTGGTGAGGAGGGAGTTGATCTGTTTTAATCTTAGAGAAATCATCTAGAAAAGAATGGTGACCAACAGGAACTTTCTCTAACCCAGTTTCTATATCTTCAGGGTCTTTGTCAATACTAAACTCAACCCAGTTAGCTGAAGTATTTTTGTGGGGAGTAACAGAAATTTAAGAAGAGGTAACCAATTGCATGACATGCAAGGATGAATGCCTACATTCTTCCTCCAGATAAATAGTCAAGGGATCAGTGAATATCCAAGCAAGGTGGTCTATTGTTGAAATAAAGGGAAATGTATTTTGTTTTGAGGATGCAAAGGTTCTGAATTGATTTGGAATGCAATGGACTGCAGTTCCAAAGGAAGAGTAGGAAGGAAACCATTTGAACATAGTTTTGAAATGTTGAGTTCAACAAAATTGGTGGAAGGTTCTTCAGTTGGCTGGTGTGTTTGGGTGATCAGCCCCATCTTCCAGTTCACTTCAGGTTACCATTGATGAAGGAAGTTGATTACCAGGATGAATTCTTCTGCGAATGGTGCATTTGATAAAAGGAATTCCCATTAAAAGCTAGGAAAGGAAGGAAGTGAGATCTCCCAAGCTATTTTGTGAGTGATTAGCTGAGAGGGTGAATTTTCAGGGCTGAAATTGAAGAGATGAATAGTTTTTCCCAAGTTATTGGCCTGAAAGGAAAACTTCAGAATCATAGTATTAGCCGTTACAGATTGAGTAGCACCCAAATTAATCAAAAAAATATAACTCAAGTTCTGGTGAAGGAGAATGAAACATAAGCTTTTAGAAAGTTTTTGAGAGTAACCTTTTTGTATCTGTTGTACCCTAACATCAGTAGAGTGATAATCCTGGAGTACAACAGGAGAACCACCTAATTGTTTTTTTGGCTTGTGAGTAGAAGAAGAGTTGGGGTTAGAAGAGGAATAGGAAACAGGCTTCTTTTTAAATTTTTCCTTCTTGTTCTTCCCTCCACAATACATAAATAGTCTCTCCTTCTCCCTACTGGCCTTTTAATCAGCCTTGAGCTTGCCATCAGAACCCAAATTCAATCTAGGTTTGGTTTGGGAAGATGGCTTCTTTGCTGATTTTTCTTTCCTCTTGGCCTTCCCTTTTTCCTTTTCAGACTGAGAGGAAATTGCGTGGGATTGAGAGGAGTTCTGCTTTTTAGGGTGGCTTTGATTACAAGACTTTTGCTTGGATTTTTTGTGGTACCTGGTAATTTAATCTAAAACTAAATCTATGGGGTTGTGAAGGGTGTCCACAGAACCATAATAGCCAGCTTTTTCATTCAGAAGTTGAGAGGGGATAATTTGGCTAAAATGGAAATGGAAGGCTCTATAATCCCATCCAGAAACTTTAGTCATAAGGGATCAAAATTCTGTGATGTGGGTTGAAGCCTATCCAGATTCCTTCATCTTCAAGTTCACAAGTTCTTTTTCAGCTTTGGCTACTTCCAGAAAATTTCCAAAGATAGTGTGAAGTTGGTCTGTGAAGTGTTGCCAGGAGTTGAGCAATAATGAAGGCTATTGATGGGGGATATTAGCCAGACAGGGTTGGGTCCAATGGCTTGCGTTCCCAGAGAGAGAGGAGACAGAAAACAAAAATCTGCTCCTATCCACGCAAAAAGTCCCCTCATCATTTGAAAATATTAGTTCATCAGCTTTTAAGAAATGTCTGAGCTTAGTGGGGTTGTTGCCTTCAAATTTGTCAGGCAGGTTCATTGATGGATCTTTGAAGTTTCCAGAGTGGGGAGTACTAGTTGTTTTGGGTTGAGAGAGTTGGGCCACAGCTGAAGTCATGGTTTGGAGAAAGGTTAGGAGGGTAGGATCCAAAGCAGTAGGTTAAGGAGGAGGTTGGATTTTTGTAGGAATTTCAGTTGAAGCTTCTTCTGGAGCTCCAGAGGTTGGGGAACTGAAATTACTAAGGATCCTCAAATCAAAACCTGAGTCTAAACTCTCTTCTTCCTTGTCTTTCTCATCCTCAGGGAGATGAATTTGGCTGGGATTTTAAAATGGGGAATCTAATCCATAGCCTGCTTGGGAATAACAGTCAATTACACAATTAGAAAAAGGTCTGAAAATGGGAGGGGCAGGAGATAGTGAAGCTCTAGGAGGAGCTTGAGAAAGTATACAAGTATCAATTGTTTTGGAACCTGGTTCTGGGAGGTTGGAAAAGGTCTTCCCACGTCTGTGAGCTTGAGGAGTTGATTGGTCCTGATTCTGAACATCTAAATTAGAACCATGTCCTCTGGCTTCCCTAGTTAAAGGTAAACTGGTGATGATGGAAGGTTGTGCACATTGAGGAGGAATTTTTTCCCCTCATTCAATAAGGAAGTTACCCAAGGGGAGTACCCAGAGAAGAGATTGGGAAGGAGAAATGAAATTGAAAAAGGGATCTTGAAGTTTTACAATGTCCTTCAAATCATGTCAAAGTTGGGTGAAGCAATCAAAGAAGTCAACCTCAAAGTTGAAGGTCAAAGTGTTGAAGTCAAAGGTTGAAGAGGTCAAAGTAAAAGTTGAAGTTTTTCAAACCTGTGGGACCCTTCAAAGTACTTTTGAATGGTAAAACTTCTGTCAAAGTAACTTCAAAGGTTGAAAAACCAGTTGAAGCGCCAAATTTCCATTGAAGTTTTCTTTAAGGGCCAATTTAAGGATTAATTTGGAGATCATAATTTCCACAGTAAATTCCTTTGAAAAACATGAAAATACACACACTGTTTAGTATCTATTACGGACTAGCACACAAATATTTTAGGTAGTGATATCTGTAAGATAGAATGAGATGGATTGAATAGGTCTATAGAGATATAGAGAAGGGCAATAATCAAGGGGAATCAATCAGTATAATGTCACAACCACCCCAGACGTGCAAGGCGCTGAATTCACAGGCACTACTGCTCACATAACTCAGGATTGAGAGAAGAGACTATTTCAAAGATAACAGGAAAGTAATGAAAATGATAAGGGAGGAGAGAATCCAGGAGTAAAGCTCTGAAGGATATTGAAGGTTGGATCCTATAAGAGTAACAGCAGAGGGATAGGTGAGATTAGTAAGGTAGGCTGGGCTGGATTTCTTGTGCTGAGATGACACCTATTGGAAGGGACTAACCAATGAGAAATATTATAATAATTCCTTGGGGGGAATCAGTCCAAGAAGGAAGAGAGGCCAGTACATGTGAGAGCTGAGAAGAGGCCTTGAGGAGGGATGATTGGTGCTGGGGCTGGGATTCCCCATGGTATTACATGTTTAAAAATTGGGCTTGATGCAGTGGCTTGACGCATTGGGTAATGGGCCTTTCCAGAAGGTTGTGTCATGTACTGAACTGGAGTATTAGTTGTCCAGCAAGTAGTATGTACTATGGGTTTAAAGTATGTACTTCTCATACCAGATAGATTTGAAGGAGAGATGAGGATACACCAAGGCATGAAGAGGGAGATAGGAGCCTGGGAAAGTTGACTAGAACCTGCAGGGCATGCAGGGGGATACTTCAGGAGGGGCTGCATGTTGATCAAGGGGTAGAAGGTGGATTTTACTGAGGACTGAGGGTGTCTGAGGGTTGAGTATGGCTGGGGAGACTGATTCAAGTTGTGTTCATGACACATGTCTACTCATCTGCTCCTTGCTCCCCCTCTTCCATAATCCCTCCTTCTAACAAGAATCTTACACCAAAAGACTCAATCCAACAAAAATCCAAGATTGATTGATCAATCCACAACCAATCAATCAAGCTCATGACCCAGAAAGACCATCCAACCAGACTCCAGACCAATCAATGAAGTTTAAAGATCCAAAAAACAAGCTAAAGACTCACCAACCAACAAAAAAATCAAATGAAGATCAAAATTGAACAATAAATCAATGGCAATCCAGCTACTGACCAATTATTACAGCTAACAACTCAAAAATCAAAACATAGGATAATATTTTGGTCTAAATTTTTATTGATTTTTCAAAAAAATATTTTTGAGACCATTAAACACCCAATTTAAAAATTCAATAATCAGAATAATGAAATTCCACCCTATTCAAATAATAATTAATGGCTGTTTCTTTTTAAATTTGAAAACCATGGCCAGCAATTAGCTTAGTGGCAGTAGAAGCAGTAATTAAAGCAAAAGAAATGCTGGAAACCTTGTTTATATAAAGGCCAATGGGCTCACCCAATGGGGAAATATGTTGGCTAATTGATGGGATTCATCCAAATGGATATATGGATAACAGCAGGGAGAAGTTCTCCTCAAGTACAAAAGATTGGCCTCTTGTGGGCCCATGATAAAACAAGAGAAAGGGAAAAATTTTGGCCCCAAAAGGGCTCTACACGTTCTACAGGCCTTTTGAATTGTTTAGGGCTATATCAGCCCACATGGCATTTGCCCCTGAACCCTTCAAATGGCCTGTTCCCTTCAAAATTGATGTTTCCATCATTAAAGGGTTTAACCATCTCTTTGCTGTTCAAAACCTTGGGCTGGTTGTCCTTAAAACTGGCCCTGTTATCCTTTTGACCTCAATTAACAGGCTGGTTGCCTCATGCAACCAGCCCCTGGCCCCACATATGGGCCAGGTGGGACCCAGGACTCACCTGTGTCCGGTCTCAAACTCACACAGAGGGGGTGTAACTGGCTGAAATTCTGTCCCCCTCCTCTTTCCTGTCTAGGTAACCAGCAGGGGTGTTAAAATTCCCTGCTGGTTGCCTGGGATGAAATTTGCCCCTGGCAGACCATTGAAAAAGGTGGGCTGGAGGGGGATCAGGTCCCTCCGGCGCTTGGTGCCTCCCCCTTGGTAACAAGGGGGGAGTGCCCTGCTAGTCTTTCACTCCCCACCTTGCGCAGGTGGGAGGGTGATGAAATCCCCCCCACCGCTGGTTGCCTCAATGCAAATGGCCTGGACCGAAATTGTAGGTAACATGGGCTGGGGCGGATCAGGTTCCCCCAGCCCTTGGCACCTCCCCCTTGGCAACAGGGGGTGGGGGGGGTGGGGGGGAGTGAGAAAGTGCCCCACTACCCTTTTTGCATGGGTGAGGGGTTAATGAGATCCCCCACCCTGACCTGTTGCTTGCTTTCTGGTGCCAAACCAGCCACCTTCCCTCCCCTTTGCAATTGCAAGCAAGGGGAAGGGAGGGAGGCCCTGGCTTCCCCGGCCCCAACTTCCAGCCACAAGTTACTCCTTGATTGCAACCGGGGTTTGGGGACTCTATATGGAGTCCCTCTACCCCATACAAAAGCCCCATGTGGGCTTTAAGGCCCCTAAACAGGCCGTGTGAAAGAAACAGTGGCCCCAAGAGGGCCCCAAATGGGCCCTCCCAGCCTCAAAACAGGAAATGACGACTTTTTGGGGCCAGTCCAGCTGGCCAAGTATGTCCAAAATGAACCTTGGGCCCAATAATGCCCATGATAGCCCATTTGGCTGTTGTTGTCCATCCATCCCAATGGGCCCATGGTGGCCCATGTACCAAATGACTTATTTCACGTGTTTTAGGGCCAGTTTCCCCAAATCTGTGACATAAACACAGGCCCATGTGGTCTGTGTGGTTGTCCTTTGGGCCATAGAGGGCCATATGTGCATCCCATTTGGCTTACACATATACTTTGCACACATGTAAGGCCCTATGTATTTTAACATTTAACTGGGGTGGAAAATTGTTCTTATAATATTGTGTTGAACAATACATCAAAATTGAGAACAAAATATTATCCTATATTTTTCATTATTAAAATAATATAAGGATTGGAAAGTTCAATTTTTTGTTGCATGCAATCAACCATGATTTGGAGATAATTCAGGCAACAGGTGGGTTGTTTTCTGTTCCTTCTTTTTGTGAGAGTTATGTCTATCCTCTATCAACAATTTCGCATAACTTTGAATTTCCTTATTTTTGATTTTTTTTGATCCCTGCCCAGTAATTAAAAGTTGGCCCAAGGGACATGAACGCTTGATATCAAAATGCTATGTAAATGTGTCTGTATGTGGAAAAAAATGTTTATAACAGTAAAATTTTACCCAGCATGGCTGGAAATTCTAGAAAATCTTTTTCCAGGTCAAAGAGCAAAGGATAGTCCAAATGTTACAAAAAAAAATTTTAACTCAAAATTAAAAAGGATATTTTATGAAATATTCAAGGATGAAATCTCTGGAACCAAAATGGGATTCCCTCATTTCATAAAATCCCAGCATAGAGGCCTTCCACATCCTCATGTCTTGATTATCCTGCCTCATGACCAGAAAATCAGAACATCTGAACGCATTGAAATTATTCTTTTTCCAGATATTCCAAATGAAATAACTCAGCCTGATATTTTTAAAAACATAAATAAACACATGTTACATGGACAATGTGGTATTTCCAACCTTGAATCCACTTGCATGGATAATGGTACGTCCAGAACAAGATGCCTCAAAGGCTTTTTTCCCAGAAACAATCATGGGTGAAAATTATTATCTATAAATATAAAAAGATTCAAAAAACTCACAGGCCCCACCTGGAATCAAGGTCCTCTGGTGTAAGACTCCAAAAGGTGCTGAGCTGCAGGCAGTTCTGTGGAGGGGAAAAGGATCTTTTTAGGCTTCCCTCCTGAGTGTTACAAAAATATTCAAATGTAACCAGAATCAAGACCCAGAACCTTGTAAATAAGGAATCAATGGAAATGATGAATTTTGATAGACATCAGAAGCAATGGAACAACACTATCTGAGGCAAGATGGTGCATTAAAGGCTTGAAAAAACTAAGTTAAATTTTTTTCATAGTTCAATAGAACAAGGAAGTTTTAAGTAACAACATCCACCAGCTAATAACT
This sequence comes from Puccinia polysora, assembly GCA_025617555.3. Taxonomy (NCBI): domain Eukaryota; kingdom Fungi; phylum Basidiomycota; class Pucciniomycetes; order Pucciniales; family Pucciniaceae; genus Puccinia; species Puccinia polysora. The sequence goes on from CM062626.1 coordinate 25,330,230, forward strand.
CTGGTTTTCAGAAGAACGTACAAAAGATCAGCTCAATCCCAACCAACCTCCTGGTTCTCAATGAAACTGCCCAAATCTCTGCAATCAAGGGCTCCAAGGGAACCAAATAACTTTTGGTGGCTTTAAAAAAAAAAGAAATTTGTTTTATGAAGCTCTAGAAGCAAAGCAGTAAAAAATTCAAACAAGAATAACCCAGCACTTATCGAGGGGCTCAAGAATAGTGGAGCCAAGTTAAGCTTCAAAGGAATAAAGGGAGTTTTAAAAATCCAGGTTTCAAACTTAAAGAAACCTCTAAGTCAAACCTGACTGGTTCCAGAAAGACAATCAAATGAATGATCAAGACCAAAGTTGTCAGAGAAAGGGATCAAAGGAGTGGTTCAACAAACTCAAGAATTCAACCAAATGAATCCTTCTTCAACCAGCAAGACTATTGGTTGGTGATAGGGAATATTGCGATTAGCGATTCGGTTGGTAGAGGTGTTAATAATAATAGACTAAGAATTTTTTATTGATAATAACAAAAGTGAATGAGTGTGTATATCTAGTGAATCCAATACAAATGAGGGAGGGATGAGGGGTCCTTTTATATTGAAGGGACCTCTCATCAAAGACATGGGGATACACAAGATGAACCCAAGGTGAGAGCTATTTACAATAAGAGGGGAGACAAAAGGGACATTTACAACATGAGGATTAAAGCAACTTTTCTTTCTTCCTCTTTGTCTTAATAGCACTATGTATTACTCTCTTCCTTGGAGTGACAACCGGGACTGCTATGAATTTGAAATGCTCAACAGCATTTATTGGGCGGTGCTTTTTATTCCAAGCCCGCTTGGAATGCACCTTTCTCTTTCTAGGTGTTACAAATGGAATAGCAGTGAACCTGAAAGCTTCAGGTGACTTTCTTTTCTTTTCTTGATATGTTTTCTTTTCACCCTTTGCTTTGCTTATTTCATTCTTAAGTAATAGGTGCGTTGCATCTATTCTTTTCCTTTGCTTTTCTTCACTAGAGCTCTCATCCGGTTCCTCTGCTTGAGTCACCAAGCTGAGACTGGTTCTCTGTGACATTCCTGTGTTGTGTTTCACAGGAATTGAATCTTTAATAACTTCCATGTTATTAAACTTATTTACATAATTCTTTTTTTCATTGTGATCCAAATTTTCTTCTCTTTGCTTTGGTAATGGATTTGGAATGATATATGCAATATTTGCACATGTATTTACCTCAACAGGGATTACATCCTCAACACCCCCCCTTAATCCTGTAGGGGGAAGTAAATTCATATCTATGGAAAACTTTATATGTTTGGTTCTATCCAATGCTTTAGTCATTATGTCTGCAGTCATATCTGCAGTTGGAACATATTCTAATGCTACTTCTTTATACTTTACTGCTTCTCTGATATAATTGTAATGGACATCAATGTGTTTTGTTCTGGAGTGAAAAACTGGGTTGCTTGCCAACTTTATGGCACCTTTATTATCAGAATAGATTAGGGCATAAGCTTGAGGCTTATAAGTGTCTTCAAGTATTTTTCTTATCCACTTTGCCTCCTGAGCTGCAGAGAGGTAAGCTCTGTATTCAGCTTCAGTTGATGATACACTTATTGCTGCTATCTTATTTGATCTCCAAGAAATCAATCTATTCCCAAGAAAATAGGTAAACCCACTTGTTGACTGTTTTAAATCATCTTCTGCCCAACTTGAGTCAGAATAACCCACAAGGTTAAAGTCACTCCCAACTGGATACTCAAGACCTAAATTTTGAGTTCCTTTCAAATATCTAACACATCTTTTGAATGCATTCCAATGTTGCATTCCAGGATTCTTTAAATGTTGAGAGAGGAGCCCTACAGTATAGGTTATGTCTGGTCTTGTACATTGAGAAAAATAATTCAAAGATCCTACAGCTGCTCTGTAGTCAAGACCTGATTTCTTAAATTCTTCAATTTCATTGTCATTAGCTTTCTCCAACTTCAAATTAGATTGGAGTGGTGTTCCAAAGACTTTTGCATCTTCCATATTGTACTTTTTGATTAATCCTTTAACATAATGTTCTTGGTCTACTCTGATTTACCCATCTGGTCTGTTGGTTATCTTCATTCCTAGAAAATGTTGAGCCTTTCCTAGGTCCTTAATTCTGAAATCCTTCTTGATCTCATTCAACAGTTCTTCCTTCTTTGGCCCAATGACTATGATGTCATCTACACAAACAAATAAGATTGGGCCATTATTAATAAATAAACAGGGGTCTGCTTCACTTGTTTGAAAACCCTTTGAATCTAACCACTTGGCAATTGTGTTATACCAATATCTTGCTGCTTTCTTAAGTCCATATAATGACTTCTTGAGTTTGAGTACATACTCAGTATTACCCCCCCCTCAAGAAGGCATCTATATGCTTCATTCTCAATGCTTCAGGCTTTGTCTCAAAAAACCATTCCTTAAACCCTTCTGGTATTGTCATATAGACTGTCTCATCTTCTTCTAAACTAGCATTCAAGTATGCTGTGACAAAATCTGCTTGTTTATCTCCTCACCTCTGTGAGCTGCTAACGCAAATAAATATCTTAAAGTTGATAATCTTCCAGTTGGGGAGAAGGTTTCCTGATAATCAATACCTTCTTTCTGTTTAAATCCTTGAGCTACACACCTGGCTTTGTATCTTTGTAGCTGCCCCAACTCATTGAACTTCTGTGTTAGAACCCATCTGGTTCCAACTAAGGTTTTCTCTTTTTCAACCTCTTCTCTTCTTATAACCTCAAGAACCTGGTTATTCTCTAATGACTCCAATTAATCAAATATGGCATGCTTCCACTTTTGCCTATCTGGAAAATTCATAGCTTGCTTAAAACTATTGGAAACTACATTGTTCTCCATCTCAAATGATGCCTCAAATGCCATTATCTCTTGTTCTTCTTGAAAAACTTCTTTGATTTTATCAACAACTGCACAATGTGCCTTCCATTCACCATATCTGTCAGTCTTTTTCTTATTCCTCTGACTCTTCTTTACTGGTTCTTTTTCCAAAATCTTTTCTTCTGGTTTCTCAATCCCTTCTGGATTTCTATGCACATTGCTGGCTTCTTCTGATTGCCTAATATCTTCTGTCCCCTTAAGCTCATTGCTTACTTCTTCTGGCTTGGTTTTTTCCAAGTGTTCAATTGGGGGATCAACAAACTTGCCATGGTTTGTCTTCAAAGGAAACACTTCTTCTTCAAATCTAACATCCCTTGTCCTAATAATATTTCTGTATTCAATGTCATACAGTCTATAGCAGGTATTCATATGATCATATCCTACTAAAATTCCTTTTCCACACCTGGCATCCAATTTGCCAGAGTTCCCATAATGGTGCACACTGTAATAGGCTAGACATCCTATTACCCTTAACTTCTTAGTATTTGGAGCCTTCTCCATAAACCTTGCATATGGGCATCCTTTGACTTCATCAATGATGTTATGTAAATAACTAACTGTTGAGAGTATTTCAGCCCACAAAAACTTGGGCAAGTTTCCATCTATCATGATGGTCCTGACTCTATCCATAAGAGTCCTATTCATTCTTTCCACAATTCCATTGTTCTGTGGGGTATGAGGGGTGGTTGTAATATGTTCTATTCCAAACTCTTTCAGAATATCCTCAAATTCTTCTCCTAAGAATCCACCTCCTCCATCAGTTATAACTCTTCTGAGTTTCTTCAAGACTCCTTGTCTTTCCCATTTCTTAAACAAATACTTTATCTCATCAGCTGTATCAGATTTATTTCTGATGGGTTTTACCCAAGAAAAATTGCTAGCAGTGTCTACTAGGTTAATAAAATATCTTGAACCTCTTAAAGACATGGGATTGAATGGTCCAGCTAGATCAATGGAGAATTCTTCTCCTACTACTTCTGTTCTTTCTCTCTTCTTAGAGAACTTGTTTCTGGTCATCTTTCCTAGTTTGCAGCTTTCACAGTTCTCATCAGTTCCTTTGTGGCCAGATCTTCTGTGTACCACAGATGAGTAAACACTTATCCCTTCCATGTGAAGGTTTGCCTCTAATAACTTTGACTTGACCATACCATCAAACACTACTTTTTTGTCATTCTTGACTTGAAATTTATCACCTAAATTTTCAATCTGATAACCTTTGTTCCATAAAGAACTCAGAGACAACAAGTTATATGGTAAATCAGGGACAAAATAAACTTCTTTAAATTGAACAGGTCCAAAATTTTCTGTTTCAAGTTTAACACAACCTTCCCCTTGGATGTTTATGCTTCTACCTCTTTCACCAATATTTACAACACCACTATGTGGCACAAAGTTATGAAATTATTCTTTCTTGTTGAACATATGATCAGTACAGCCAGAATCCACTAGTATTCCACTTGATCCTCTATCTTTATTGGAAAACAGACCACATGTCAGGTGCTTCTGCTGGCTGTCATTGGTAAAGGGTTTACTCACATCAGCAAGGTAACCTTCTTTGTTATCCACAAATGGATACTTGGTCAAATCTGCTTCATTACTGTTGTTGGGTTCTCTTTTGAACCCTGCTTCTTCTTCCAAAAAAGGTTCAGTGGTAAAAAGGTCTTCAATTTTTGATCTCTTTGCCATAAGACTAGTTACTTCCTCCACTTCATCCTTTTTGGAATAAAAATTTCTCTTCTTTGATTCAAAACCTTTAGAAGAACTTCCTTGACCGGACTTACATTCATTGGCAATATGGCCCATCTTGTTACACTTGTAACACTTTACATTCTTCTTGTTGAATGTCTTCTTACCAAAATTCTTGGTAAATAGGGCTTGAGTATTCTTTTACTTTCTGTTGAACTGGCTAGTGTCTTTCTTGATCCCGCTGAGAACTTCCTCTTCATCCGGGATTGGGTTCATTTGTGAGATGATTCTCACCAGGGATTCAAAATCCCTCGGAAGCTATTGGAGAATGTTTAATGACAGACATTCCAAATCCATTTTCAGGCCGGATGCCCTAAACCTTGCGATTGCTTTTCGCATATCCGAGATAAATTGGTTGGAGTTTTGGAAGCTCACATTGTGAAGGTTGTTGTATGCAACGTTCTTTGCGTGGCTGCTATTGCCCGCGAATTTGTTCTTTAGGTGCGTCCATAGAATGGAACCGCTCCCTTTCTCTTTGGGTTTGAGGACGTCGGCGACGAAGCCGAGCATCTCTTCATTTAGGTACCGGATTAGGAGATGGTAGCCCTTTCGCTCCATCTCCGGATTCGTCTTTGTCGGGTCGCCCGTTGTTATACCAAGGCACCCTAGATTGTCGAGCTCGCTCTTGAGCAGAGTTGACCACACGAAGTAGTTGTTGCTGTTGAGCAACACCCGCGAGCTTAAACCATACGCGGAGTTTGTTGCTTCGGCCATGGTTCGCGGTAACTATTGGATGGAATGAATTCGGAGCGAATGGAGAAAAAAAAATTCGCGATGATCGATGTCAGCAATAAAAATGTATCGCGGGCTACTTTAAAAATCTTTTTTGACAATGCGTTTGGTGATGAAATGGTTGATGCGAGTCTCTTATTGGTTCCCGCGATAGGTCTGATGTTGGTATTGACTAATCCTTTGCAAGGATGTCGTTGACAATGGGAACGATGAGAGTGGTGTCTGGTACTGATAATGTATCGCGATTAGCAATTTGGTTGGTAGAGGTGTTAATAATAATAAACTAAGAATGTTTTATTAATAATAACAAAAGTGAATGAGTGTGTATATCTAGTGAATCCGATACAAATGAGGGAGGGATGAGGGGTCCTTTTATATTGAAGGGACCTCTCATCAAAGACATGGGGATACACAAGATGAACCCAAGGTGAGAGCTATTTACAATAAGAGGGGAGACAAAAGAGACATTTACAACATGAGGATTAAAGCAACTTTTCTTTCTTCCTCTTTGTCTTAATAGCACTATGTATTACTCTCTTCCTTGGAGTGACAACCGGGACTGCTATGAATTTGAAATGCTCAACAGCATTTATTGGGCGGTGCTTTTTATTCCAAGCCCGCTTGGAATGCACCTTTCTCTTTCTAGGTGTTACAAATGGAATAGCGGTGAACCTGAAAGCTTCAGGTGACTTTCTTTTCTTTTCTTGATATGTTTTCTTTTCACCCTTTGCTTTACTTATTTCATTCTTAAGTAATAGGTGCGTTGCATCTATTCTTTTCCTTTGCTTTTCATCACTAGAGCTCTCATCCGGTTCCTCTGCTTGAGTCACCAAGCTGAGACTGGTTCTCTGTGACATTCCTGTGTTGTGTTTCACAGGAATTGAATCTTTAATAACTTCCATGTTATTAAACTTATTTACATAATTCTTTTTTTCATTGTGATCCAAATTTTCTTCTATTTTCTTTGGTAATGGATTTGGAATGATATATGCAATATTTGCACATGTATTTCCCTCAACAGGGATTACATCCTCAACAGGGAAAAGTGAAACAGGAGTGCACATCAAGAATTTGAGTATGGAGGCTAAAGGATCAGAGGGCAAAATCATGGATATATCCTGGATAAGATGATGATAAAGTTTCAGATAAAGGGGGGAATAACCCATGGATTTATTGCTTGATACTACAATGATTTATGATAAGATGATATCTCATGATGACGCAAAAAAGGCAGGGGGGAGCCCCTCCTTTTATGGGCAAGAGACCCTGTGTACTCTTTACAAGGAGATAACACAAGTGAAAGCAGAAATTTTTTTTTGACAAATGAAAGATTAATGAGGATGATGAAAGAGAATCTAGATTTGAAAATGAATGAATAATAAAATAACAAAATTCAAATTAACAACAATAAAAGAAATGAACAGGGGGAAGACAGCCCAGCAGGCAGAGATGAGCGGCAAAAGCCGCGCAGACAACTTCAAAACTTCCCGGAAAACCATGGCATTATGCCAGAGCAAAAAAAATGGTTGATGGTGGAGGGATTGGGATTTAAGGATTTTTGGCAGGCATTGGAGGATGAGGTGGAGGTTGAACACTGGCAACAGCTCACAGTGATTGGGAAATGAGATGATTAAGGGGGAAAGCCGGACTGGAGTGCATCAAAAGCAGAAAGAGTTGATGATCCTCCCAAGCAACTGGCCCGGGTTGGATTTTGATGGATGTTGGAAATCTTTTTTGGCCGGCCCAATGAAGGGGGATGGTAGCCAATCATAGTTGGATTTTGGTTGCAAGGAGAAAGATGGGAGGACCCAGAGGATAGTTGATGACAAGGTTGAGGGAGCTGATCCTGGAGGATTGGCCCAATTGGTCACCCCCCCCCCCTTTGCTCATCCAATCAAATCTCCAATGGCAAAGGTGGTGATGGCAATGACTGAGTAAGCAATTGGTTGGTTTTTCCTGGATGTTTTGAAGATTATCTTTATCCTCCTTGTTGCTATAGACACCTCCAACTATAATGAAATTGGAACCAAATCCTTCTTGATGAGCATAGAAGGATGATTTGAAGATCAGTCAAAAAAGTGAGCCCTAAAGATATACGAACAATTGAAAGAGATTTTTTTTGGAAATATGGTTGTAAAGGATGGCAAGTTTGGATTAGACAAGAATGATGATGATGAAGAGAAGGCAGACAAGGAGGGGAATGACTATCTGCACCCTTGGCCAAAAAGGAATTTGGGAAGGGCAAAGAGGAGGAATTGAATGCACAACCTGGGGACTTTAAAACACCAGGGGTACCCTTCCTAGACCCCTAGGACTGGGAGAAGTTGGAGAAAAAGAAAATGGAAGAGTTTCCAACACAGATTTTTTTTTGATGAGATAAAAAAATAAATAAAAAAAGTCAAACTTGGCCCCTTTTCTTGAGTTTTACCAATTAGTCACCAAATCTATTTCAAATTATAATAGACTTTCCCCAGTCTGCATCTCAAGATCTTGAAGATATTTAGAAAAGGAGAAAAGGAGAAAATCCAAAAAGAAATTGGCTCTTTCTTGATCTTCAGAATGATTGAAGATATTAGGAAAAAAATCTTGATCCATCCAAGAGAGCCCTAGAAGTGGCAGGAGCAAAGCAAAAAGGCCATCCAAGGTGCTCCCATATGTGGAATAAAGAAGAGTTTACAAAAAAATGGATTATATGAACCTGGTGCTGCACAATTGGGAGGACTTCCTTTGACCCCAAAGTGCGCCAACAACAATGAAACCTCTTGACTTGATCAGCAGAGAAGCTTCTAGCCAAATGAGTACCATCCAGTTCTTCCAAAACATAGGATCCACCTCTGACTTGACAAGACACCCAATAAGGACCATTTCAAAGATTTGAAAAGAGCTTTCCCCACTGATTCTCCAAGAATGGATTATAATCCAAAAATAGATCACCAGGATTTAAGGGATCCCTGATTCAATTTGCATGCTTATCTTCCCAATAATGAACTGATTTTTCCCTTGATTATATCATTTCCTGATTATCTTTGTCACAAATTTCTTCACTTTGCTCCACTTTCTTGGATCTGGCAACTAATAGGTCAGTGGTTGAGGGAACCTGCTCCCATGAGATACCCAGGAAAGATTTCATTTCAAGATCAAGAGTGAAAATTATTTTTTAAGGTGAGTATCCAGTGGTCTGTTTAGTTGAGATTCAATCAGAGAAGGAAGCCAGAGGAAGAAATATGCAACAATTCTTTCCACTCTCACCAGTCAGTTTGACAAGAGCAGCCTTCAAAGGAGCATGTCCTTGTTCCAACATGCCTTGGCCTTTGGGATAATAAGGAGTAGTAACCCAATGTTTTCCTGCCACCAAATTCAGAGCCACCATCAGTAGAATAAGATTGATCCAAGCCATAAAGCATTGTCCATTCCTCATAAAGGAAAGCTTCCACTGATTCAGAGCTTAGATTCTGAAAATTTTTTTCTTAAACTCATCCAGAAAAACAATCACTAGCCACAATGAGATACTTAGCACCACCTGCTTTAATATGAACCACATCCATAGCAATATTTCCAAAGACAGTGGAATTCCCAGTAGGATAAAAAATTTCATCTGGGAACCTAAGATCAGGCTTCTGAAAAAATTCACAACTCTGGAACCATTGAGAGATGGATTTTTTCAGTGATGGCCACCAGAATTTTTTGGATATGCGTCAATAAGTTTTGGTTTCCCCACAATGACCAAGACCCTCATGGAGATTTTCAAGGATTTAACCTTGCTTAGAATGGATAGTAACAACAATGAGAGCACAAGGATTTCCTCTTTTCATAAGCCTAGGACCTTGTGCAAAGAAATTGGAGAAATTTCTTTTAAAGGATCAAAATTCTTTGGCAAAAAGCTCAGGGGCTCTTTGGAGAGTTGAAACTTACTGCTCTAATTGAAGCCAGAAGCCCTGCTGAAAGCCAGAATAATATTGAGAGGAGAAAGAGAAGACAGGTAACATTATACATTCTGCCACACCAAAATCCACTCTAACATCCAATTCATTATCTCCCCAAGGACTTCAAGATAAACCATCAGGCATGGTGAAAGAATCTCCAGGCCTTTGAACAATATCAAAAGAGAAAAACTGAATAAAAGCCACCCAATGAGTCATAGGAGCATTTGGAAGGCTGGGAGCATTGATCTTTCCAATGATGGATCAAGCGTCTACTTATAATTTGAAATGTTGACCCCAGAGGACTTTTTGAAGCTTCTTCTACATTTGAGTCCCGCCGCAGAGTTCCAGTTTTGGTTGAGAGTACTAGGTTTCTACATCTGAAAATAACAAGGATTCATAAAGAGCAGGATGTACCCAAAAATTTTCATCTTCTTGAGTAAGACAAGCCCCAAAAGATTGATGACTCAAATTGACAGGCAGCTTGATCTTGCCAGCTCCTGTTCTACAAGAGATATTCTTCAAAACTATGTCTTTCCAAACAATTATTTTGGGCAACTGAAACAAATGTTCACGAGCTTGAGTCCAAATACATTCAGCTACTTTCCTGGTTAGAAAACGCAAAGGGGCACAGATTTTGGATAAAGAGGGAATGAAGATCCAAAAATGAGTTACAAAAACTAGAAAGCCTCTAAATCTAGTGGGATTGATTGGAGTGGGCCAAGAGATGATCTTGTTGACTTTGGATGGTGCCATCCTTCTTCCTTCCATGCAGACCACATGGCCAACAAATTCCAGAGCAGGGAAACAAGCGGCCAATTTGGATCCAGAAACAGTCAGGCCCAATTCCCTGATTTGAAACAGAATCCTTTCCAAAGTAGTAGTGTATTCCCAAATTAATCAAAAAATCCCTCAATGCATAGACAAGAGCTTGTTATCATAAACAGAGACTGGACCTTTAATTTGGCCATTTTCAATAAAGATCTCATAATGATCAGGAATTTTTTCCTGGAGGATCCATATCATCTGAGCCTGAGAGACTGGAACCACATTGGTGGCACCTTGAGGCAATCGAGTACGCTGGAATTGACCAAGAGGAGTATCAAAGGTAGTGAGAGGACAAGAGAGAGGATGCAGAGATTATTTTTCATAGCCACCCATGATGTCCCCCAGACCATAGCAAGCCCTCTTAGAAAACAATTCCACAAATTCATTAGTAGCAGGATGAACACCAGAGTCTTTAATCATAAATTTGTTGAGAGGTTGGAGATTGTGAACTACTCTAATTTTACCATTAATTTTAAGGATGCAGAAAACAGGGCTGCGATAACCGTAAGTTGACTGTTCATATAGACCAGTACGCATTTTTTTGCAGATCACCTTGATAAATTCATCAACTTTAGCAGCAGGGATTTGAATCTTTTTATTTTTCCAAGGATTTTTCTCAACTACAGGGATAATGTAGGGGAGACCATAGTATTCTTTCAAGAGACCTCTCTCTTCTTCACAGAAGGCAATAGACTTTTCACTCAAAGATAAGCCATTTTTGATCAAATTCAACTCATCCCAAAGAAGCCATCCATCTGGACCAAATTTGACCACTTTCAGATGTTCTTCAGTCACAGGACCACAAGGCACAAAGGGAACAGCAAGAGATCAGGATAAACCACTTTAAGAATCACAGGATAAGGGAGGGTGCATGAGAGGAGGATTAAGATTGAGGGACATGGGCAAATTGATGGTTTGGATCTTTTTTTCAACTGGTTTATACTTGGTGGCAAAAGAGAGAAGTTCCTGCTTCCTCCAAGCGTTGAGCAGCAAGAACTGACTGCAAAAACTGAGAACAAGTTCCAACATTTTCCACATCCTATGTTCTGAAACGTCCTCAAAGTTTGACTTTTCCATAAAAGAAGAACCAAGGGATAATACGTTTCTCACAGGTGTGGCATGAGGTAGATTTTTGAAAATTATGGTAGAAGAATGCCCTAGAGGTGCATAATTGGGAGTACTAACTTTGACCCCCAAGTGCCTCCACCAAAGTCCATATTCCTCCATACCAAAACCATTAATAAGATAATCAAGATCAGGATTAAGTTTATACTCATTTCAGAGATTAGCACAAGAACTAAAAGAATATTGAATAGGATTAAGAGAACAAGGAAAATAAGAAACTAAAGATCCAGAGAGAGAAGGAATATTTTTGGTATTTTTTATTTTGACATGTTAATGATTTTGAATACTTTCCAGATCAGAAGAAAATGATGAGAAAAAAGAAAAATAAGCCTCTCAGATGAAAGCTTATATTTGAGTTTAATTCCAAGGCTGGGAATAACTACAACTATCAGTAGAATCAACTATCCTGCTAAAAAATGAGAGGAATTAGATGTTTCCTTCTGCTTCCCCTTTAGAAATGATTTAGAGGGATGGCCAGGGAAATCTCTTTCCCAACAACCAGAATTCAAAGAGAAGAAAGAAACTTCAATCTTCCTTCCATCAGCATCAGGGAGAAGGGTTCTCTCCCCAAATTGATCCAAAAACATCAAGTTAGCACCAAAATCCATTAATAAGGGTCAACCAAAGATCATAGGTCCTTCCAAACAAGTAATCCAAAAATGACAGTTTCCAAAAATATTTTCCACAATTCAAACTGGAAAATCTTCAGCAATAACAAATAACTCAAAAGACTGATTCCCTATTCCATACTGCGCAGAGTTGAAGCTAACTCTAGGACTGAGCTTGAGTTTTCAGGCCATATAATCTGAAATCAGGTAAAGATGAAAACCAGAATCAACCAGGAGAGAAACCATTTTATCCAATTTGCCAAGGCAAAAAGGAAGAAAACCAAGCGGACAAGATTAAATTTTGAAATCTGAGGAAGGATCAGTTCCGCCAGAGTCCTGAAGCAACATTCCAGAAGAAACCTTCAATTTTTCAGAGCCAATCTCCACCCGTTGGCAAGAGACCCATTTCTTCATCTGTTCAGCAACAGAGGGAAAAATTGAAAGGAGCTCCAAAACAGATAAATCAGGAATTTATAAATCAGAGATTTTTTTTTGAAAACCTTCCACAGCATTGGGGTGTTCCTTAGAGATTCCCCTCTTGAACCAAACTTTGGGCTGGGTGGAGGGAGAATGCTCAGTTGAAGCAGGATCAGCAGGTTGGTGTGTTGCAACAAGTGGAGGAGAAGGGTGGGTGTGGTTTTGAAACCTTTCCATCAGAGGTTGCATTGCTATTTCCATGTCTTCCACCACAGAGGAAGGAGGTTCAGGGGATGATTGAGGTTTTACCAGTTTAAAAAGGATAGTGGATGTCATAGGAGGAGCTTTGTGAAGTTTTGTTTCTTCATGTTGCTTCCTAGAAAGATAAAATTGGCAAGCTCCAGAGAAGCTAGAGGAGGATATAGCAGGAGGATACCATGGTTGAAGAGTACCACAGGAAAATTGAAATTCCCAAGAGGGAAAAGATGATTTCTTTTGAGGAGATGGCTGAAAAGAGGCCAACACATGACGGATAGGGCGTGATGAATCAAAAGGGATCAGAGAATCATTAGGGAGAAAAAAATTAGTTGCCTTCTGTTCCAGCAAAGTTTCCTCCTTATCCTTCTGGAGTTCCGGGCATCCTCCAGTTCCATGACCTTCCCTATGACAATAGTAGCAGACCAGAGTGGATCTAGGAATTGAATTAGAAGGTTTGGTAGTAGCAAGAGCAGAAATATTTTGATCTGTTTTATTTTCAAAAGCTTGGAGAATTTAGGTGATTTCATCAATAGTTGCAGTTTTGTTGTTGGCCTGAGGATTTGATTTAGGACAACAACTGGCCTCCATTTTCCTCATAATTTTTTTAGAATCATAAAATGGTGGAGCAGAAAAAGGTTGAGTGGTGCAGGTTTTTTTGAAAGTTAGGTCAGTTTGACCTTTCATGAATTTACCCACAGAACTCCTAAGGACAAGAAAAGCAGGAAGCTTGAAACAATTATCCCTAGTTGTGATCATAGATCCAGAATTAACCAATTTTTCCTTTGTTTGCTCCTGTACTCCTAGAAAAAAATATTGGAAAAATTGGACTTGAATTTTGTCCATGGTGTCAATATGATCATTTCTAAGGAGATAAGATTGGATAGGATCCCAAAATTTCCAAAAAGATTGATAATCAGAGGCTGAAGAAATACCATCCTTTGAGATTCACTGAGAGACAATATCATCAAAGTGCTGTAGCTTAAATCAAGCTATATCTATCTTTCCCCAATACACCAGCATTTCTTTCCTTAGAGGCGCCCATTCATGATATTCAAATCCATCAAAAGACTCAATTACTTCCATAACTTCATCACAGAAAATCAAGAATTTTAATTGATGGGCCATATTGAATTTGCTAGCTCCATCCACTTCCGCAGCCATTTTTTAAGAATACAGGAATTTTTCAACATTTGTCCCATTGAAACCCAAGTTTTTGTTCTGGGGTTTGATCTTGATGATCTTGGAACAAACAGTGGAGGAGGTACCAGTAGATTCCATTTTGAGAGATTTCCTAGGAGACCCAAAGAGCAGATTTCCAAAGTGTTTCACAAGTGTGGCAAGAGTAGGGTTTCACAAAAATAACAAGAATAATACTTCCCAAGAGTTGCACAATTGGTAGGAATAACTTCTGAGATAAGTTTTCTCCACTGATGAGATCCTAGAAAAAGAGAAACAGAGAAAAAAAAATGATTGGATTTTGAAGTTGATTTCAAATGTATTGGGAATTTAAATCATTGTGTTTCTGGTTTGATCCCGGCCTAGGGGACCAAATTTAAGATTCAAAAAAGTGCTTAGCCACAGGCAGTTCTGTTGAAGGGAAAGGTTTCTGTTCAGGCTTCCCTCATGATTGTTAGAAAAATACTCAAATGTAACCCAAATCAAGATCCAGAACCTTATAAATAAGGAATCAATGGAAAGGATGAATTTTGATGGTATTTGGCAGTGATGGAGCAAAAATATCTGAGGCAAGATGGTGCCGGAAAAGACTTTAACAAACTCAGTTCAACTTTGTTCATAGTTCAATACAACAAGGCAGTTGTAAGTAAAAACACCCACAAGCTAATGACTCTGGTTTTCAGAAGAAGATTAGGAACGATCAACTCAATCCCAACCAACCTCCAGTTTCTCCATGAACATGCCCAGCTCTCCGCAATCAATCACTTGAAGGGTAAAAGACTCTGGGTGGATTTACCAAACAAAGAAATTTGTTTTATGAAGGTGTAGAAGCAAAGCAGTTACAAATTCAAACAAGAATAACCCAGAACTTCTCAAGGGGCACAAGAATAGCATGGCCAAATTCAAATTCAAAGAAATAAAAGGAGGTTAAACAATCCAGGTTTCAAATTTAAAGAAACCTCTCATTCAAAAGCGACTGGTTCAAGAAAGACAATTAAATTAATGATCAAGACCAAAGTGGTCAGAGAAAGGGATCAAGGGAGTGGTTTAACACACTCAATAATTCAACCAAATGAAACCTTCTTCAAACAGAAAGGCTATTGGTTGGTGATAAGGAACAGTTCCAAAGGAGGGAGGATCAGGAATTTGAGTATGGAGGCTCAAGGATCAGAAGGAAATAATGGATATAACCTGGATAAGATGATGATAAAGGCTTAGATAAAGTGGGGGAAGAGCCCATGGATTCATTTCTTGATACCACAATGATGGATGATAAGTTGATACTCATGATGATTCAAAAAAGGCAGGTGAGTGCCCCTCCTTTTATGCGCAAGAGAACCTGGGTGTTATTGACAAGGAGATAGGACAAATGAAAGTGGTTTTCTTTTTTTTGATAAAGAAAGATTGATGAGGATGATGAGAAAAAATCCGGATTTGAAAATGAATGAAAAATGACATAAAAACTTAAAAGGAACAACAATTAAAGAAATGAACAGGGGGAAGACGGCCCAGCAGGCAGAGATGAGCAGCAGGCAGCCGCGCAGACAAAGTCAAAACACCCTGGAAAACCATGGGATGATGCCTCAGCCAAACAGATGATTGATGGTGGAGGGATGAGGATTGAAGGATTTTTGGCGGGCATTAGAGGATGAGGTGCCTGTTGAACACTGGCAAGGGCTCAATGTGATTGGGCAATTTTATGATTGAGGGGGACAGCTGGACTGGCGCGCTTCAACAGCAGACAGAGTTGATTATTCACCCAAGCAACTGGTGCGGGTTGTATTTTGATGGATGTTGGAAATCTTTGTTGGCAGGCCCAATGAAAGGGGATGGTGGCCAATGAGAGTTGGATTGTTGCTTCCAAGTAGCAAGGTGGGAGAACCAAGAGTATGGTTGATGACAAGGCTGAGGGTGCCAATCCTGGAGGATTGGCCCAATTGATCACCCCCCCCCCTTTTCTCATCCAATCAAATCTCCAATGGCAATGACTGAGTAAGCAATTGGTTGGTTGATCCTTGATGGTTTCAAGATGATCTTGATCCTCCTTGTTGGTATAGAAACCTCCAATTAGAATGACCTTGGAAATGAATACTTTTTGATGAGCATAGAAGGATGATTTGAAGATCAGTCAAACAAGTGAGCGGTAAAGAGATCTGAAAAATTGAAAGAGATTGGTTTTGGAAATATGGCAGTCAAGGATGTAAAATTTGGATTGGACAAGGATGATGATGATGAAGAGAAGGCGTACAAGGAGGGAAATGACCATTTGCACTCTTGGCCAAAAAATAATTTGGGAAGTTCAAAGAAGAGGAATTGAATGCACAACCTGGGGCCTTGAACACCCCAGGGGTACCATTCCTAGACCTCTAGGACAGGGAGAAGTTGGAGAAAAAGAAAATGGAAGAGTTTCCAACATGGATTTTTTTTCAATGAGATAAAAAACTAAAGAAAAAAAGTTAAATTTGGCCTCTTTTCTTGAGGTTTACCAAATTAGTCACCACACTGGTTAGTGTTCATTTATTGATGTTTGCATGTATGCACCTCTTCCATACAGGTAAGTCCTCTTTTTTTGGTCAGCTTTTTTTCCAGCTTCTTTTTTTTCTCTGTCCCTTTCTTTTTTCTCTGTTTCTTTTTTATTCTTGGTTTGCTTTTTTTTTCTTGGTTTGCTTTTTTTTTCTTGGTTTTATTTGTTTTTCTCTGTGTGCTTCTTTTTTCTGCCTGCTTTTTTTTCCAACAGCTTTTTTCAAAAAAAAAAAAACAACACATACAAACTAATGTGTGTAAAAAGATTTTAAGGTTTGATACTTTTCAAAATCTGTGTATGTATAGATTAGGTTTGTGTGTTGTAGCTACAAATTTAAGTTTTTTATTTATTTCTTTATAATAATTTTCAAATACCGCTTTGTATGTTTTTAGGTTTGTTTGACGTATGTACATATGTATGTTTGGTTTTTATTTCTTTTTAATAATTTTCATCTACCTCTTTGTATGTATATATTAGGTTTCTTTTTTAGTATCACACGCATACAGGGCCAATTAATGTAACAGGGCCAACAAATGTAACAAGGAAACAAGAAATATAAAAGAGGGAATTGACAACACATGTAGTAAAAACTAATTCCTCTCTTGGTTCAAGCTTCTTTTAAACACTAATTCCTCACTTGTTTCAAGCCTTTTTTTTGAACCTTGAACATTCAAACAATTTTAATGAGGATAAAACCTTTAAAAAGGAAAACACTATTGCAATTAGCTATTTTTTCATTAGAGTAATTACTTAAAACTCATAATAGTGATTAATGGGATAAAAAATGTGTATAGATGTGAAAGTGGATGGATACAAATGAGGAGGATGAGGGGTCCTATTAAATTTAAGAGACCCCTCATTGAAGAACTGGGAACACAATATGAAAAAAAAAAAATGAAAAACAATTTTAAAAAAGGGGTACAGGATAAGGACATTTACAAGATGATGATTAAAGCAACTTTGCTTTCTTCCTCTTAGGCTTAATAGCACCATGGATCACTCTCTTTCTTGGAGAGACAACTGGGACTGCTATGAAATTGAATTTCTCAATAGCTTTTATAGTTCTGCTTTTCTTATTACAAGCCTGCTTTGTATGCACCTTTCTCTTTCTTGGTTTTACTGCTGGAATAGTGGTGAACCTGAAGGCTTTAGGTAACTTTCTTTTCTTTTTAGCCTTTGCTTTATTGATTTCATTCTTAAGTAATAGGTTTTTTGCATATATTCTTTTCCTTTTCTTTTCTTCACTTGAGCCATCATCCGGTTCCTCTGCTGGAGTCACAGGACCAATGCTAATTCTCTGTGAAATTCTGTGTTGTGTTTCACAGGAATTTAATCCTTAATAACTTCCATGTTATTAAACATATTTACATAATTATTTTTTTCATTATGATCCAAACTTCCTTCTCCTTCCTTTTTTAATGAAGTTGGATTGATATAAGCAATATTTGCCCTTATATTCCCCTCAACAGGGATTACATCCTCAACAAGCACATGTACACAAGGACAACAAATATAACCATGGACAAAACAAGTAATCAAGGAAAAAACATTTAACCAAGGACAAAAAATGTGAAAAGGAGTGGTTTGAGAGAGGAAATCAAAAACACATTTAATCAAAAATAATTGACCACTTATTTCAAGCTATTTTTTTAACATTGGAATTTTTTATGACCCCCCTTCCATCCCACATTGATTTGATGTATTTCCCCCTCAACCCATGAATTGACACACTTCAGTTTTTTTCAAGCTATTATTTCTATAAGCTTATTCTATCATAAAAAATTATTCATTTCCAAAATTGATAACATAGAAGAAGGTCATCCTCCCCTTAATTTGTGGTTCCAAACTTGCTACACCAATCACATTCCAATACCCTTCTCTACAATACCCAAGTGTTTCTCGCAAGTTTTTCTCAGATCAATCCATCAGGCATGCTTATCCATCTTCAAAAAATATGGCTTAAAGTGATTTCAACCTGCCAACAGCAGAATGAATAGCTTCAATATGGCTGAAATTTATAGTATTTCCTGTTGGTTTTCTGATTATGAAAGTAAAGTTTTTCTCATGTATTTTAATTGAACTAAATTGACGCATAGAGATGTCACAATTTGGCAGTCAGATGTCTACTTGTTGAGCATTAGTTAACTGAGAAATTTCATGAACCTCTGCACTATGTAATTTTTTCATCTTTAGGGTGAATTGAGTTTGTTTCCAGAATTGAAGGAAAAATCAGGAGAGAACAGGTTTACTTCCATGAATTTTAATTCAAATTTCCCATCATTCATCATCCTGGTGATTCAATTTCGCACTGGGGTGGTTGTATTTTTTTACAAAGGGATTCCATCAATAGTGGTGCTGAGATGTTTCAGGGAACAGTTTTTTTTCTGATTCTTATAAAAATCTCAGAGGGGCTTTGTTTGCCAAGGGTTTAATTGAGAAAAATCATCATTTGGAATCAAAAATGAGAGAAGCTGAGGAATATTCTTGACCTTCAGGGATAATGAAGTTTTCTTGTATCCTTTTATCAATCTTTAAGCCTGCAGAACCACATTAACTATGTGAATTTTCATTCATTTCAAAGGTTGATAGTTTTATTCATTCTGGAATGAAACAACAAATTTTTCTCACAAATTAAATGTAAACATCCATATTCTCAAAATAATACTTGAAAGATTGGTGGAGGAAACAAGTAAAAACAGGACATGGATCCTTGAGGAAGATCAAAATTCTGTTTTATATCAATCACATGTGCAAAAAGTCTCTTCTGAATCACAGAGAGAATTAAATTTTTTACTCTGATAATAAATGAATTTAGTTCAAATGCTACTTCAAGACCTGATGAATTCCAACCTACCTTTTGGAGGAAGGCTTTTGGTCCTTGGTGGAGAATGTAGGAAAATTTTCCCTGTGGTTCAAAAAGGTACATGTCCCCACATTTTTGATGCAAGTTATTTTAATCCTTTTTTCTTGGAGAGATTTACAAGTTTCTCACCTGATTACCAGAATTTCTTACACAAATTTAGAGATGGTCTGAATAATATAGAGGTTTGGAACAGAATTTTGATTCCTGAACACTGTGTAATTCATGGCAATAGTGACAATCAAGCTTTGGGTAGATTAATAAAGGGTGTCTTTCCAAAATTACACTATTACTACCTTGAAAATTGTTATATAAAGCACCTTTTTAATTTCCAAATTATGAAGGCATATGAAAGCAATGACTCTGTTGAAGATAATACTTAAAGTCTGTACCAAAAATGGCTTCTCAGCACATTATTTATTCCCATTTTTTCTCCTCATAGCTTGAATCTGACAGTGGGGAATCTGTAATTGAAACCAATTAAAATTGTCTCCCTTTCAAGATAATTTTGAAACAGTTCCAAGTTAATTTGGCTTTCTAATTCAGAATAAACAAATTTCAACGTCAGAAATTTTTGAATTTTGGTGTTTATCTACAAGATTCACTGTTCAGCCAAATGCTCAGTTATATTTGGTATTTTCAACGATTACATCCAGGCACTCAACAAGGTTAGTGGTCACACATGTAACTGAAAGCCAAATTTCATTTGAACCTGTTAAAATTGTGTAAATATTTAAATACACCAGGGTTTTAAGTGCTATGAATCCCAGAATCTGATGCTTTTAAAATGTACATTTTGTTTGAATTATTCCTATATTTATAAATTGAAATTTTCCAACATTATTTAATTGAAAATTCAAAGAAATTTCCATTTTTAAAATTTTTCCAACCAACCCACATTCTATTCCCTGTCCAAATTATTAAATTACAATTAATCCCCAAATTTGCGGTGAATAATCTAGTCCTATCTATAAAAGAAACCAAGATTTATTTAAAATATCAAATTCCAACCTTCAAAAAATACCTCTCATTTATAATTCCTTTTTTTCCCTTTCAAAAACCTATCCCTTGGAAAAATACCAATGACACATCAATGTGGAAGTATGTGGGGGTATCTGAGCTTTCAAATATCTCTAAAAGTATGTTTCTAAGAGCCATGACTATGGTGCTGTGGATTATGGTGGAAACATTGGATTAAATAAACTGTTTTAGGTGTTCAAGATGGGTTTCTTCACCTTAGGCATTCTGGATTTTTTTTTTGTTTAAATTTTCTACTATCTCACCTGCTTTTTTTCAACTGGACACTTGTCTTTCTGATCAACCACAATTAATTTTTGAAACTGATGAAGCCCTTGATGAATTCCTTCAAAGGTCAAAGCATTCAAAACCTATTCTGACAGAATATTAAAAAAGGAATTCAATTGAACCAGAAGACAGGATACTCAAATATTCTTAATTTTCACAAAATTCCAAATTTCATCCCCAGAGAATATAATGGAGGCCAAGACAGAGGTTTTTCAATTGGAAAAATTTATACTTTTCATCCTGATCAAGATTCTCAGAGTTCTTTACTCAGATTTTTTTAATAATCCTGTTGGTGGAACCTCTTTTAATCAACTAAAGCAGGTAAATGGATTTTTTTATATAAATTTCTGAGAGGCTGCCTTGGAAAAGGGTCTACTTGACTATGATCATCATTTGGAAATAAAAATGGAAGAAGCTGAGGAAAACATGGGACCTTCTGATCCACAGAGGTTTTTTTGGAATGCTTTTAGAACTTTGTAAGTCTGTAAAACCACAATGACTACAGAATTATTCATTCAATTTTATTTTTGATGATTTGATTCATTCTAGAATTGTAGATGAAACAGCTTTCAAAACTGGGATATTAAGAAAAATAAACCCTATACTATTTCAAAATTGTGGAACAAGTGTTGAGTAAGCCTTTCCTGATCTTCAAGGACTTGGTCAATAAGTAGAGGAAACATGTAAAAACTGGAACTGGATCACTGAGCAAAAACAAAATGCTGTAATAAATCAAGCAGAATTGAAAAATATTTCTCTACTGGATCACAGACAGAAGGAAATATTTCATCAGATAATGAATTCATAAAATTTCTCTCAACCCTCTTGCTTTGTTTTTGATGGAACTGGTATTTCTTGAAATAACTTTCCACATAAATTTTTTCTGAATTCTATCAGATAATGTGGAATAATAGCTATGGTTTTTTCTGGCAGTGGCATAGCTGCCATGAATCTACCAAATGGAATAACAGCTGATCTCAACTTAGGAATTCCATTGAGTTTCATTCACTCCTCTGTATCAAAAGTATCAAAAAAATCTTAAAAGGATGAAGCTCTCAAAAAGGATTCTTTTTCAATGTTGGATGAAACATGTATGAGTCATAGGCATGCTCTTGAGTTTGTTGAAAGGCTAATTCATGACCTTGTGGATTACAATCTACTTTTTGGGTTAAAATTAATGGTTTTTGGTGGAAACTTCAGGCAAACCTTACCTGTGGTTCAAAAAGTTGAACATCCCATGACAATTCATGAAAATTTGGTCAATTCTTCTTGCTGGAGATATTTTCATTTTTGCAACTTACTTCAAATACTCATGCTTCAGGGAATCCTGATGACCAGAATTTCTTACTCAATGTTGGAGATGGTCTGGATAATATACAGGGTTCATTTTTTTTTTTGATTCCTGATCACATGGTTATACATGGCTATAGTGAAGATCAATATTGGGGTAGATTAATAAAGAATGGTTTTGCAAACTTGCACAATTGCTTCCTTAAAAAAGTTTATCTAATGGACCATGTTATTTTATGTGGCAAAAAATGCAGCAGTTTTTAACATAAATAAATCTCTACTGGATTCTCTCCCTGGAAATCAAGAAAACCAAAATATGAAGAATTATTAAAGTAATCAATCTGTTGAAGATGATACTCAAAATCTATAGAAGCAAGATTTTCTCAACACATTATTTCTTCCCAATGTTCCTCCTCATAACTTGAATCTGAAATTTGGTTCCCCTATAATTATTTTGAGGAGAATAGAATGTAAGATTGGTATTCTAAATGGATCTTTCTGGATTGTTTTCAGATTGGTAAGAAATTTTATAGTTGCCAATATTTCAACTTGTGTTTAAATATGAAGGCTGGTTGCCATTCCCCACATCCCCTCGGTTACTGACCCTGAGGCCATAGATAGCTTTTTTCAGTTCCAACACCATGCCTTTATCCTGAAGGTAGCCTGGAGGTAGCAGAAGTGTGATTTTTTTTGTTGAGGGACAGGTCAGGAATGCGCTCCTGACTTCAAGTTGGTGGATACGTAGCCCCAAACTGGCCGCTACTGAGAACAAGAAACGCAATGTGGCAGGCCGACCGGTGGGAGCGTAACACATGTCGAAGTTCAGGCCTTGGGTCTGGCGGAATCCTTGGGCGCAGACCCATGCCTTCCACTCTATTACGTTGTTGTCTGGGCCCAGTTTTGTTTTGTAGGCCCAAATTGCTGGTATAGGGTTGTCCGACGCGAAGCGTGCGGGCTCTGTCCATACTTTGTGGGTCTTCATGTTGTTGATCTCCCTTTCCTCCGCTTTCCCCATTCTTCAGAATCACCAAAGCTCATGGCTTCCTTGTGATTCCTGGGATCTCTTACCTCGGCTGTTAAGGCCATTGCGCTGACCTGTTGCCTCCTGCGTGGATAGTTTCATATGGATGCCCCTGAGATATCCACTTGAATGATGGTTGGGTGTTGCGGTGGTCTCAGGATCAACCTTGGCCATTTTTCTGGTGGTGGTGCTACTTCAACCTCAGTTGCCAAAGGTGTATTGACTGGCGTGCTTGCAGTCTCTTTGGGCTGGGTTGCGTCGGTCATTTCTGTCTGTGAGATATCCCGCCTGACTCATCCTTTCCTGGCGTGTCGTTGTGCTCTTTGTGGAATGGTAGTAGTGGATTAGGTTGGACAACAATGCTTTTGTTGGTTCGTTTGCTGAGGTCGGGATTGATTGCCTTGCCGTGGGGAAATGTTGATTTTTCAAAGTAAAGGTGCTGACTGTCAATGATTTTTGAATCTCCTGGGCGTAGGATTCTGTATGTGGTGCAGTCGTTTCTGTAGCCTAACGTGATTCCCTCCCACAAGACGGGCGCAAATTTGGAAGGTTGTAGCTTGCTGGGTATGAAGACCCAAGCTTTGCACCCAATGTGACGTAGAGATTCCTTGAGCTACACAGTCGGACTCAGATCGCAAGACCAAGTTACTGCGGCTGTGCGAGGCGTCCTGTTCTACCCCGCGCACCCGTCGAGTCTCCCTTCCACCTCCGTTGTCCTGTCTGCTCTTGATCCCGATCCTGATCTGGATTCCTCCATCGCGCCCAATCCCTTCCTTCTAGTCCTCTCAGTCCGACCGACCATCAACTCCACTCACTTCGTTCCGTAACCGCCAAACCCATATCCGTCTCACCTAGGTCCCCAGAACACTAACGAAACCACCTTGGTGAAGATCGCAGCCTCCAGGAGGAGCCAGTACGAGACTCAAGAGGAGCCTGACTCTCAGTACTACACCAACTCCTGTCTGCTATTTATCAACCAAGAGAGTCTGTAGTGTACAAGATTCAGGTGATCTATCTCCCGTCTTAACTGTCATGTCTCTCCTCCACTTACAATCTCAATTATGACTGAATCTGCTGTTATCATTTCATGTCCATAGCTTATACTACTACAAGAGTTTATATGAGGATTGAAATAAAGGGACTCGTGACAATTATTGCATGGTAGCGAGAGTCAACTCTTGATCCTATAAACTCTTGAGTAGATAACAGCAATCGAATTCACCTAGGTACTCCCCAGATATGGCCGGCGGTCATCCCATTCACATACCTCAATCGGACGATTCGGACGATGACTATTCCACAAAATCAAAAATTGTCAAGCTCACGAGACATAACTGGCATGACTGGAAGAGCGCGTTTGAAGACATACTTATAGGAAAGGGACACGAGGAAATTCTAGACGACGAATGGATCAAACAAAATCTAGGCACGAAAACCTACCGACGAAAGAACGCCCTGGCCTTAAGTATTCTACGAAACTCGGTGGACCGGGATCTGCTCTCGTGCATCAAACTCAGCAAATCAAATTTCAGCAAAGCCTACCAATTACTCGCAGCTGAATGCGGTGGAAACTCGTTGATAGTCATTGGGGACGCCTTAATACGACTAGTGAATCTAACATACGAACCAGGAAGGAGCCTACGAGATCATACCTCGGCATTCAAGGATGCTTACATCAACCTATCCGACATGATTGAAGCTCAACCCAGCGAAAACAAGATCATGACCGTATCCTCCGCCCTGGCAGCCATCTTCTATATAAAAAGCCTTAGATTGGACGATCTTATCTCCAGCATCACCTCGACACTCTACGACATTCGCCCTTTCTCTCTCGAAGCCGTGTCAACCAGGGTCCTACTAGAAGACTCACGACGAGAGTCCAATTCCACCGAGACCAGCTACTATGCATCAAACCCCCGTATGCACAACCATCAGACTCACCAAAGACCTCCCAAGAGCGGTGTCAAAAACCCTCCGGAAAAGGAAAGTCGACCCGCTCCATTCAGACCTCGGTCAGCAGTTCCCACTCGCAAGAATCCTCAGGCGGCCAATCAATCGTCATCTATAGCGGCCCACATTGAAAGACTGGACAGAGAACTCAAGCAGCTCCGAACTGCTCACTCGGTTAACATCGCTGAAGAAAACGAAGAGGAGTCTCAACCTGACGACCCCGTCGACGACGCCAACGTCATCATCGAACAATTCACTGACCCCGAGGACTGCGGATTCCTGGTCTCAGAAGACACCATCTACTCCACCTCTGACGTTAAAGACTCTCCATGCGAATTGGTCTATGACTCGGGGGCCTCCAGGTCCACCGTGTGCAATCTGTCGCTGCTACAGGACCCGACGCCGGTGTCAAAGCAGCTCAGCACATACGGCGGCAACATCAAAGTCACCCACGTCGGAAAGCTCAATATTGGCGGGACGGTGATATTTCCTGTGTTCTATGCTCCTGACGGTCCGAGAAACCTTGTGTCTGCCACTCAACTGGAAGATCATGGGCTCAAGGTGGTACACAAGCATTGTACTGTTCTCGTCAAGCTAGCTGATTGCATAATATATAGGTTCCCGAGGATCGGCAATCTATATATTTCCTCTCACAAACCAATGTCGGACATCAACCTGGTTAAACTTTCAGCCACCAAAGTCGATTGGCACATCACCCTTGGACATCCATCGGACAATTACCTGAAAAAATTCCTTCAACTGCACAACATCCCCAACCCGTCTCCATTCCCATCGTCGGCCGGGTGCTCCATTTGCACTCAATGCAAGATTAAACGGAAATCCCACTCAAATCCACTCCCTTCTTCCACCAAACCCTTTGCGCGGCTACATCTAGACATACTGCAAATCACCCCGCCGTGCAAACAGTCCGCGACCTACATCCTGGTTGTAATCGACGACTTCTCACGATTCAACCGGACGTATGTCATGAAGCACAAATCCGATGCCGAGGAAAAAATCGTAAGCTACATTCATGAGATTAAGAATCAGCTCGACATAGTCCCTGCGTTCCTACACTGCGACCGAGGGGGAGAATTCGGGTCAGCTAAACTTCGCGATTTCCTATCTGCCCAGGGAATTGTACTGGAGCAAGGTCCGGCCAACTCGCCTCAAACCAACGGACTCGCCGAGCGGTTCAACCAAACCATCCTCACTAAAATGAGGTGTCTCCTGGCTCAATCCGACGTCCCGATCAACTACTGGGACGAAGCAGCTCGATACTCCTCAATGTTAATCAACCTCCTACCCTCAGCGGCACTGGATTGGAAGTCGCCGATCAGCATGCTGCTGGATGTCAATGCCACGATTGAACCGGTACGCAATGTGCTAACATTGGTTCCATTTGGCTTGAAGGTTCATGTCCACAGTCCTCCCACATCAAAAGTTGAGGTAAGGTCCAAACCCCTGCTGTTCTTGGGCTACGAGCCATACTCCGACGCCGGTCGTTTCCTGGACCCAAACAAGCGCCGGGTGGTGGTAAGTCGAGACTTCACCCCAACTTGGGTTGTTTTCAACTATGACTCCGCTCTGTCGATGCGAAAGACACCGGCATCACTTCCGGCGAACGCTGCCCAGGCGTTGAATCCACCTCCTGCATCCGGCCACACCACCTCCATTCACGTCCCGGTCTCCAAACCCCGCCACATTCATCAACAATCAGCCCCCCTCTCGCCCCCCAGTATCTCACTACCCTCCCCACCGACTCCTCACGTTGCCGAACCCATCAATGCCACTCCAACTCAGGGCCCTCCGACAGCAAAGACCCTACAAAAGGGGTATGCATATGTCCCCTACTATGAAAAGGCCCCAAAGAACGTATCCGCCGACATTGACGTCACCGCCATATTGTCAACCTCATGACGTTCGCGCGCCCCGGTTGAAGACGAGGAGGATGGCGACGAAGTCCACCTCAGCGAGGTGGTGTCCGTGGAAAAGGCAATGTCCGACCTGAACGAGCGCCCGAAGTGGATTGAATCCATGACGGCGGAAAACGACTCACTTCTCATGCACAAGACGGGTACCCTGGTTCCGCGTCCCGCCGACGATAAGGTGATTGGTGGTATGTGGCGACTCGTGCGAAAGAAGAACGAATTTGGCGAGGTTACCCGACGAAAATCCAGATGGGTGTGCTTCGGTAACCACCAGGAATATCCACGTCACTACCTCGATACATACTCATCGGTAGGACGCAGTGAATCCCTACGAGCCCTGTTGTCAGCTGCAGTCCAACATGACTGGCACGTTGTCCAGTTCGACGTCGAAACCGCATTCTTGTATGGCGACATCGACGCCGTTATCCACGTCGCTCAGGTTGCTGGCTTTGAAGTCCCAGGCAAAGAAGACTGGGTCTGGAGGCTGAACAAGTCACTCTACGGAACGAAACAAGCTCCGAGATGTTGGAGGTCTCACCTAGTGAAAACCCTAAAGTCACTCGGACTGGAACCCTCCGTGGGGGACGAGTCCATATTCGTCAGCGAATCAAAGTCGATACGGATGCACATCCACGTGGACGACGGGCTGATCATGGGAAAGAACAGGGATGAGATCAACCGAATCCTGAAACTTCTGGGGGGACACTACAAAATTAAGGCTCAGGACCGGCCATCCCAACACCTTGGCTATACACTCGAATGGAACAGTGATGGGTCGCTGAAACTTCATCAACGTGACTTCATAGAAAAGGCACTGAACAATTTTGGATTTGAAAATCTCAACGCAGTCAAGGCTCCAGCCCCCATGAACATACACGAGGTGGTCAGCCAGGAATCGCCAGATTTCGATGTCAAAACCATGCAGAAGGCACTAGGTACCCTGATCCACATAGCAATCCATACCAGACCCGACATACAGTTCACGGTGGGCCTGTTGTCTCAATTTGCGAACAAGCCCACACAAGCTCACTGGAGAATGATAAAGCACCTGTTTCGGTACCTTCAAGGAACAAAGTCCGTAGGTCTGTTGTTCAAAAAATCCTCTGAACCGAAGGATCAACTATGCGGGTGGGCGGATGCGGACTATGGCCGATCAACAACAACTCAAAAGTCAACCACCGGGTACGTCATCACCCTCTACGGCAACCCTATCAGTTGGACGACAAAGAAACAAACCGTAGTTGCCCAGTCCACCACCGAAGCGGAGTTCATCGCGATCAATCAGTGTGCAAAGCAACTGCGATGGCTATCAACCCTTGTCATCGGCCTAGGCATATCAATCCCAAAGCCCATAATAAAAAATGACAACCAAGGAGCGAACTTCATCAGCCGAGAAGCTCAACTCAATCCGAACTCACGACACATTGAGATTCGCTTCCAATACGTTCGGGATCTGGTATCCAAATCGCTAGTGTCGGTTGAACATACTCCCTCAGACGAAATGATTGCGGACGTCCTAACAAAACCGCTTGGATACGTGAAGGTCATACAGGCTAGAGCTCAACTACACCTGACCTCTGCGGAATCTAGGAGGAGTGTGACGTAGAGATTCCTTGAGCTACACAGTCGGACTCAGATCGCAAGACCAAGTTACTGCGGCTGTGCGAGGCGTCCTGTTCTACCCCGCGCACCCGTCGAGTCTCCCTTCCACCTCCGTTGTCCTGTCTGCTCTTGATCCCGATCCTGATCTGGATTCCTCCATCGCGCCCAATCCCTTCCTTCTAGTCCTCTCAGTCCGACCGACCATCAACTCCACTCACTTCGTTCCGTAACCGCCAAACCCATATCCGTCTCACCTAGGTCCCCAGAACACTAACGAAACCACCTTGGTGAAGATCGCAGCCTCCAGGAGGAGCCAGTACGAGACTCAAGAGGAGCCTGACTCTCAGTACTACACCAACTCCTGTCTGCTATTTATCAACCAAGAGAGTCTGTAGTGTACAAGATTCAGGTGATCTATCTCCCGTCTTAACTGTCATGTCTCTCCTCCACTTACAATCTCAATTATGACTGAATCTGCTGTTATCATTTCATGTCCATAGCTTATACTACTACAAGAGTTTATATGAGGATTGAAATAAAGGGACTCGTGACAATTATTGCACCCAAATACCCGAAAGAATCGTATGTTGGGTTTGCAATTGAGCACTCGATTTGGGCCCTGGCGGATTTCTCAAGCAATGGCAGTGCGTTTGTGATGGTGGCTGCTGCCGTCAATGCTGCCTTGCCCCACCACTTTTTTGCCAAGTTTGACCCCAATAGGAGGCATTGGGTCATGTTGATGATCGTACAGTTGCCTTTTTCTGCCACCCCGTTATGTTGAGGTGTGTAAGGTGGTGCAACATTGTGTCGGATTCCGCACACTTGGAAATACTTTCTCATAGCATTGCTTAGGAATTCGCCGCCCCCATCGCTGACAATTGTTTTTACTTTCTTTCCGGTTTGATTCTCGATGTAGTGCTTGTAGGCAAGGATTTACTTGAACGCCTCAGATTTTTTTAGCAGGATGAGGTGGATTTAGCTGCTGAATTGGTCCACAATGATTAGAAAGTAACGCACGCCATTGTTGGTTGATGGCATTATGGGTCCACAGACGTCTGTGTGGATTACGTCAACAGGGTTCTCTGTTGGATGGAAGTGTCTTTTGAATGAAATTTTGTTGATTTTTCCTTTCATACACACCGGGCAGGAATGGATCTGGTCAATGGTGGCCTCCACGGACCTTGCCACACGTCAAGTGCTGGCGTGTCCCAGCCGGTGGTGCCATGTCTTGTATATGGTCATGGCCGTGAGGGCATGAGCGTCAGACACGCGATTGCTCACCCTGATGCCGTTGTTTAGTGCAAATATCCCTTGTTTGATTTCAAATGGGAATTGGCACTTGTTTATCTTTATGCATAGCTTCCCGTCCTTCTTGACGATTTTCCCTTCCTTCAGCATGATTTGTCCTCACAAAATCAAATTTTGGGTCAGCATAGGTACAAATAGTACGTTGTCCAATTCTTCAGATTGGCCGCTTCCGTTGGTGAGGGTGGCGGTCCCAATGTATGTTACCGTCATGAGTGCAGAGTCTTTTCCGGTGATGATAGGGATTCTGCATGGCTTTGATTTGGTGATAGTTTATAGGTGGTTGACCAAATGACGGCTGGCGCCGGAATCCAGGATTAAATTCCCATTACATGTCGCTGTCCTATGCATTAACGCGGTTGCGAATAACGCAGACACTTCCTTTTTGTATCCTAGGGATGTGACCTTTTTGCCTTGATTGCCGTTGCCTTCTCCTTGTCTTGTTAGGTATGCCTTTGCTCGGGGCTTCCTTGCAGGTTGTAGCTCAGGTTGCAGTGCCCAGCATTGATCCTCTGAGTGTGGATTGGCTGGGTTGTGCCTCCCATTCTTGCATCCCGGAAGTGATTTTTTGGGGCTTTTCTCTTATGCGTAGAAGAGATTGGCCTCTCTTTCTATATGATTTGGATTGTGTACCTGTTCGTTTCAGCAGATTGCTCTTAGTCTCCCAATCAGGAATTCTGATGAGCTTGTGGTGTTTTTGTCCAGGAGCATAGGCTCCACAAGCCCCGGGCGCTTTTCTGCAACTTGGGCCAGGATGGATGCGCATATTGCTTCTTCTTGCTGGTGGAATCGGATGGCATTGAACTGCATCAGGCAGCTTTCAACCTGGTCGAAGTATGAGCTCAGGTCGTTGGTGCAACGCAGTTTGGCCCATCTTGTTAGGATTCTATTTCTTGCATACGGTGTTGCTGCAGCGTAGGATTTGTCAATCTTCTTCCATATTTCAAAAGAGTTGCAGCTTTTGTTGTTAATAATGATGGCGTTTTAAACCCATTCATTCATGCGTTGAAGAAGGATCCAAGCCGCTTTGGTCAACAAGTCCTTGAATTTTGGGGTTGGCGTCGGCCCTGCGTGAGTTGTGGTTACATCCATGAGTTTTTTGTGTCGTAGGAAGATAATCATTTTCTGCCGCCATGTAGGGAAATTGTTTGCCCCATTCAACACGTGGACGCAGGACGCGTCGTCTTTGACAACCTGGCTTGACATTCTTGCGGGTATAAGTATTGTGTTAATGCTAAATTATTTTTATTTTATTTTTATTTTTTTCTATTTAGTACACTAGTTTGAGGGTCGCTTATTTTGAATGTTAATCTGTAAAAGTTAAGAGGGCTAAATGCAATGAGATGCTGAGGGTTTTATCCCAACAGGCTGATAATAGTCTGGCTCAGATAGGCAGCCTTTGATGAGGCAGTTTTACAGTGGTGAATTGGTATGACAAAATATTTATTGCAGGATTGCAGCCATAGCAATATGGACAAAGAAGGCTGTGAAACATGTTTCAGCCTCCTGGATGTCAAGACCCTTGCTATCCTTTAGCTACCAGAGGTGATAGAATAAATAAAATATATTATTTAATAAATGCAGCCAAAATCCGTAAAATATTTGGATAAAGCTTATTGCAAGGTTAATTGGTTTGGTTATGGTTTATTGTTAAAAATCAATATAGATAAATTGATTATTAAATATTTTTATAGAGGGGCCACAATTATATTGGGGATCTTCAACACCTCTCTTCAGGGATTTCAGTATGAAAACACATAGTCCCGGTTACTTTGGGCTCTTTAGTTTAAAGGGTATTTTGCCCAAAGATAATATGTATATAAAATACA
The DNA here is from genome assembly GCA_025617555.3 of Puccinia polysora. Taxonomy (NCBI): domain Eukaryota; kingdom Fungi; phylum Basidiomycota; class Pucciniomycetes; order Pucciniales; family Pucciniaceae; genus Puccinia; species Puccinia polysora. The sequence continues at coordinate 25,361,576 of CM062626.1, forward strand.
TTGTGGAGTTGCATGGCTTTGTAACCAAGCTACCATGACAGAGAAAGGATAATAAAACTCACTGGTATATTATTAAATCCTTTGGGTATCTGTTTGGGACGTGCACTGATGGGTTAAACCTGTATAATGGGGTTATAAGGTTGTTCAGCAGTTTTTATTGATAAAAAGAGGTTGAGGACAGATATTATTGATCAGACTAAGCAATAAATCACTGACTTATCTCTTATAAGTACTTGATAACCTTGGCACGGTGTCTGGATATAAATATAACTGGTTCTCTGGGTATCAATATCTTCAAAAGAGCTCTTTATTTATAGCTTTTGGAGTCCCAATATTGTTCTTCTGAAGGGTACAGGGGCTCAAAGGGACGGACACTGAGGCTAGCAGGGTAACCAGTGGTATCCCGTCACGTGTTCTTGGTGCTGTAACACGGGTAGCATCTAATTCCACAGGGTATGGGAATTATTCTACTTTATAATTGATATTTGGACGTGTGAATAACACTAAACTGTCCTTTTTATTTATTATTTGATTAATTATCCTTAGTAAATGTTCCCAGTAAGTTAATAATTATTTTAATAGAAATTCCTACGGAAAATCTGATTTCAGGTGAGTTCTCATTATGTATTAAATAATTGGAGTAAAGTCATGATATTGATTTTACTCCTTATTTTCAAATTTTGGTTAATTTACTATAATAATTACTTAAAAATATAGTTCATGGGTATTCATGTAATATTTTTACATCATTAGTTTTCTTAGTATTTCAAAAAAATATTGATGTCTAGAAATTGTCATAATAGTATATTAAAGTATTTTAATATATTTTTAGAAGTTGTCATTGTCTTATTTTTGAAATTCTTGGTACTTTGAATTATATTTAATAAAAAATATGTATAAAGGTTATTTAAGTATCTTTATATAATTTTATGTACTTTTAGACTATCTACTTTCCATGGGAAAATTTATTACATATGTAGAATGTTCCCGTGTGGGTTGTAGCATGTTTACACAGTACCTAAGTTTCTCAGGCTGCCTGTCACTTTGTCAACCCGTAGTCCCGTTGCTGCTTACTTTTCAGAGGCCCGGGGCAGCGTACATGACTTTGACAGAGTGAAAGAGCTGTATCTCAGCCGTGTGCGGGTGCGTTGTCTGCCGCGGCTGCATGCAGGCATTGTGACAGAACACATGTCCGCCCGTAACTCCTAAAATATACACAAAACCTCAATTCTGACTGAATTTTAGGTGTGAAACCTATACGTGACAACATGTGTGAAATATTTAATTGGCCAAAAAGTTCAATAGTGGCGCCGTGGTATTTTGGTCTTTCTTTCCTTAATTATTTAAATATATAAGGAGTTGGATTTCAAGGGTGGGATCAGTGAGTGACCTAACTAATTTTGGGTTTAGAATCCATTTTTGCAATAATATTTATGATTTTGTTACTCCTTCTTAGGTTAATTTAATTAATATTATTTTTATGTTATTTCTTTTACTTTTGCAGCTTGCTCTGCAATAGTAGCAAGCTGAAATTGCCCCACTCCAAGATATGGCCATATCTGAAAAAAAATCTGGAGCATGTTGGAAAAAAATTAATTCCATGTGTGTTTCAGTTCCTTTTGCTGGATCTGTAGTTTCTAATATGTATTAGTCCATCAGGTATATTATTCTCTGGTAACCATTCATCTTTGTCTGCAGATGTTCCTTTGTGCCTTACCAAGTATAGTCTAACATCTTTTCCTTGCACTCTCTCTTTCTTGTCTCTCAATATCCTGCTGACTTTCCCTTTTTCTTTCACAGGGTCAGGTTCTATTGGGATCATTTCTGGAGGGAGGTTTCTCACTTCTCTTGGTTGAAAGTGTTTTACTAGGCTAACAGGAAATACTTGGTGTTTTCTTGATAATTCTTCACTCAAGATTATTTCTACAGCATTTTTTCCATGTATCTTTTTGATCACAAATGGTCCAACAAAGGCTGGTTTCAGATTTTTGTTACCTGCTAGATTTTTGAAGTTGGTAGTAGATATCAAGATCTGATCTCCTATTTTAAAGTAAGGTTCCCTATGTGATTTGTCCCATCTTTGTTTGTTGTATTTTACTGCTTCTTCTACTCAATTTTGAGCATGATTATTTGCCAGATCTATCATCTTCTTAAATTCAAGAGATGTTTTATGAATAGTGACTAAGTGATAGTTAAATTTATTCCTAGGGAGTTTTGGAATCCATCCTCTTTCTAGTATTCAAGGGGCTTCTTTGGTAGTAGAATGTTTACTGCTGTTATAAGCCATCTCTAGAGCTGGGAGTAGGCTTACCCAATTATGGCAATAACCATCTGAGTTTTTGTATTCTACACCAAAGCTACAGAACCTTCTTAACATATCTTCTAGGGTCTGTATCATTCTTTCAGCTAATCCATCAGTTTGGGGATGGTATGCTGTAGAAAATGCTAGAGTAGTACCCAGTATATCATTTAGATTCCTCCAAAACTCAGAGGTGAATTTGGGTTCTCTGTCACTGCTTATAATCTTGGGTATACAAACATCAGCTATGATCCTATTCAAAAATAGTAGAGCTACATCCATAGCACTATCTTCTTTGTGGTTAGGTAAGAATTTTGCCTTCTCAGAGTATCTGTCAACTATAACCAGGACAGAGTTGTATGAATGAGTACCTCCAGGGGGGAGGCTGGTGACAAAATTTATATTAATGATTTCGCATCTAGTTTTGGGTTCAGAGATCTTCTGTAGGAGTCCAAACCTTTTGCCAGTAGTTTTATTAGATTTTTGGCAAGTCTCACAGCTAGTAACATACTTAATAGTGATTTCTTTCCAGTCTATCCACCAAGCAGTTTGTTTTACTTTCCCCAAGGTTCTTTCTGTGGATAGATGCCCTGATGAAAAGTTTTCATGGCATTCCTGGAGTATATTTTGTATATGTTCTTTGTTGATTAGTACTAATACACTGGAATGTTGGTGTCTGTAGTAAAGGAGACCATCCCAAAAGGTAAACCTTCCTGCTTTATAGGGTTTAAGTAATGAAGCAGGTAAATTATTTATCAGAGCTGCTTCTGGGGATTCACATTCCATAATGGTAATCAGCAGCTTGATTTCAGGGGATTAGTTGTCCCTCACTAGGTTGAAGAAAGCAGTATCTAATTCACATAAGTGGATCCCCATTATTGGAGCATTGAATGCAAAAAGATTGATGTTCAAGATAGGAAAGATATCTTGATCCTCAGGTTCATATTCTGGATTGTTAGAGTCATTAGCCAAAGAATTCCTACTTAGACTATCAGCATTCTGATGTTTAGCTCCAGCTTTATGCACTATAGTCATCTGACCTTTATACTTTTGTATAGAAATTTGCCACCTGAGAATATTTCTGCTGGGCGTTTTCATGTTCATGAGAGTTCTTACAGCATTAAATTCCGTGATCAATTGGAAAGTGGTGCCTTCTAAGTAATAGTGTAGCTTTTCCAAAGCCCATACTAGATCCAAACATTCCAACTGACTGGCTCCATATCTCTTTTCTGTACCTTTGGTCTGTCTAGATATGAAGAGTACTGGTTTCTCCACTGGTCTGTATTCTTCTATCCTTTTGTGATGTAGAGCAGCTCCCAACCCTTCCATACAGGCATCAATGTACAGTTTAAAGGGCTTGAAGTAATCTGGTTGGATGAGTAAAGGAGTGGAGGTCATAGCTGTTTGTAGTTCCTCATAGTTTTTCAATCTCTCATGTGTCCTTTCAAATAGAGTGTTATTGTTGCATACTTTGTACAGACTCTTAGTTAGCATATCAAACTTTGGTATGTATTTTATGTATCAACTGCAAAAACTATTGAAAGACAGTAACTCTTTTTTTTTTTTTTAGGCATGTGTCTATTAATGACAGAAGCAATCTTATTTTGATCAGCAGCTAGAGTTAGACCAGAGACTATATGGCCTAGGGCTTTCAATTCTCCATATCCAAAGTTGCATTTGTTCATAGATACTTTTAATCCTGCTCTGTAGATAGTTTGGAGTACTAATCTTATTTGGTTTATATTAGTATCCCAATTATCAGAGTATATGATAAAATCATCTATATATACCATCATCCATCCTTGTCTGATGTATGTACCTAGAACTGTATCCATTGTTCTCTGGAACTGTGATGGGGCATTCTTTATACAAAAGGGCATCCTAAGATATTCATATATTCCCAAATGGAAGATTATTCTCATTAACTTCCTGCTTTCAGGGCTTATGGGTATCTGGTGGAAACCTTTAAGCATATCCATAGTAGTGATATATTTGGCCTTGCAAAAGTTATGTAGAGCATGATCAATACAGGATATAAGATAATAATCTGCCTGAGTATAATTATTGAGAATTCTGAAGTCTCCTACAATTCTTGACTTGTCATTATGCCAAGCTATGATTACAGGTGTGGTCACATCTACCTGCTCATTGTGCCCTACTTTCCTTAATACTTGTAAGTCTATCAGTTCTTGGATATGTTCCTCAAGAGCTATTCTAGACTTAGAACTAGAGGGATAGGCTGGTCTTCTTAAGTTTGGATGATAAGGAGGCTTAATAGTCAATTTTAATACCATATCATGTCCTTTGATATCACCAATGGGATTATCTTCAGTAAAAAAAGCATTTTGGTTCTCAAAGAAGACTGTCAATATACCTTTCCTCTGTTCCTCAAAGATTTTTGTATTCATAGCTGCTTGAGAGAAGTATTCTTGAATAAAGTCTTCTAAATGCTTTTGATAAGTGGAAGAGGGGAAGTTAGATTGGATAGTGCATATCTTAAACTTCTTGTCCCAATTACCACCCCTTTAAAGTATCTCCCTTTACTCTGGAACACATCTATACCATATTGACATAAAGCATCATTACCTATTATCAGTAGTCACATAGTCCATTGAGCAATACCACAAATTTTACTTGTATTCTCAAAGATCCTTTAGTATGGGGTAATATTATAGGAGCAGTCCATACTCCAATAGCATTAATGGTAGAGTTACAAGAGCTAAACTTGGATTTTGGGACGGGCAGAAGGTTCTCTTTCCAATTGGGATCCAATTTTTTTAAGATTTCAGCACAGATACATGAACAAAGAGCTCCACTATCCATTAATAACCTTATAGGTCTGTCTTTATACAATCCTTTTGCATAGAAAGTTTGCCCATTATCATAACTTTTGCCACTCATAGGTTTAACTGTTAATGGTTTAACATCTGGGATATGTCTAGGAATTATGGTAGGATCCCATTTTTGAGGCAAAATAGAATACCCATGGATGTTATTGATTTCTATAGAAGTGCCTATATCTCCTTCTATAACATTAACAGGGTTGGTCAGGATCAATTCACATTCAGAAAGGGATCCTTCAGTATCAGCTATATCTTCATAGTTCTGATTCCCTTCAGCCGCCTGCTCTCCTTCCAAGACTGCTATCTTTCTTTTTGATAATGGGCAGTCTTGTCTCATATGCCCTGTCTTGTTACAATTCCAAAGAGTTCCAGGCATCCTCTCTTTGTCCCTATTCTCATTAGCTTTCTTATTATCAGTGTTATTTATCAGAGGGGGTTGTTCTCTGGTTTTGTTAATTTTGAAGTTCTCTTTGGTTCTAGAAGTGACCTTCTTTTCTAACCCATTCTTGTCTATGACTTCCTCTAACACATTGATTAGAGTTGGTAAGTCAGCATCCATACTCATCCTGCATCTTACACTATGGTTAAGATTTCCAGGACACAAGTTGAGGAGTCTTTCATTTACTTCCTCTTTATCATCATCTTAATAGAAGCAATCTTGGAGGGGTCAAATGAGGAATTTTTGAAATTTTTCATCATTTTTCTTTTCCACATTCTAGAACCAAATTGTTCTTTGATTAGAAGTTTCCAAGAATTCCATGGTAAGGATCCTACTTCTTCTCTTTTACTGATAAACCAGTCTAAAGCTACTCCTTCAAATAGTCTGGGCAGCGTGACTAAAGCTATAGCTTCTGGTAAGTCATAAGAGTTAATAGTATAGTCAATAAATTTAATGAAATTTATATGATTGTATTCTCCTTCACCAGAGAACTTAGGCCATTCAGAAATAGGGGGTAAAAGTTTGAGGGCTTTCTCCATCTCAGGGGTAGGACTAGTCTGGAAGGTTTCACTCCTATGCATTCCTAGTAAGGGTGGTGCATAAGGAGTATTTGTTTGTCTGGGAGGTTTTGGTTCCTCTGTGGTACTCCCCAAGGGGTTGGTCAGACGGACTTGGAAGTCTCTAAGATCATTCTTGATCAGATTAAGTTTCAGGTCCACTTTATTATTAAGCAGATCTAATTTCTCACTAAGGAATAGAATGGAGCTGTTATTTGTGGTTACCAATTCTTCTTTTAAAGGTTGGAAAGACATAATAAAATCTTCTTGCATACCTGATAACACATTCTCAATTTTTGAGTCTGTCTGATCCTACCTTGATTAATTGTCTCCAATAATTGTTCTGTGTGTTCTTTAACATCTTCCATTCCTAAAGTTTTTGTTTGGTTATTAATCAATTTGGCTACTACTGAGGTTAATTTATCCAGGTATAAACACCGTCCAAATTTCAACAAAAAATCTTGAAATTATGGCTCATATCATTAGAAAAGGAATTAATTACATCAGAGGTTGGTTTGGGCTCAGAATTAGGGGCTAATTGTTGTACAACTTTTTCCATTTTTGAGCTAAGGATATTATCTGATCCCAATCCTTCTTTCCCTTTTGCTTTGGATGGGAAGAAGATCTCTTCTTTCCTGATCCTTTGCCTTTCAGTTAGGCTAATTGATCCCAAGCATTCCAATTGTCTATGTAGGATTCTACCTCTTTCCTTGGAATCATTTTCTGAAGAGCTATCTGGGCAGCTTTTGCCTGGGAGATTATATTTTTCATAGATACCATTTCCTCTTTGGCTTGGGCTTCTTTGAATTCTTCCCAATATTTCACGTGCTCTCTGACTAAGTCTTTGATCCTGGCTTCCTTGGCCAGATTCTGCTGGGGTGGCTGCAGGGAATCTTTTTGTAATGGAGGGTGGCTTAATCCTACTACCTTCTCCAGGTCTAATTTGGGGGAGGGCAGAAGTACTTGGGGCTGTTCCTTGTCCATCAACATTTGATTCACGGGTTCCAGTCCCCTCATGGTTGTCATTATTGGTGGTCTCATGGTTACTGGGGGCTCCTGGCAAAGATCCATAGGAGGGAATTCTCCCTGAGGCTCTTGTGTTAAATCTATTCATATTTGAATAAAATGTTTATAAGTATTTGTCTTTCTACAGAAAAAATCCATAAAAATAAGTTTTATTTAAAACTCACGTAAGTTGATATTCAAAGGTACCCAGACTTTATTGGGATTGAATTGGTCCTTAGTAGGTAATCCTACGGGGTCTTGGTGTGTTCAAATGAGGTATTCACCCGTCCAATCAATATTTTCAGGGCGTATAGAGATATCTGGGACTTCTTGGTCCAATAAATCAGTTTTGGTGGTGGTGGTTTCTGGTATAGGAGGTTTGACTGATTTTAAAAGTTTATTTTATTGGTCAATAAAATATATTAATATTATTTTAATAAAATAATATGGTATTACAAGTTGTATACTTACTTTTATATTTCAAAAATTAATTTATACAGTATTTGTTACAAGCTTTGTGTTTCCTTAATAGGTCCTGGAAGTTGATACGCCTCCCAAGATCTTCTTGTTCAAGGAGTTTATCTAAGTGTTTACGCGCAGAAGAGATAATAAGTTTCTCAGCTTCAGTCAAAGCTTCCCAAGCAGTGGGTTTATGATTTTTAATATATTCTTCTTTTCTTATCTTGAAAAATTTAAATAATAGATTATTCATTCTGCATTGGTTTTTAAATCCACTGCAAAAGACTTTAATGATGAATCACAGTTAAAAAGTCAGATAAATTTATCTTTAATTCAATTTTTTGTGAAATGTCTGGTCCAAGGTATTATATATAATAAAATGGAATATTTCCCGGCCAGACCCCCAATTTTCAGCCTCCTGGATGCCAAGACCCTCTCTATCCTTTAGCTAACAGAGGTGATAGAATAAATAAAATATATTATTTAATAAAGGCAGCAAAAATCTGTAAAATACTTGGATAAAGCTTATTGCACGGTTAATTGGTTTTGTTATGGTTTATTTTTATAAATCAATATATTTAAATTGATTATTAAATATTTTTATAGAGGGGCCACAATTATATTGGGGATTATTAACCCATCTCTTCAGGGATTTCAGTATGAAAAAACGTAATCCTGGTTAATTTGGGCTCTTTAGCTTAAAGGATATTTTTCCCAAGGATAATATGTATATAAAATACACTGTGAAGTGGCAGGGCTTTGTAACCATAATCCTTTGGGTATCTTTTTGGGATGTGAACTGATGGGTTAAACCTGTATACTGGGGTTATAAGGTTTTTTGGAAGTTTAAATTGATAAAAAGAGGTTGAGCACAGATATTATTGATCAGACTCAGCAATAAATCACTTACTTATCCCTTATAAGTATTTGATTACCTTGGCATGGTGTCTGGATATAAATACAACTGGGTCTCTGGGTATCAATATCCTTAGAAGAGCTCTTTATTTATAGCTTTTGGATTCCCAATATTGTCCTTCTGAGGTCTACAGGGGCTCAAAGGGACAGAAGCTGAGGCTAGCAGGGTAACCAGTGGTATCCTGTCACGTGTTCTTGGTGCTGTAACACGGTTAGAATCTAATTCCACAGGGTATGGGAATTATTCTACTTTATAATTGATATTTGGACGTGGGAATAACACTAATCTGTCCTTTTTATTTATTATTTAATTAATTATCCTTAGTAAATGTTCCAATTAAGTTAAAATTTTTTTGAATAGAAATTCCTACAGATATTCAGATTTCAGGTGAGTTCTCATTATGTATTAAATAATTGGAGTCAAGTCATGATATTGATTTAACTTTTTATTTTCGAATTTCAGTTGATTTACTAAAAGAATTACTTAAAAATATTAGTCATGGGTATTCATTTAATATTTTTACATGATTATTTTTCTCAGTATGCCACAAAAATATTGATGTCTAGAAATTCTCATAATAGTATATCAAAGTGTTTTAATATATTTTTAGAAGTTGTCATTGTCTTATTTTCGACATTTTTGGTACTTTGAATTATATTTAATAAAAAATACGTATAAAGGTTATTTAAGTATTTTTAAATAATTTTATGTACTTTTAGACTATCTAATATCCACAGGAAGTTTTCTTACATATGTAGAATGTTCCTGTGTGGGTTGTAGCATTCTTATGCGGTACCTAAGTTTCTCAGGCCGCCTGTCACTTTGTCAACCCGTAGTCCCGCAGCGGGGTACTTGTCAGAGGCCCAGGGCTGCGTACACAACTTTGACGGAGTGACAGAGCTGTATCTCAGCCGCGCGCGGGTGCATTGGCTGCTGCTGCTGCGTGCGGGAATTGTGACAGAACACATTCCCACCTGTAACTCCTAAAATATACACAACACCTCAATTCTGACTGAATTTTAGGTGTGAAACCTATACGTGACAATACGTGTGAAATATTTAATTGGCCAAAAAATTCAATAGTGGTGCCGTGGTATTTTTGTCTTTCTTTCCTTAATTATTCAAATATATAAGGAGTTGGATTTCAAGGGTGGGGTCAGTTAGTGACCCTACCTAATTTTGGCTAGAGAATTCATTTTTTCAATAATATTTATGGTTTTCCCACTACTTGTTAGGTTAATTTTATTATTATTATTTTTATTTTATTTCTTTACTTTTTCAGCTTGTTCTGCAATAGTAGAAAGCTGATAATATTATTTTTGGTGTGCTTGGTTATTTTGTGGATAATGATGAAAAGGGAACAGCTTAGCGGCTCCTTTTATATTCCAGCTTAGCTCCCCCTTGTCCCTCCAAAGTCCATGGGTGAATGGGCGCCTAGCTGCCCTAGTTCCAACTCTTTTCTGCTCAAAGTGATTTGTCTTTCCCATTGTTTTATCTCACTAGTCCCCTTTGGGTCATGGGTACCTGGCAAGTATTCCTGATATTGCTCTAGCTCTACATCCCTCCTGGTCACACCAGGGTATTGCGTGAGTCTCCTGGTATTTGTGCTTTTACCCAGTTGTATTGGTCCTTTATTATTGCTGGAACGGCTGTGGCGTGTGAGTTGCAAATCTTGGGTTTTTCTCCAAGGTACACTTGTTTCAACAATATCCATTGTCATTGTATTCAACAGTGTTAGATTAAATACTTGCCATGAGCATGTTCATTGACTTGTATGTGCCACCCACATCATAGAATGCTGGGATAAGTACACCTCTTCCAGAGTGATCAGCCAAATAACTATGAATCAATTGCTCCTTACTCAAAAGCGCACTTAGCTGATCAATTGGTAAGAGCATCACTCATATAAAGAGTCTGAGGTTGTAGGTTTGAATCCCACAGTGTTCATTTGTTTTCATCTGAATTTTGACAAAAAGATCCATCTAATTGGTTGAACTTTCCAAGTGAAAGTATTTTACCATTGTTTTCAGGGCAGTAGAGCATTTTGGAAATATGGAGCTTGCCATATGGAATTATCAGGATTGCATTCCAAATGGAATCTACGGGAAACGTGTCTGGTGACACAACAGTGAGATTGAGCTTGGTAGGTCTTATAGATGTGAATATACTGACTTTGTTGGTGACACTGTCAGTGGAACCCAAATCCAACAAGACCAGGTCCATCTCATCAGGCTGATTTTCAATGGAGGCCACTCTTGCCAATTGGTTTTCCCAATTAAAGGCGGGATGGCATACCAAAAATTGCTTGATCCTTTCCACGTTGTTGAAAAAACAAGTTTCTCATAGCGGAGTTAATTTTTCCTGATGCCATGGACAGTTGTATGCCAAATGTCCCCACTTGTAACAGTAGAGAAATGGGTTTCTCCATGCAAGATTTGCTTTTGCCCATTCATCTCTCTGGCTCTTTAGGGACTCACTTTGATTTTTCATCCATCTTGTGGGTGGTGTAGAGTGCCATTGTTTTTGATGACATGACGCTTGTTGATTAGCTGAGTTCCCAGATCTGTACCTGGGTAAGGAACTAATGGGAATATCTTGGTTCAACAATACTTTTTGTGATATGATTTCAAGTATAACTCTCTCCTTCTGCAGGTCATCCAGGTCAAAAACCTGGAGCACTAAACATAAAATTCTCTTCAGTATTCACCAATTGAATCGAATAATCACTGAAATCAAGTACAAGACATTTAGCAAGAGTAAATCTTGAATTCCAAGGCCAAGACAAGGCTTTATCATCAAAGAAATATTGTTGACTCTCAACCTCATCAAAAGAGATTTCTACTTAAAATGGATGTCAACAGATGTGAAGAATAATGTTCCAGCCTCCCATCTCTGTAACACAAATAAGATAAGGCATATAGAGAAGCTAGGTCTACTCAAACCCCTTCTAATCCCAGATGGCCCCTGGACTTCAATCTCAATGAACTTCATTTTGAAACTTCGTCCCTCTAATGTATTTGACCCTATCCTTGTTGTTTTTTACCAATCCTCTAAAATGGCTCTTTTCATCAACACAACTGGTACACTAACTGAAGCGGATTTATCTAACTGTTTCCTCAACCATGTCTTCTCCAAGGATATTTCACCTTCTGACATCATAAGTAAGCAAAGCTCCTTTTTCATCTTATCTTTCTGCAAAAAACTCTGTGAAAACTTACAGAGCCAAAGGAATCTCTCTACAGCTTACTACCCAGAAACAGATGGTCAAAATGAAATCTTCAATCAAGAGCCAGAACAATAGATTCAAATTTACATCGTTTATCACAGGGACCACTGGGATACTTGGCTATCCTTAGCATAATTCTCCTTCAACAACAATTTTCACTATTACACTCACCAATGTCCCTTCTTCACCATTGATTGAAGTCACCCCAATTTCAACTTCTTGCATGTGTTTTAAAACCAGGCTGTAATTTTTTACTTGGACCAGATTCAGAAGAACCAGATATAAACCAAGAAAGAATTACAAGATTGTATGTATGAGTATAAAAAATATGCTGACCTAAAATCAAACAATATACTGAAAGGTATAACTCCTGTGAATAAAATGAGGTTATCTTCAAAGAATGAAAATACCAAAATGCCTTCTAAGAAGATCTCTGAGTGTTTTTTGGGCCCTTTTATCATTATTCAAAAAAAAGTATCTCATGCATTCAAAATCAAACTCCCTGATCAATGTTCCTCCATCCACCCAGTCTTCCACATCTATCTTCTAAAACCTTATTTTGATGAACACATCTATGCTAGGCATCATGAACCTCCAGAAACAGTGCAAATTGATGGCCACAAAGAATGAGAAGAAGCCCAAATCCTAGAATACAAGATTTAGTGTTGAAAACCCCTCTACTTAGTTAAATGAAAGGGCTCTTTAGAATATTCTGAAATAAACTCATGTGAAACATTCTCCAATCCCACAAACTGTTTAGCCCTATTCCACAACTTCTAGTAAATCTATCCCTCCAACAAAAACTCACATGACTCCTTCAACTCATTAATCATCTATAAAATTCACTTCATCCATTCTTTTTCTTCATCTTCACAAATAACCCAAAAAATAAATAATAAATCCATAAAAAGAAATAATTCCACTCTTTTACCCCTATCTCCAATCAAAAAATATACAAAATATTGAGAATAATTACTATCACTCCTTCATCTAAAGCTCTTCCTAAGTCTTAGTTAAAACCATGGGAATTTTAGTCACCCATAAACTAACAAGCTTTATCTTCCTCCGAACGGTCCGCGACGCAGGCAGTGGCCTTGAGCGGGCCGCGACACAAGCGGTGGCCCCTAGCGGGCCGCGACAGGGGCGGCGGCCCCAATGGGCCGCCCCAAGCCCGAATTGTGAGAATTACATACTTTGGCGGGCCAGCCTGTCTGGCCAAGTATGTCCATAATAAAGCTTGGGCCCTTTAATGCCCAAATAAGCCCATATGGCTTGGGTGGCCAATCCACCCTGGCGTGCCCGTGAGGGCCCATGTCCCAAAAGACCATAAAAACGTGTTTTGGTTCCCAAATGCCCAAAACCAATAACACTTAGATAGGCCCACGTGGCCCACGTGATGTCCAATGGGCCGTGGAGGCCCATTTTTGCATCCCATTTGGATTACACACTCCTATGCACATTACCTGAGTGCATCCGCATTTTAACAGAAGTTAAGTTTTCCACCATGAAAGAAGAGCTTCTCCTCTCAGGCCAACTCATCAAAGAGGATCTCAAAAATGTAACAAACACTTCTACTTCCCATTAAAACAAAAAAATTTATTTAATGATTCATAAGGTTGATTTTTAACTTGTTATGATAAAAAACAATATGAGAAATCTTGGAATAAGTCTTATCAACGCCCTGGGTAGTACCACAGAGGAACCAAAGCTACCCAGACTTGCTACTCTTCCTAGTGCACCACCCAGATCTTGAATGCCTAGTAGTTACACCTATAGGCCTAGCCCTACACCAGAAGTGTAAAAAGAATTAAAATTTCTCCCAAAAATAACTGAATGGCCAAAGTTCTTTGGAGAAGTAGAACAAACACACATCAGATTAATCAAATTTATAGAATACACCTTGGCTTCTTATGAACTCCCTGAAACCATTTCTGTAGTCATAATACCCAGATTATTTGAAGGAGTATCCCTTGATTGGTTTATCAGTAAGGGGGAAAAATTAGGCTCCTTAACCTGGAATTCTTGGAAAGAATAAATAAAAAACATTTTGAGACCAGTATATGGAAAAAAATAATGATGGAAAAATTTGAATCATCCCACTTTTATCCCTCCAGAAACACACCTCATAAGTGGTTTCTATAAAAAGAAACAAAAGGAAGGATTTCTTTTTTCCTGAAGCTGATAAAGAAGAATTCAAATAAAGACTCCTTAACTTGTTCTCTTCAAATCTCAACCACAGTGTGAGATGTAGGATTACTATGGACTCTTACCTCCCAAATCTGATTTTTTTAACCAAAAGAAGTCATAGAAATTAATGGGTTAAACAAGAAATTAGCTAAACCCAGAGATCATAACCCCAGTACTAGAGAGGAATACAGTTCTAAGCCTAAAGACACTCCTACCCAGAACCCTGCCACTTTTGAAACTGAGAAGATTTCAGAGACCAACAAAAATGTATGCTGGAACTGTAACCAGATAGGAAAGCTCAGAGCAGATTTTCCCCTACCCAGGAGTTGTATTAACCTAGCAGAAGGAGAAGAAGATGAAAGCCCTGACCCTCAGTCTGATGACACAGATGGATCAATCATGGAGTGTGAACTAGTAATCACCAACCCCATTGATGTCATATAAGTTAAAATTGAATCCTCTCTTGATATAAATCTTTTCAATGGAGAGCCCAAAATAACTCAAAAATGTGGTCCCAGAATGAAGATCCAACATATATGTGAAGCTAAAAGACTTACTCTGAAGTCTTATACTGTTAAGAGTTATACTTCTGTTCAAAATTTTTATGCTACAGGATTTATTAAAGGTTTTCCTTTCAAGATCCTACTTTATAATGCAGAATTATTCTCTTGAGTTGTAAATTTGTACTTTCAGAAGCAAGAACCAAACTCCAACCAGAAATTACTACCACTACCCCAAGCTAAGTTCAGTAGTTGTAATTCTTCCTTCAATTCTATAGGAGTATGGACCATAGATATGATACTTCCACCTAAAAAGGGATCCCTCAAACTGAAGATAGAGTTTTTGGTACTCTAGAATGGTGTATGTGACTACTTCATCTTAGTCAATGACACCCTTTTCCTGTATGGGATAGATTTTTTCAAAATTAAATGAAGTTAATTCACACCAGCAGGGGACTGTAAAAAGATGTTTAAGATATACAAAATACATGCCCATGATTCCAAATCAACCTATGAAAAGAAATTGGAAGCATTCAGCCAGGAATACCTTTACTAAAAATCTCTGGACTCTCAACTTACTGAAAAACAGAGAAAGGACATAATAACTATTTTTTTGATAACCAAAATGCTTTCTGTACCAGAAACCACCCAATTTGGAACATAAATTAGCATGAAATGATCCTAACTTTGAAAGTTAAAACTCATCACCCTCCTAACCTCAGAAATCCTGCCTGCCCATCTATCCCCAAGTCTTTGGAAGCCCTTTAAACCCATATCCAAGAGCCAATAGACTTACAAGTATCGAGGAAAGTAGGGAACAACAAAAACTTTTAGATAACCACACCAGGAATCATAGGCTGGCATAATGAAAAGTCAAGGATGGTTGGAGACTTTAGAATTCTTAAAGATTACCCTCAAGCAGACTATTATACAATACCAAGAATAGATCATTCTTTACACAAATTGTCCAAAGCTAAGTATATCACTACCATGGAAATTCTGAAAAAACTTCATCAGATAACCACCAGTCCTGATTGTAGAAATTTCATGAGAATGATATGCAACCTAGTAATATATGAATACTTGATCATGCCCTTTGGTATCAAAAATGCCCCTCTCACTTACAAAGGATAATGGACACTGTTCTAGGGTTTTCATCAGACAAGCATGGATGATGGTGTAAATTCATGATGTCATCATATACTCTGATGAATGGGAGACTCATGTGGAGGAAGTGATACTATTCCTTTTTAAAATCTCAGCTGTAGTACTAAAAGTATGCGTGAAGAAGTGTAATTTTGGATATGGAGAGCTCAAATCATTGGGATACATAGTCTCTGGACTAACATTGAATTCTTATCAGAGCAATATAGCTTCAGTTATGAACAGGCCAATTCCCCAAAACAAAACTTAACATATGTACTTTGTTGGTTTCTGCAGCTATTACAGGCAGTACATACCCAAATTTGCCCAACTCACCAAAAATCTGCATTAAATTTTCATCAAAAAGACGCTTTTTGAGATGACTGATGAAAGAATTAAAAAATATGCCAAACTCAAGACATTCATCATTGATGCTCCAGTAATAATCCAGCCTGATTATACTAAACCCTTCCAGTTATACATAGATGCTATCATGGATGGATTAGGAGCTGCATTAAACCAGGAAATATTGCAGAATGAAAAGCCTAGAGAAAAACCCATACTCTTCATATCCAGGCAATTAAAAGATATATAAAAGAGATACAGTGCTAGCCAAATGGAATTTATTTCTCTTGTATGGGCATTAGAAAAAATCCACTATTTCCTGGAAGGTACCAACTTTGTAATAATTACAGACTGCAATTCTGTTAAAACTCTTATGAATATGAAGAATCTAAGTTCAAACATGCTAAGATTTCAAATAGCCATAAAACAGTGGAGAGTAATATAATCGGATCCAAGCACCAAAAATCTGATGGTCTTAACAGGAATGATCTACCCAAAGACCCCAGCAATCCTGCCTGTGAACCAGAAGATCATTATATATCTCCTATATTAGATATACCCTTGAGTGAAATATAAGCACATGCCACTAATCATTTTAGTCAAATATAAATAATAAATAAATTGGTTACTTGCAGGATCAGCAAATTGACAAATTGACACAAAGACTTATCCTGATCCAATAATCATGTACTGATCCCAAAGATCCAGAATCAGCTGATACAAAGAACCAAGAGGAATTTCTAATACAGCTCTGGTTGGATTTCTAGCCTTAGCACATGATATCTGCCCTCTCTACGTGCCCTGAGAAGGCTCTCTTAACCCCAAAACATTATTTATACAGCAACTTCTTTGGCCTTTCTCCAGCAGAATTCATTGGTTATCATCCAGAAACTTTTTCATCTAAGATCAGGTTCTTATATAGATATGATAAATTAATTTATTTTCTCATTCTGAAGCACAATAGTATTGATTCATAGCCACCATTATTGTTTGCATTGAAGTTACATCATCAAGCACCCAACCTTTGATCTGAAACCCTCCAATTATGGAAAATTTCAAGTACTTTTTAAGTAATGACTCAAAGAATTAATTTATGTCCTTCCTGGTCTAGCTTGTGTGCTAACATAGCCTGGCAATACCACCATAATAGTTTGCAAGACTTTTTTACTGTTAATTTATAAATTTACCATCTTTCCAGGGTACAATATTCAAATTTTATCTCCTGAAGGAGAGGTTTTAAAGACCCCCAGTATGTATAAATTGTGGATACTCTTTTTATGATTCATTTAATAATATTGAAAAAAATTAAACCAAACCCCTTAAACCTTTCACCATTAGCAATCATAAGTATCCTTTTGGAGATTTGTCCATGTTTATTTTGAAGAATATCATTATTCTTTACTTTGAACACTTTCAGTTTCTGAAGGACTGCAAGGTTCCTTGTTTCTGGAAGCTGAAAATCCCAGTGTTTTACCCCTGCCACCTGACACTTGAGCCAAAAGAAAAGTTGGGCAGCCTAATGCAGCCACTTTGCAAAGTTACCTTTCATTAATATTGCCAATTTTGGGTAAATGCTGAAATTTAATTATTTTTAAAGGTCCCCCAATAAATTAACATCTGCCATTTCACCTACCCAACTTTACTTTTTTTACAAAAACTATTTTTTCATCTCATTTTACTCTTCCAACCACAACTGGATCACTTTTGAGAAGTTGGCATGATTTATCAAGCTTTTTTGAATGATTTATCAATGGGCACTCCTTTTCTTGAAATTTGAATGAATACCCCTCAAAACCTTGTCAAAAAAAACTAAAATTTCCTCCCTCCTCATATTCTGTTTATGTTTCAACAAGTTTGCTCCTTTACTACAGGGGCATGCCAGAGGTAAGATATTGTGCATTAATGAGTTCACAAGGGAGTCCATTAAACCTAGTAAGCTTGAAACATTGATGGTATCTGGTTTTTGGGCTGTGAAAAGTCCATGCTTGATTTCTCAATCCTTTTAAAGAATAACAAATAATGCAACATTTTTATTATTTAATACTTGAAGCCTTATGAAACATGCACAAAATCCGCCGCTGAAAGGATAGCTCACAAGAAAAATAGAGAAATTTTTTTCTGAAAAACAACCTGGGGGCTTTGAAATACCATTAATTTAACCATAATGAAGTTAAAATACCACATTTTTTCCTATGGATATCATGGGAAGGCCCAGAAATTAGTATTTTTACTTTATTCAATTTGGAAAAAAATTGTATTGCACTTCTTTTATCAAAGTGAGATACTGAAATTTATCATCAGATTTTGTAACAATTCTCATAGAATTATGAATTAATGGATGAAGTCCTTGATGAATTCATTAAATTCACATTCAGATATAATTTTCTCTGTTTTTGAATAGCATTGATCAAAATACCCTCTTCTTTACCCAAAAACACATCAAGGTTTCACAGAGAATAAAGTGCTGTGAAATCAAGTGAGGTTTGGGATCCAATTGGAGATGCAAATTGCAGATTTAGAGTCATTTTGAAATATCTTGGTTTTGAAAAAAAGGGTTGGTTTAAAGTGAGAAAAGAAATGATACAAACATTGGAGAAAAATAAAGCATGCTACATTAAGATGCTTGGTGGTTCAAAGGAGGTTGAAAAGATTAAACAAAGACTTGATTTTGAAGATATCAATGAAACAATTCCCTCCTCAAAATGGCTGGCTAAATAAGATATGTCTCAAATCATAGCAGATACATATTCCAGACCTATACATTTCATTTCATTGAAATAATGTGATACTTCACCTCCAATGAAAAATGGTGTTACTGATCAATTGGATCCAATGTTCATTTCCTTTGTAAACAATAACCACTGGGTTCTATTAGTACTTGAGGGAGAAATGATTCCAATCCTGTCCATTGTAGCAAAACCTCATTCCTTGATTTCTAAAAAATCCTCTGGTTGGGTTGATCATCTCAAAGATCAACTGCAAATGTATCCTGGATTATGGAGATTATAGACATTGACTTCATTTCATCATTGGGTTTCATATAAATTGTAATTCTAATGCAGCTAATGAGTTCTATTAATATAAAGGTTTATCAAATTTTGAAAATCATTATCTTGAGTGTTTTGAGTTAACATCATTATATTGAGTGTTTTGAATGAGAGTTGAACTGGTTTTTTTTGTGTGTTTTTGCTTTAGGGCTTGTCAAGTTACTTGTCTTTTTTTTGGTGTTTTCACTTTAGGGCTTGTCAAGTTGATTGTATTTTTTTGGTTTTTTTACTTTAGGGCATGTTGAGTTACTAGTATTTTTTTTGTGTTTTTACTTTATAGCTTTTAATGTTACTTGTCTTTTTTTTGGTTTTTTTACTTTAGGGCTTGTCAAGTTACTTGTCTTGTTTTTGGCGTTTTTAGTTTAGGGCTAGTCCAGTTACTTGTGTTTTTTTTGAGTCTTTTTACTTTAGGGCTAGTCCATTGGATAGTCCCAGTTTTTTTATTTATTTATTTATTTTGTTCTTTTTTTTTTAACCAAAAGATTGACATTTTTTGATTTCTTTGATTTTTTGGTTGATTCCTGTTTTTTGGAAGGTTTATTTGATTCATGGGTTATGTTAGTGCCCTTTCATTTTGTTTTTTTTTGGCTCACTGTGGTCTGGTGGCGGGTTGGATGCCACACGACTACATTTGAGCCGTGTACAACTCCACAAGGCGTTAATTTAGTTGTGTGGAATCCAACACGCCGTTGGACCAGGCTGTGTGGGCCACGCGACGCTTTGAGCTGTGGGGGCTTGTACATGGCTTGGATTGGACTGTGTGGGGTGCCACACGGCCCACTTTGAACCATTTCCACGGCTCAATGAGCCATGAATTTAACATTACCATTTTACTTTAGGGCTTGTCAATTTACTTGTTTTTTTTGGTGTTTTTACTTTAGGGCTTGTCAAGTTGAACTTGTATTTTTTGGCACTTTTACTTTAGGGCTAGTCAATTTGAACTTGTATTTTTTGGCACTTATACTTTAGGGCTGCTCCATAGACTCTTTTATTTTTTATTTATTTTTTTGTTTTTTTGGATTTCTGCAGTTTTTTTTTGTTTACTTATTTTTATATTATTTTTTTGTTTTTTTAACCAACAAATCAAAAAATTTTGATCTTTTGGTGGATTTCTGTTTTTTTTTTTTTGAATTTTTATTTATTCTATTTTATGTTTTTATTTGTTTTATTTTTATTTTATTTTTTTGCCCACAACACTTGAAGCTGTGTGGCATGGAACACGACTACATTCCAGCCGTGTAAAAACCCACACAACTTGAATGTAGTTGGGTGTTGTGCCACACGGCCTGGGCCATTGTGTGTGAGCTGCAAAACTAAACTCAAGTCATAAGGCGGCTACACAACTACAATCAAGCCATGTAGCGTGCCATATGGCTCATTTTGGCCATGAATTTATCATTACCCAAAAAAATCCCATGTAACATAGCTCTGAATCAAATTTCACAACAGTGGTAAAATAAATATGGCATTGAATTTAAATACATAAATTCCTAATTATTCTTTTTATGTAAATATTTTCAGTTCAATTCATGAATTGCATAAATATGGTGCATGATTTTTCTGGGACCATCCAGAAATCAATTTGATGTTTGACTCCAAAACCAAAACACGGTCAAAACAGGTTCCACTCACCATCCCAGGTGCTACACCTGCGGGTGGGTGCAGCCTTTTTTTCATGGTGATTGTTGCTGGAAGAACTCAAGAATTCAAAACCTTATTCCTGAAGCAATTTCTTAAATCCTCTGCTCACAAACCTGATACCCTTTTGCAATCTCTCCAACTGCAGATCTTTTCTCAATCCCCTTACGCTGGGGATTCAACTTCTGAAAGCAACTGAAGAAGAATAAAATTAATTCAAAAAACTTAAAACAAAATAAAGAATGTTTACTGGCATGCTGAATTATCTTTCTTGCCGGACTTGACAAGATATTACTCCAGCTGTTTTTATAGTTTCCCAATTAAACAAAAATCCTGGAATTCATCACTGGAAAGAATTCATACACTGCTGGAATTACTTGGCCAATACTTCCTTGAAAAAAAATTATCTTTCTCCTTCCTCCTTCTCTTCATCATCTAAACTTAAATATTTCAGTGATGCTACCTGGGAAAATGGATTAGACACCATAATTTTAGGGAATGGTTTCATCTGTTTCTGGCTTGGGTTCCTGATCTCTTGGAGCAGCTGCAAATAAATGAACATCACCATGTCATTTTAAGAAGCTGAATTTAATTCCCTGGCCAATTTCCATAAAGAAAATTTGTAGATATCTGAAATCATACAAGAATTCTGGAACACAAAAATTGAAATTTCCATCTTCAATATTGATCATTAAGGGCTGATAGAAAAAATCAAACACTTTGGCTCAAATTCAAAAACCAAACACTTAGAAATAAAAATAAAATATCTCAGACAACTATTCAAAAACAAGAAAGTTGATGCAAAAATAATTTTCTCCAAAGGAATTCTTGCCAAAAACCTTACCAAGGCATGAAATCCTGTCTACTTGAGAGACTCAACTCAAGTTTCTTCAAACCAAAGCATGGGGGGTTTTAATTTTCATTATTTCAATAATAAATAAATAAATTAACAATTTTTTGATACTGGTTAAAATTGAAATCAATGACATAATCAATATCACTTCATTGCTTTCTTTTTTTGAGTTTACTGGCACCAATGCCTGCCACAACTTCTATGACAACAAATATTCCCTTTCCAAAAGAAATTCCTCAGGATTGATTGACTGAAACCAACAATCAAGACTAATCAATCAAAAATGACAGAGAAATCAATAATTCAACCATCCTCAAACTTGAATAATCAACTTGTTTCCCAACCAGCTCCTGCTTGGTGAGGCTGGAGCATGGCTCCAATTCCATCCAGTTAGGCTTTCAGAAACCAGGATTTGCTTACAGCATCATATTCTCAAGGCCTTCTTTAGGAGACAACTGTTCTCTTTTCAATTCTTCTAACTTGGTATGAAAAGATATCTTTCATTTGTTCCATCCCAATTATCTTTCAAGAATGCAAATTGATAACAATAATTGAAAATTTTTGTTCAAAAACTCCTTTCTAATTTTTGTGCTCAATATTTTTTATCTCCTGTAGGTAGTCAGAGCTATATTTCTTTTTTTAAGAAATAATTCAGAAATAATTCTCCTTTGTTCCAACATTTTTTGAGATTTTTTCACTTAAATTGGGGAACTAGCATTGGGATGGAAGTTGGTATATTAAAACCAAGGAAATAATCCGTTCCATTTATTTTTAATTAATATTGAAAATGCAGAACAACCACATGAAGATGTTATAGATGATGAGTCACATATACATCTTATAGATGATTGACTCATGGAAAAATCCACTCTTTCAAATTTCTCCAGTTAAAAATAGCCCAGAAACATTCAAAAAGCCACAAGTTTTCCATTTTCAGGGATATTACCTTGAAATTTGGAATAATGACCCCCTTCACATTTTATTCAATTATGGTAAATTTTAATAAAAAAAACTGAAAATGAATTTAGATTTAAACTTTGCATACAAGGGTTGTATCCCCATTTGGATAAATTGTGCCAATTCAGCTTAAAAAAGAATTTTGAACTCTATTTTTTAATAACATAAAATAAATAAATAATACCCCCAGATATAAATAAATAATACCCCCAGATTGGGGAGATTTGCCTGTCCATTTTGGTGAAAATCTGAAGGCTTCTTGTGTGTTACACCCATTGTTTTGGAGTTAATTTCCTAAGAAAATTACAATTTCAATTTAATGGCTGCATTGGTAATGGCGTTTTGAATATGCAATTCCCTTCCCCTGCACCCTCAATGCCATTTTGGGGACAATGAATTCTTCAGGAAACCAAAAGTTGGGTTTCTGCAGGGAATTGTTTTAATGAAACCTCACCTGTCTTAATTTTTTGATCTTTTCTGTTTCACTCCACTCCACCTCCTCTAAATCATTGGTTTTTCAACTACCATCCTGACCCCTCTCCCTCCCATTGCCCCAGCATTTGCACCTCTATATCCATGGAGGCCACCATATTCCCCAATTTCTTTGAAACATTTTTTTCCCATCATTTAATCACCCCACTCTTCCTGAATTGATATCATGCAATCCCACACTCTTTTTGAATGGCTATTATTCACATTTATGTCTGCAAGAACTATAATATCTTCTAGCACTGTAAGAGTCAGTGTTTTCTTTTTATTAGGAAGGTTCCAATATGGTTGAGTCATTCAAACTGTAGGATATTGCAATTTATTTCAATCTTTGAAATGTGTGACTTTGTCTATCAAAGGTATGCCTCTTTGAGTATTTTATGTCTTTTTTTTACCTTGGGAAATAAATTACTTAAAAACTTCCTATTTGTATCTATATTTTTCTCATGAAAATTGAAGTTTACTGTTCAAGAAATTCCAGGACCTATGCTCAAAACCTTCCAACAATTAGGCATTCCATGTGCATAGCGGCAACCCAAGCGCATTTTGTGGGGTTCCACAACATTGATAAGCAGCCAAAAATCCAGCCATCTAACCAAAATCTTGATCATTATGCCCTGAAAAATACTTTTTACCCCCTGGAGAATCAAGTTTTTCAGAATATCCAAAAAAACCAAGACAAATTTGACTGGGTTACTTGAGAAACAGAGGATGAATACAAATTTCATGAAGCCTTCTATTTGGAGAAGGTTAAATGGTTTTTAAAGGCTTAGGAGCTGAACTGGGATCAATATTGGCCCCCCTAAATGCCTACTTCATGGAACTGAAGGCATGAAGTTAAAATTTGACCAATCCGAATTCATACACTAGATTGACCAAGTATATCTGTGCACCCCACATTCAAACACACCATATGGCTGATATGGTGGAAATCTTTTGTGAGTCATTTGAGCATACCCAAAAAAACTTTTGAAATTCTCTGGAGTCAACAGCATCCTATTCAATTGATTTTTTGTTCCTATCTCAGCATTTTGTTTGATTTTATTTCTTTCAACACACCTCCAATCCTATCCAACTTCAACAACATGGTTTTCTCCCTGCCTCCCCTATCACTCCACAAGCAGCATTTTCCTTGCCACTTTTCATATTCCATAAATCATTTTGGATTAACTGCCATGTGACAGGACTAAACTTCACTAAATCTTTGACCAAGTCTCCTGAAAAATGACCAGAAAGGTTGTATTCCCATAAGTAATAACACATGAAATATCCTTTGTTTTTTGTAGCTGTGTTCAACTCAATAAATTTGATTTGTGTTTATTCCCATAGGAGTTGAATTTGAGGAATTATTTTTCTGCAGCTATGGGCCTTTTTGGAACTTTTCAAAACATGACTGACAACCAGATTTTCCAATTATTGCACCTCCAACCTCAGGAGATCATTTCCTGGAAGTCCCCCTCCTGCATGCTTTGAGGCTCTCCCAAACTTACTGGATCACCCTTCCACCACCCAAAATTAGTTGATAATTTGCTTAGAAAGTAAATTCCAGCATTGAAATCACACCAGAGCTAGCTGTGATTACCAGACATTGCAAAAACCCCAAATCTTCCTCCACAAAGGAAGTTTCAGCAGTATCTTTCAAGTGATTGCCTGCAAAGAGATGAAAATATCACCACAAAAGGTGATATTTCTGAAACCAGCTTACCAGATTCATAATCTTCAAAGGAACTTATAAGCTGATGAATAAACTATTAATAATTATTCTATTAGGCAGAATCATACACAGACTCACACAAGGCAGCAGATGATACATGAAAGGACTTCATGTGGAGATGATGCAATGATAACAGCCTGAAATAGTAAATATTCACAATTCTGGAAAACTAAAACTTTTTCCAAATTACATAATTCAGAATATTTTTTCTCAGTGCAAACTGGACCAATCAATCAGCATCCTATATTATATTGGAGGTTCACTTGATAAATAAATTACAGGCATGGGTAGAGTATTTCACAGTAGTTTAATTCATTCAAATCAATTTTACAATGAATCCTTTTTTGTCCTTTTTCTCTTTGCATGAAACTCAGAGGAACCTTCTCCAGGAAAGCCAAAACTGACTTAAATTTTTTCCTTTGGTATTTCACACATATTTCCATAACTGGTTCTTCCAACTCCAATAAAATCCTTGATTGAACAGTTGCTGAGGTCTTTCTGATGGAGAAGGGTTGGAAATTCGTTTTTTGTACATTTCCCCTTTATTAATTCCATTTTTCTATACAAAATGCAACCATTTCTTGTCCTCAATAGTGCATTTCCTGAATAATCACAATTCCACAGTGCTCCACATCTTAGGTATTTCTGAATAATGAATTGGACTGCCCTGTTCCAAGACAAACTAAATTATTTTTTCTGTGTTATTTTTTCCCTGGTGTATGGTCTTAGCCATTTATTTGACAAGGAATTTCAAATCCTTGCTAAAAAGGCATCAAAAAATCTCATCAACTATATTGGGTTTTTTTCCAAATTTGAATCTTCATTCATCATCTTGTGGTAACTAAATGGTTGGATTTTCCAAAAAACAATTGGAAGCTCAACAGGTGTTTCTTAAAGATCAGGTGGAATTTGAATATGCTTTATTCCAGAAGTTTTTTGACTTATAAAAACAAGAAGCCACCATCTTGCTTTTGAGGTAAGAGCAAATTTATTTTTCAGCATGATCCATCACTCATACTTCTTTCATTGTTGGTTTGAGTGAACATTGGAAGGTTTCTGAGATACTTTTGGCAACCAAAAAAGAGGTGGAATACCTCTTAAAATTTTTACCCAATAACTCTAACAGGTTTAGGTGCAAGCAAGATGGATTACATTGCATCTCTAGTGGTATGCAACTTGGCCTTTGATTTTAAATTTTTACAATGGATTTTTATCCTTATCTGTTTGTTTTGGTGTGAAATATGAAGAGAAAAAAATACTCCAGTGGATTTAAATCAAACTCTTTTCATCCAGGTAGTACACACATTCAAGCAGAAAGGCAAAAATTTGCTGACTCAAAGTCCATTGTGAGTTGAATAGGCACAAACATTCAAGGAAATGTTATACAAAGCTCTTTTATCCTTCTGGAATGCTTCCGTGAAGTATATTACTGCTTATAATTTCTGCCATCATAAATACATCAATAAATTCCCCAACCAATTTTTGATTGATGAAGCCAAATACCCTTTAGCCTACAAATATTTTCTAGCCTTGCACCTGGACCATCCATTTTGGAACAATAGATTTTACTATCACTCAAAGGCTTCATGGGCCATTGATTCAAATTTTTGCACCAGTATTAAAGCCAACCTGAAAATTTGGAAATTAAAAGAAGATTTTCAGCTTTTGGCACAAGAATTTCACCCTTCAATTAGCTGGGTTATTGTATTTTAAAATTGCCTAGCTGACTCAATTGCCAATTTGGAGAAGCAGATATTTTTTTTCCTTTTCAGTTTTTCAAATCATTATTCTTTTTCACATGTAATGAAAATCAAGAAGAACTTCCCAAACATCACTTGGATGATATGAATTTTGCTGGTTTCCCCAGGAGGAACAATTACCAAGTTGTCTTCAGAGAGATACATAGGTATTTAAAGGCCCATGGGGGGATCATGGATGATTGATTGGATAGTGTAGATTTGCTACAGATTTAATTCCAACCAAAATTTAATGATATTTTTAAGAAAAATTGGGATGGAATGATTCCAAAGATCTAAGAAGGCAATCCTGCCTAATCTAGATGGCATCAACAAATATCAAGAAGGGGTGGTTGATGAAGATTGAGAAGAAGTAGTGCTTGAAGGTGACATTTATTATCAGGCAGATTCAGAGCCAGATTTGATCTCTTTTTTGGAAGATTATGAAACTGATCAGGAAAGGGGTATCTAGAGGAAGAAGGGTACTTATTTGGTTGAAATCGGGTGATGCTTTGCAATATTTTTATATTTTTTCAACTTTCTTTCTTTGTATTTTTTTTATTTTCTTTCTTTTTATTCTTTTATTTGTTATTGGATGTTATTTTTTACCCTATTAACTGACCTGGTTTGAATGAAATCAGGTGGTTCTTGGTTGTTTTCTCTTTTTATTTTTTTGTGATTTTTTTCTATTTGCTACCCCACTTGCAGCTAGCTTGGTGTATAGCAATATTTTTGACTAAAAAATAGAATTTTTAATAAATTGCATATGTTTACTTGGATAATTGAGTAATACATTATGTGAGCACTAATTAAAAAAATGGTGAAACAAACAAACAAACAAAAAATTGAACATTAAAAACCAAAACCACATGTCTGATCTCATAAAACAGTGATAAATACCCCCTTGGACACTTGGAAATGACAAGGGGCATGGATGAGCAAAGCCATGTTGTCATGTGGGTGTCTACTATGCTGGTTACTATTCCCCCTATCACAGGTGTGGGTGTGTGGGGCCGGAAGTCTGGTGGACATGGATACACTGTTTTTGGGTTGGTTGGACTGTGTGGCTGCCATAGTGCATACTAGGAGAACTTGGTGGCTGGGTAGGTGCTCTAGCAGGTTGAATTTTTGGAGAGTTTGAGAGAATCTCCAATTTTTTGAGAGCTTGGCTTGTTAGGTAGCAAATTTCTAGCTCAAAAAATCAACTAACAAGTGTTTTATTGCCTCTTTTTTGCAATCATGAAATCATAAGGTTGCAGCAGCCAGCTAGAAATCCAAAACACAAAATTTTTTTCCATGTAGTGGTTTTCTAGCTAGGACCATGTTTCCATCTTGTTTTTTTTTAAAAAAACTCTCATAAAAAAGTTGAAGGCTGGGGTGTGGAGTGGAGATAATATTGGAGCCAGGATGATGGCAGGAGGTATTATTTGGGGGTATTGAAAGGATGTGTGGCTGGTTGATGGAGTAGAGGGTATTGAGGCTTCACTCAAGGAGGGGGCTAGCAATCTTTCTAAATTTCACAAAAATTGATAGAAATTGCACCAGATTTATGGGGCTTGCTTGCTAGAAAACTCCTATTTTTCCACAATTTTAAAAATTTCTTATTAAACTTAGCTAACAATTGTGATTAACCAGACAATTGGAGATTCTCCCAAAAGCTCTCTTATTTTCCAGAGAGAGCCCACCATGGGAAGTACCCTCTATTCTTCCAGGCTTTGGAATTCCTGCAGAAACTCAGGTTGAGTATGCATGATTGTTTTGGCCTAACCCATAAACAACTCCCAAAACCAATTCCAATGCCCAAACAGCAGTTATACCTACTGTTTGGGTATCTGATTTTGATGGCCCAAGCACCAATCTGCTTATATCATTCTACTTTCTAGCCATAATCTGCATATTATCATCCAAATATCATCATCAGGATGATTTCTCAGCATTCTAGGGTTGATATTCCCCTTTTCCACACAAATTCCTCCCCTCTCCAGCCTCTTGTCATTATCCTTCCCTCCCTTGCCATACTTCTCTCCACCATCCTTTATTTGTGTATCCTTATCTCCCTTGCCATTACCCTCCCACCCCCATGATTTATCCTGGTACCTTCAAACATAAAAATTGATAGCCATGGTTCAAAAGTGTTTTTTCTCCCCTCTAACCCCCCTATGTGTCTGTGTGGAAAATTTTAGGTATTGTGTTCCTTATCTCCCATCCAACCCCAGCACCTTCATTCTTATGTGTATGCCCTTTGACTGATTTACCTCTGTTTGGTTTTTATCCCTGTTTTATATAGTTTTGTCATGAACTTTAGCCTCATTTGGAAAACAACTCACTTCCAGAGGATTATATAATGTCCCCAAACCTTCCAAAAAAAACCCTAAAACCACTTCTCTCCAACCCCCCCCCCCCCTCATTCCTGAAACAACCAGATATAAATGACTTGAAAAACAACCCACATAGCATCACCTCAAACTAAGATGGCAACAATAGTGCTATGATTTGCTCTTCTAAAACAGGAGCCCCTCCTTGCCCCAAGAAACAAGATTCTTGTCACTCTGTCAAATGATATTGAAACTTCCACAATCAGCAAAGTGACTAAGGGATTGGTTTCAAGTTATGGGAAATTTTTCAAAAGCTGGGTAAGGGCTTATCTTTTCAAAAAAGGAAACAAAAAACAAGTCATGTGTATTAAAAACCTCCCAAATTGAAACTCATATGGAAATATTCTACTTTGCAACAAGTAAAAGAGCACAAAATCAATGGGCAAGCATCTTGTGTGAAATTGCAATATCTTCAATCCTCAAAAGGTCTCTGATAACCAAGCCAAGATCAATGGCTTTTTCAAAGCTATAAAAATGGATAAAACTGTGAGTAATTCAATTCAATTCATCATTTCTTCTCCAAGTGTTGGTTTATTGCATCTTTTAGTCTTTTTTTTCTTTTTTTTTCCAGATGAAACTCAACCCAACATTGTTATAAAAAATGCTTTCCTAATTTATTGCCAACGCCAACCTAACTTTTTCAATTGTGAATCAATTATCCTTTGTCAATCTTCTCACTTTAATCAACTCCCACCCACCACCAATGATACCAAATATCAAGGCAATCTCTTATGAAATATTGTATCTATATGTAGCCCATGTTGAAAATCTCAAGGACTTTTTTGCAGGTATATTAGCTGTTGCTTTTACTGTTGAAAATTGGAACTCACCCAACTATATTGCATCTTTGGTAATTAATTCCCATTGTATTGAAAAAAAAATGGAAATTGAAAAAGGTGGCTATTGGAATTCCAAAAAAATTTCTTAAGTCTTCCTTCTTTATCTATTATACTTTTTTATGTCTTGTAAAATTTCTTCTCATTCAGTCTGATGTTTTATGTATTTTTGTAGGATTGCACACTGGTGAAAATATTTGAGAAATTTCCTGTTGTTCCCTGCAAAATATGGTTCTGCTTGACAAAATCTTGGTCATCACAGCTGAAAACACTTCAAAAAATTTTAAAATTGCCAAGCAAATTTTCAAGCTTGCCAATATTAATTTTGACTACAAGCATGACCTCTTAGGCTGCATGGCACATACAATCAAACTTGCTTTCAGAGATGGCCTCAAGGTCTTTGGATCTGGATATGACTTAGACCCCAATAGCACTCTTGAGATTGACACCAATCCACTATCTATCTCCAACCATTTCAATCTTCCAGATGGGTCCAGCGTTAATCTTGGTGATTTCCTCCAAAGAGTCCATGGCCTTTCCACCTGGGTTTTTTCATCTCCTCAAAATTGGGAAAGACTTCAAAAATGTATGAAGATCTGCAATATGGCCAATCTTTTGATTGAATTGGATAGTATGTTGATACTAGATGTCAAGACACATTGGAATTTGAACTACCAGATGTTTCAAAGAGCTCATGAGCTCAAGAATGCCTGCAATCTTGTTTGCAGGCAACCAGTAACCATCAAATAAAATAGCAACAAGGTTGAATGGGACAAAGTTGAACAGATGATCAACTTTCTTGAGCCACTCAAAAAAACCACCAAACTGCTCTGGCCCAGCCAGTCCCCCACTCTAAGCTATGCCCTAACTATTCTCATTGCACTGGAAGGTGATTTTATGGAAATCAAATCAAAGTAAAACTCTCATCAGCTTGTTGAATTTGCAAAAAATTTGATCAAAAAACTTAAGAAGGTTTCATTCCACTCTCTGGAAAAGGCAGCTCCATCATGTGCAATGATACTTGACCCCCAAATCAAAATCTCTTGCTTTTCAAATCATCAAAAATTTATGCTTGAGCACATGGACATCAGCATATATCAAACCAAAATCCTTACCATCTCTAGGACTGAAGCACTGAAATTCCAATTCATACAGACTTTGATTGACTCTCACAAAAAATCCGCAATCATTAAAAAAAAAAGGTTCAAATTAGAATGGAGAGTAAAGTTTTCCAACCTTCTCAGACAAAAGGAGACATTGAGTCTTAGTTTATCCAATACCTATCTAAGGTGGAAGAGCCTCAAGAAGCTGATGTGCTTCTTTATTGGAGTTCCTGGGCATCAGTGTACCCTAACCTTTCCAGGATGACTCAGTACTTTCTAGGCATTCCTGCCGCAAGTGCGCCATCAGAACAGATTTTCTATGAATCCAAGGCTATTTTTGGGCCTCAAAATTCTTCATTAGAATTTGATCCTATTGAGAAGCTCTTATTTTGAAATGATTGGTATTGCAGTTTTGAAAAAAATCATGTTTATTTTGGTTTAATTTTACTTTTTTTATGGGTGATGTTAAATTCAGGGCGCCAGTTTTGTGGGAGCCGTGTAGGGCCCCACACGGCCTGTGGGAGTTTTTTAGGGCCCCTCACGCCCTGTGGGATTTGTTTAGGGCCCATACACTACTCCATATAATTTATAATTTATAATTTATTATTTATTATTTATTCTTATTTATTATTTATTATATATAATTTATTATTATTATTTATTATTTATTATTTATTATTTATTATTTATTATTTATTATTTATTATTTATTATTTATTATTTATTATTTATTATTTATTATTTATTATTTATTATTTATTATTTATTATTTATTATTTATTATTTATTATTTATTATTTATTATTTATTATTTATTATTTATTATTTATTATTTATTATTTATTATTTATTATTTATTATTTATTATTTATTATTTATTATTTATTATTTATTATTTATGATTTATGATTTATTATTTATTATTTATTATTTATCATTTATTATTTATTATTTATTATTTATTACTTATCATTTATGATTTATTATTTATTATTTATTATTTATTATTTATTATTCATTATTTACTATTTATTATTTATTATTTATTATTTATTATTTATTATTTATTATTTATTATTTATTATTTATTATTGATTATTTATTATTTATTATTGAGTGGAGGCTACACAACTTGATTTTAGTTTTTTGGCGTGCCGTAAAACTCAAATGGGATGTGTAGCATTCCACACAGCCCATTTGAGTGTAGCATTCCACACGGCCCATTTGGGCTGTTTATCATGCCACACGGCTCATTTGAGTTGTGTAGGGTTCCAAATGGCCCATTTAGCCGTGTACACAGCTCAAAGAGCCATGTACAGAGTTGTGTACACGTCTCAATGAGCTGTGAATTTAACATTTCATTTTTTTTATTTCTTATATCATTTTTTTATTTTTGTTTTTTGAGTTTATTGCAACTGATACTAGTACAAATTGAGTATGGTAATGGAATGAAACACACTAAATTTGTGAATTTTCAACACATTCCACAATAGCTCCCCCTGGCGCATTTTTGCAAATACCCAAAATACCTGGTGTGGAAAGAGATTGTGTGTTCCCTGAAATTCCCCGCAAAAATCCCGCTCCAAGTTCCAGAAAGCCCACTAGCCCATGAGTTTCACTCCTGTACCTCCCCAAACTGAACAAAATCTGCTCCACAAGGAAAGTTACTTTGGCCTTCAGAAGTTAAGATTCACTCCCAACTCTTTCCTCTGCTATCCCCAAAACTACACCGCACTAAGCAGGAAACGACTTAAGCTAACATGCAATGAAGTAATAGTAAAAAAACAAGGTGGTGTCCCTGACAAGCTCCACACTTGAATGTTCCCTATCAAAACTGTGAGTTACTTAAGCAATATAGTACTCTCAAACAATACTTTATTGTACAGATATTTTCAGATAAGATTCCATAAGATAGTATTCAATGAACTTAAAGATGCCCCTTCCTTTCCAGTAAAGGAAATGTTCCCCTTATATACAAAACTCAAAAGCACTACTCAAAAAGAATGTAAACCACAAAAAAGAATAACTTTCCTCCTAACCACCCCTGTCCATTCTGCATTTCTCCTCCTCACCAATAGTCCAATCCTTTACCCAAACCAATTGCTTGCAGTAGGTTTGGTTATTATTTTCCCAATCTTCATAACATTTTAGTCAGGTGGAGGCAAAACTAACCACAGATTCCCTTTGATATTCCTTAGTGTACCTCTACCAATCCCACATTCAGCATAACTAACAGATCCCCAACAATCCACATGCTGCCTCCTCAGCTTTAGCCTCAATTGTCCCACAGTCCCGCAACCTCAATACTTAACCCATTAGAAGGTCTGGTCTCTACTACATAGCTTTGATCACTTGCTTCTGCGCTTCTAAATCCATATTTGCGGAAGGGTGGATAAATTCAACCACCTTCATTGACCACAAATTTCAAGACTCCAGCTTATTCCTGTCATTGTGCTGCGGAAAGCGTGTTCCGCACCAATTCCAAGTCTTGGCTTTCCTACTCTGGATTAGACAGTCCCCCAATGCGTGTTTCCAAGCATATTGTGCTGCGGACTTTGAGCCACTGCTGAGCCGCTTCAAGTCAAATTTCCAGTGCTGAGCCGCTTCAAGTCAAATGTCTGGTGCTGAGCCTTCTTGCATTTGTGTCTATAAATAGCCAACACATCCCCCCACAACTTGAATTCTGACCCTAGGATTCCCCATGCTTCACCACTCTAGATTACCCCTCCAAATATCCCACTCCTAACTCCTAACACTGCAACCAAGACCCGCCCTCCATAAAAAAACTCTATACCATGAAATTGTGCAAATACTTCTAAAAAACATGGAGAGTGTTCACCCACACCACTGGTTTCCTGGCCTTTGAAGCCTGCCTTCTAGTCCACCACAGGTTTTTGTTTTTTGTGCCAACCCCTGGTTTCTTGTAGACTTGTCCTCCTCCGGTCCCTGCTGCAAACATTGTTGTCATGGCCCAATGGCCAACTTTGTGGTGAATGATGATGAGCCAATCAAAAAAGGAACCCGGAATCTGAATCAAGATTGCTCTGCCTCTCTGTCACCCATCACAGAGGCCACAGACTG